>PTEX01000095.1:936694-1041588 GCA_003342815.1 Eudromia elegans
CTTCCTTTTCCTTTCTCTTATTTTCCTCTATTTTCCTCTCTTTTCCTTTCCTTTCATTCTTACTCTCATAAAACTGCATCCATAAATCTCTCAAGAAATGCCAGTTTATTCCCTCTCCCCTCCCCCAGTATGAAATAGATACGATTTCTTRTAGCCATGGGAGTTCAGCATGATTAGTATGCTAATATAGGAGAGAAAAAAGGAAATGGAGATGAGAGATATGGTCCTTTAGCACAGAAAGCGGAGACAACTAAAAGGAGGATCTCTGCTAATCAATTAATCTGCAGTGGACCTAATGCTCTAAGAAGCCATTGGGCATAAAGGGACAAAATTCTCTGTGACAGATGGCACTTGGGCTTGCAATATTACCGTGTTACTGCTCAAGAGCTTGTTTACCTCCCCTATAGAGGTAAGCAATAAAGCAATAAAATTGCTTATTTATTTTAAAGAGAGAGTTGAAATGCTTATTTACCAAATCAATCAAGGTTTACTAAGGCAGAACAGCCACAATCCTCACTGCCCTAAAATGCTGGATACTTCACTGATCTCAAATAGCAATTATCTATTGCAGCTTCTTGAACCCACTCTGACTGCAAAGAGACATTTAATTTGCAAATTTTGATGAAAAAGTCTTTTTTTTTAATTGCTTATTTCCCCAATTTGAATTTTAGAACAAATGATTAACTAGAAGTTCATTTTTAACTTGCCTTGGGCAAGGCAGGAAAATATTTGTCAAGACCCAAGTCTGTCTGCGTAACGTTTGAGTTGAGAAATGCACAACTGCTTTCAAGTCAACATTAGCTGTGACAGAAGCAAGACTATTATTTAACAGTAGCTGAAAATGTCAAAAACAAGCGGCGCCTGGCATTTTGACAAGCCACTGTTGAAAAGAAACCACTTTTTCAACACTTGGTTAACTGTAGAGCAAAACGGCACAATTATCACGAGACTTAGAGTATGGTTTTGGTGGCTCCCTTTGGATTCCCTGGGAAGAAGATGGGGAGCTTTGCAGCCGTTTCCTGCTTGCAGCAGCTTTTGAGGCCCAACCACAGGCCAGGTTCATGGTGACCTYCTGTATTAGAACAAGAGACCCTCTCAGTTCCTGCTCCAGGCATGGAGGGGGCATCGTCTGAAAGCTGGTGTCAGCCCTCAGGTCCATCAGCCCAATGATGATGTCCCCAAAACTACAAACACAAGAGAGTGTTTGGAGGTGGCTGTTTCCAATGGGAATTGACTGTCAGAATACAATAGAAGTATTTATAAAAATAGGTAGCCTCTTTTTACCTTAGAATCCATAATAGAATGTTAACAGAGTTACTATGATGAACAAAAAAAAAAAAAGGTATTTTAGTAGTATGGAAAACCAAGTATCTCAAATACTTTCTTCTCATTGGGAGAGTAACTTAGATGCTACCATGTTAATCAATGCTACAATACAATCATGCTTATGGTATACAATATTGTGAAATATCTCACGCAGGGAAGATGCTGTTTTCAAGGACTGYGGTTAGCAGAAGGAACAGGCCTTAACAATTTAAGAGATGCTAATGTGATAAACCCATGTTTATTTTCATTTCCAATATTCTGCTGCCTGTAGGACCCCTCTCCTCTGCGTGCTTCATTACTTACTGTGACCTTGGAAACCATGGAGAAACTGAGTCCAACAGTTTTGTGGGCACTTTTCCAAAGCATAGCTTTTCCAAAGCATAACTTTTCCATCCTCCCATGGATAATCAGGTCCGAGCACAAATGCACCTTCTGATGCCTCTGTCTGCCCCTTGGTGCTTAAAGGTGATTTTTCTTTGCCAAATCACATCAATAAATAAATAAATAAATAAAAACACCAGTGTTGTGGACTGTGCGAATACAACGGATAGCTCCCTATCTTTGGGACTGGCCGTTTCAATGGAGTATTGAAGACCAAGGTCTGTTTTGTTCCTAATCAACCCGATCATCTGACTCTTTTCCCTGTTCTTCGCTCTCCCACAGCTTTTACAAAAGTGTTTAGAAGAAATCTGAAAATAAAAACCTTTCCAGGAATGGGCAGGCACCTCACTTTCTACCAGCTTCATTGTTTCTTATATTACATTTCTACATGGATGACTCGCATCATACTGCATTTCTTATACTGAGTACCACTCTAGTGGATATTTCAATACATTGAATCACGTCCCTGAAGCATCAATCTTCAGGATCTTTCAATTCATCCTCCCCTTCCCGCCACTAMTACAGCTGCCTTTTTGCTGGCTACCCTGCTTGGAGGACACTGGCTGGCGAGGGAGGCCCGAACCCGCACAAAGCAGCACTGTGGCCTCGCCGTAGCCCCGTGGGAGCAGGCAGCGGTCCAAAGCAAATGCCCAGGCGAGTCTCCTGCAAGTGAAAGGCTGGACAAGAGGCACAAGTGTGCAGCAAGCGTTTATGCAACAAGCCACAACAACGGGCAGCGTTTTGCCTTTGCATCCTCATTACTCAGGTCTGGCCGACCTGACTCTTTACAAGCCCGTTCCTCTGAGAAGCTCATAGAGCACATTAGAGAGACACATCACAGAAAATGACGGGAGTTTCCATCAGCAGTGAAGGAGAGGCCGATTCTGCAATAGGTTCTCACCCGCTGTGCAGTTTAACATTTTGGGGACTTAAATCACTTTAAGAAAGAAAGGAGGTCTGGGTAACTTCGGCATTCCCAAATTCCCTGCCAGCGTGAAACCCCCGAAACCAGGGCAGCTCTGCCAGGTTGGYGTGAACTTGGCTTTGCCTCTCAGCTCGTTCAGCAATGATTGCACTTGACATGCGGCTTGGCTTTGTTTTTAAAGGGAAACAGTGCAGTCTTTCAGAGCTACCCCAGCCAAGAGTTGCAATTGCAATAACTGGATCAACTGTCCTTTACTCAGACTCCTAAATATGAGAGTAAAGAGAGAGTAAGAAGGAGGGAACAAACACATGGTCTTTCCCCTTTGGCACTCTAATGGTGGATCTCGCTGCCTGAGATGAGAGATGATGGTCTGTAGGTAGGTGGGTCTGTAGGTAGCTTTGCCTCTCATCAGAGCCTGTAATTGAAATACGCACTTAATAGATTTTTATATATATATAATGCATTCATATTCCCTCAACTCTAACTCATCATTACCAATTGGGGTCAGATCACCAGCTTCTCACAAACTTCAAGAGGACTGTGTCAACCTCAGCCTGAAGTTGCTAAAGCCATTTCCTCTCAACAGCATTCTGTCCATATGCTTGAAAGTCACTACTTTAGGTTTTCTAGAAAAATAATAATCTTAAAGGGCCGACTTCCTGGCTGTGCAGGTGGACTTTGCCAGGTGAGCATCCCCACGTAACTACAAGAGGTCCCTCGCCTCAAAGCCTGCAGGTTTCTGACTACGCGACTCAAAGCGGCTGCTCCCAGCGCAGGAAGTTGGTCCCTCGAGCTGGCCCTGCCGCAAGGGCTGCACCGAGGTACAGGGCAGGCTGAGCTCCACCGGGCTCTGCTCTTCACTAGGGAGAGTTCAGCAACAGGCCTTTCCTATAACCTGCTCCTTCTCACTTGGCCATTTTGCCCCCTTCATGCTACAGCTCTGGGCAGGTCAAAAAAATACGGGTGAATGTACAAGAGCTGCTYGACTTTTGTACTTCAGAGGTGAAGAGCAAGAAAGGGAAATCTTCAGAAATGCCAGACTACTCTTCAACCTGGATTTCAGCTCCCGTTAGACCAAGAAAAAACACTATGTCTCCCTTGGAGCGACTTTTAAGCGTTTGGAGCACAAACTCCCTGTATCCTGCCTGGAAAGCCCAAGCATTTAGTTTAGCCTTTAATTTGAGGTTTTGTCATTTGACTGGGGGGAGGCATCAGGGCAAGGCTCTGGGCCATGTTGCTCAAAACATGACAACAGACACCAAAACTCCAAGCTGACTGTAGGAAGCAATTAGTGTTTACTATTGCATGACAGTTAACACGTTGGGCTGACCTTTCATTTACAGYTTAGTACTGAACAGTAAGCTGCAAAATTACTCATGCTTTGCATTTAGTACTGGCATCGAAACTAACAGCATTAGAAAGCTCTTCCCACTGCGGGACGCACGCTCCCTCTGCCCAAGGGCGGGTGTGCTTTTAGACACATTGCATTTCRTGTTTAAATCACTTCCACAGATTATTCTCATCCATTACCACAACCATCAAAAACTGCTTTGCGACGAGATGTAAAGACCGTGCGCAGAACATCCAGGGCAATGCAGCTGGTACAAGCAGGCCCCTTCCTCYAGTACTTGCAGGAACGGGAAGGCTGCTGAGCCCGACGGCCCCCGCAGCAGCTCCTAGGCCGATGGCAGGAGCGGTGTTTGTTCCCGTGCAGAGGCTCTGCAGGTCCCCCAAGGACTGGGGCTGGGAAAGGCTCTCTGGGACGAGCAGCTCTCCCTGCAACGCCCGCAGGCTGGGCTGGGGCAGGAAGGACCCGGGGCAGTGCCCACACAGAGGCACCACTTGTATTTCTCCAGGGAAGCATCTTTCCGGGGTGTTTGGGGCTGAACTTTGGGCTTGAGGTGCCCTCGAGCTAAGTGTTCTTCATATTCACAGGGGCTCCCTATATCTCAGTCTTTACTTTCTGTGTTGCAGCTACATTTGTCCTGCTCGCTGCAACTCAGCTATTCCCATTCCCCTTTCAAAGCAGCACGTTTTCAAGAGCAGCTCAGCCTGCTACTTATGTCACAGTCACTGCGGATGTGATCGCCCTGCTTCTCTTTTTACCATTTCTAGACAGGGGTTATAGCAGCTCAGGGGGTCTAAATTATTATGAGATTACTGATAACGGCAGTTCCATGTGTTTTAAAGATACACACATAYATATATTTTTTWAAAAAAGAAACCTATCAAACCAGGTTGTATTTGTATTTAATRCACATTTTGCTTTTAACAGCAACTTGCAAGTTTAAACAGCATAGACCTTACAATGCTTAATTAGTGAAGAAGTTATAGTGCTTATAAAGTTGTATCTAAAATATACCTTATTCATTCTCTATGGAACAACATATTGAAGACAGTCTAATATCATAATTACACGCTTTACAGTAGCAGCATGTTCACACCACTAAGTTAAGGCTGTGTCAGCATTCTCAGCATGAATCTTCTTCAGCGTTTGAACATACCAGCCATAAAAATACAATGCAGTTTGAAAAAATATGGCATCCAGGACCTCAGTCTTGTATCGACTTTAGTCAAATAAGAATAAAAAAAAATAAAATGTATGCAATAAAGGAGTCCACCCAAGTGTATTTTGGATGATTGCTGCCTTTGCACAACCTGCTCAAAATTTCAAAAATGAAATTTGACAGGCATCAGTTGACAGCACAGTCCAGTGAGGTCTGCATGAATGCGAGGGCCCGAGTGTTGGACAGAGGTGCCACGGACGCGCAGTGACCCCTCTCACATACTGCACCGTGTCCCACCCCTCAGCTTCGTTCTCCCTTTAGAGGCTGAAGGAGCTCCGTGCACAGCGACAACCACCCGCCTCCRGCTGCCTTCGCTCACTGCTCACGAYGGCATCCCAGGGTGCCCGAGGCTGCCCAGGCCCAGGGATGCCTCGTGCTAAGCCCTGCAGTCAGGTGAGAGACACGGACACTGAGGTGTTTTACACCACTGCTGCCGTCGTGATTCACGAGGGCTTCATCGGGCTGCGGAACGTGCGGAGGCCGCTCACCGAAGGAAAGCGAGGAGGCCAAATACCGCRAGGAAACAGACCCAACAGCTTCTCTAGCGCCAGGCCAGAATTTGTGTCTGGAATCTCACCCTWAGCTCATGCCTTGATGGCCTTTTGGTTTCATTAATAAAACCCTTTTTTGCCATATGGCTTTGTTAGAAAAAACAAACAAGCCAAAACCCCTCAAGGTTGGGATCTACTTGACCATGACCCGCCTCAGCTTGGGGTAAAGCGCATCTCTGAGTGCTTTCTTGAGGCAATAACACTAAATAAAAATGTGCTTGAGGTGCTGAACTGTCATAGACATGTAACAAGCTAGTGAAAATTAGTGGAGCTGCAGAATCAGGTTCTTTACACATCATATGCTTATTTATTACCTTTGAACTTCTCCAGCCAGCTTTGTGACTATCCCTTTGCTACATGCTTTTGGAAGCACTCCATTGCATACTTCTCAGACTTAGAGATGAGCATGGAAAACTGAAAAGAGTTGCCTGTTTCAAGCTTCGTGTACAATACATACACACATTTATTAATAAAAATGTATCTAAACAGCTATTTGTTCTTTGGACCAACTCCAGTCTCCATAGGTGACTGTAACATGTCTTATAAACCTTTCATGGAAGATTTAAAAAATAATAATTCAGGACAAAAGAATACATTAAAACAACATTAACACAGAGACAGAAGRGGGAAAATTGAGACAATTGCACACCAGAGTCACTGCTGGCACAGGGCTGCAGAGCCTTCTTCAAGCCAGCTTTTTGCCTTCTTACACAAGGTCTTTTTTCTTATTGATCTTAAAATGGGGCTGCCCAGCACTGTGAACAGGTCTAYCAAAATCAACATTGGTGAAGTTTTAGGACAGCAAATGGTAGTCACTGTTTAGTTTTGCCTAATAACAACTGCCTAAGGCTCTTTTCACCTGTTTAAAGAAGGGACCAACACACGTTGGCTTAAGGGACTGTAGAAGAATGACCTGAACTGTATCCTATTACTCAACACAGCACGCAGCTGCAGAACCTGTCCCCGCCTGATGACGGTCCACATAAATCAATACCCGGGCTGTGTATGCYGAGTGTGCTGGGGAAAAGCATCAGCAAAAAACAAGGTTTCCATTTCTAGATTCTGTGATRTGCCATAGAGGCCCACACCACAGATGACAGAAATGGTATGGTACTGCCCACACAATCCATATTAAGTTTCCTCACCTGTGACATGATCAGGAAGGACGATGCAGCAAGTTAGTAGGCAGAAGTCAGTTACTTATTGCATTAAGGGTCACTGTAATCCATGAATTTAATAAGGATATTACTATCGTCAAGATCTTCATTCCTCAACCTGAATTCCCTTTCGCTGAATTAAAGAACAAATTCTTCAAAATTTTCAAGATAAAGTGAAGCAGAAGTTTCAGCTACAGAAATGTAGTGCAAAGGTCAGTTTGGCACTGCAATATTATGGACAGACAAGAATTTATGGTAAACTCAGTTTAGCTTTGGAAAAAAATATCCTATAATCAAACCAGTATTGTCAAATGTATTGCATACTAGTGTAACTTCACAGTAATCAAAAATCAGACACCAAGGTTTCTATAGAAGCAGCAATCACAGATTGCAGTAAAGTATACTATTTGAGGAAAAAAAAATTGCATTTTGGCAATTTCAGAGTCAAGTGTTCCTTATGCTCTTCCCACAGTCATTTGTCAGATATTTTCCTCTTTAGAAGGAGCATGTTGTTCTTCCTCACTCTTCATGAGACTTCTCTGCTATGACTTTGCATTCATACTGAAAAACAGAAGTGAAGAGAAATACTTAGCAATGATAATTTACAAAACTAAAGAAAATAACCTCTATGAAGGGGAATTATCTACAAAGTGAGTAATAAAATGGGTCAGTTAACACTTTGCTCAGATGAGACTGGTCTCCCTAAGTCTGTGTACACCATGTTGTCTCCAACCTCCAGCTCCCTATTAGCAGAAATAGCAGTACAGACTTAGGAGTTAGCCTGACTTCTCCTCAAACACAGAGCTCTTCCTTAGCTCCTGGTTTTGAAAAGATCAAAAGTAACCACTAAGGGCACCCAAAGAGAGTACTGTGAGAGGCTGTGCTCTGCTTAGCAGCCCTGATGGTTCATGGCTTAGATCAACAAGCCCTGACTGCAGCCCTCACCTCCCTCCACATCCACAGGTAGGTTGGCTGGCTGGTGTATATAGGAAGGAATGAAATGAACATTAAAACGTTCATTACAGGCAGTCAAATTTCCCTTCCCAACTTACCATTGCCAGTTGCCTGCCAATATTGCCCATAGTTATTCCACCAGCAAAAAATATACATGGCAGCCAGGAACGAACATAAAGGAAATCTGGAGATGTGTATCTGCAAAAGAGCATGTGTTCTTGACCTCAGCCTTGTATAACACACAAAAACACAGTACTCCAACCACAGTAGGCAAATCCATAAATTTAAGGATGAGGATGTTTGAATTAAAAGAAAAAAAAGCCACTTACTGTGGACATTCAAATACAACAAATAACAAGGAAGGTTTCCTATTGATTATAATCACATTTATTAAACTACCAAAAGCTTATTATGCTGTTGGTAAGGTGGCAATTTACTGAAGTAAAATCTCACTCTTAGAAACACATAAAAGCTTTCATCAACAGTCCAATTTATTTTACACAYCAAATTAAATGGAAGAAGCTTTGGAAATCACATCAGATTCTACTCTTTCAAATATTGTGAATTTGTTATAGGTTTGAGAGTATAATTTAACCTCGAAGTACATACTTACTGATAAACTCCATTGTAGACCAGAAGCTGTGACACCAGCGTAGCCAGGAAAGCAATTCCTAGGCCAAGGCCAAAGCCACTTCGTGATCTATCAAACGTCCACCACAGCCCAATTGACAGAGCTGCTAATGTGAGAGACAACTGGATGTTGTTGGCAAAGTCCACTTTCTGTGCTGCTTGTTAAGGATAAGCTTGGAAATCATCTAAAGCAGTTTTCTTCACTCTATCATTATTTTCCCATAAAATTACATGTCTCTCCAAAAAAAAAAAAAAGTGACCCTACACAATAGAGTGCTTCCCTCCTCAAAACGCTGCAGAAATACTGACTCAGCCTCACAACTCCTTTCCAAAACATGATTTTTGGTAACCAGCTCATCGGAACTGAGTCTTCACAGGGAGACAGGAGCTATTGCTCACAGAGGAGGCCCTGCCTGAAGATCTAAGCGCTGTAGGTGTTCACAGGGGGACGGTGTCAGCCGAAGGGGAACCCCTCCCCGTGCAAGGCAGCACCGCCCCAGGACCCGGAGCTGCTTAGGACAGAAGGAGCACTGGGTTCCAACACGCTTGTGCAAGGACGTCACGAACTCCCTAGGAGGAAGATTATGCACTGTAATGTACTGGCTGGCTTCTAATTGCTCTGGCTGACTGAGGCCAGGAACAGTAACTACTTGCTCGGTGTCAAGGCCTCGATCTGTAGCACAGGGTAACAATGCTTATTCGCCCTGGAAAATGCTGTGGTAGTCCTGGGTCCTAGGTGGTCCAAAGTGCTTATGCTTTACTGCTGATCTCAAGACTGGGCCTTCAACCTCTAACAGCAGTGTTAAATGAACACTGGCTTTTACATATTACAGCACTTTTTTTTTTTTGTAATGCATAACCTGCAAGTATTTCTCCACATTTGTTTGCATTATTCAAAACAAGTACAGACTGGAATACCAATACTGAGGCATTTAAAAGAAAAGATTTTTCAGAACCAAGTGGTAAGAGACTTCCTTCCTTCCCTATTACTACTACCATTTAACACTAACACATATTTTGTATTTCCTTTCCAGAAATGCTATACATCGTATTTTAACAACAATACATTAAGGTCAAATATGTAATCTTTGTTTTACAAGAAACCTGTTTGCTGCTGACAATTTCATTAGATTACAGGATACAGCACTGGCATGATTTATACCCACAAAGACTGCTACACATCGCATTACACTGGACCATTCTCTCTTAAATTTATGTGGTTCTCCCAGATGTCTGTCCATGCACGGGTACAATAATCCAATCACAGCTGTGGAAACATGAAAGAAAAAAGCCCCAAAAGTTAAAGTACTGGCAACATTTAGCTAGAATGAAAGACTATCTAGATTTTTGACAATAATTGTAACTAGCAAAACAGATGTTGTTAGCAAAAACACAACTATAGAAAATACACAGTGTAACAGAACAGGAATTTCAAGCACAGTTTTGTTATTAGAAAGCACTGTAAAAGTATCTTCAATCATTGCAGCAGTGACTTGGCAAAAATACTAAAACAGAGATAATCTGAACTGAGGGTGGAGGATCAGAGAGTTCTGCACTCTAACAGAATCTGCTGTCCTACAGTTTAGTTCAGGGGCAGGAACAGGTTGCAGGTTGGCACTTTTGAAAAGTGCACATCTGAAGCATGCATGTTGAGGTAATTAGAAAACAAAAGCACCACAGTAAGGGGGCAGTGTGATTTATACTGTCAATATTTTTGTCTTCTGTTGTTGTTACAAGCAGTTTTCATTTGGATAATGCTTTTCTTTCCTCACACAAGAGGGGAAGCCAAGAGCCCACAGAAGCTGCTGAATACACAAAGCAAAGAGGACTTTCAACCCAAGGAAGTATTATGCACTTTGAACATTTCTTGATAAATGGATTCTACACTGTAGATGCAGTAAAAAAAGACTGCTGTGATCACTGCTGAGGAATAAACTGTTGCTTAGTTTTAAACTCGTGCTGCAGGAGCAAAGCAGAGACTGAGCACTCAGCATGGAGTCTAATACTCTCAGCCTGCACACTGTGGGGAAATAGGTTATGGCAAGTGCTTTTTATTCTGCCAGACAGGAGTCTGATCTCCAGGATTTAGGAAATAAATCACCAGCAGAAGGGAGAGGGAAAAAATAGCAATTCTCTTGCCAAAGGCATTAGGCCAAACTGATGACTAATACCAGTGACAGATGAAAGGTCTTCTCAGAAAGCCACCTCGATCACCACTGATTACAAATATGCAAAATACCTTTATTCTATTCATAATAAACCATGCTTCATTCCATCAAAATTATCAGGCCTGCAGAGGCAGAAAGACCCTGAAGGTTCTTCTGAGATGATGACAAGCCTAACCTTTATAATTTCGCTATACACAGCTGCACACGTAATGTTATCAAATGCTCTCAAAAAAGAGCATAAAGCACAACCTGACTTTACCGTGAAAACTTTAAGTGTTGCAAGTTAGGATTCTGTCATTTCAACCCTCACAGAACCTTGAGAAAGAAATATCAAGTGCTACTGTTAAAATAGTGTGTGAACAGGGTTTTAACAGTATAGCATGGGTGCTTCTATTTATTTTGAATTTTCTCACCCTTCTCACACTATATGGACATAACAACAGCTCCTTTCCTAAGTAATAACAACAGACAGTTACATCCACATGCTCTCTAAAGAGTCAGAGCACCCACAGTCATTCCTACACAGAAGGAGGAAGAAAAGCTGTTGAGCAGCTAAATCCTGTCACAAGTATGACAAATCAAACTATGCATAAAAGATCAAACCTTTGCCATACTGATTGTCAAGTCAACCAATTTAAAGTGTAAAAGAAATTCAGCCATTGCAGGACATAATCAATAAATAATCCACAATCTCAAGAAGACAACAGAAAAAGGACTGAGAAACAACTAACAGATCAAGTACGTACTGTGACCATAACATGCCAAATGCATTTCCCCAGTACAAGACAGAGCTAACTAGAGGGTTTCCTTTCAAATCAAGCTGCTCTGTGATATCTGTGGTGTAATATTTCAACAAGATATCTAAAAGAAAGTAACTAGATACTTGAAAATAAAAGGCACAAATATTATCATTACCAAGACAGTGATGCCAAACTGAACCTAATTTATTGACCCAAACTAACACACAGAAAAGTGATATTCTCAATTGTATTAAAACCAATCTCCAGGAAGATGCCACCTTTACTACTAAGGTTCACCAAAGCAGAATCCTCTGGATTTAGCAGCTTCCTTAGTAAAATGTAAAATTGACCCAGGTGCTCAGTCATCTTCAGAGCCAAGCATGAAGCCTAATAGTATTAGACTTTTAACACAGAATATCTCTCCTGATAATAGAAGATGAAGGAAGAGGGAAAGTATATTTCTTACTGATAGTAGACATCTCACTTAAAACTATCCCCAAAATCACACAAAAAAATCCTCAACTCCTACAAGGTCATGGGAAACAGGAAACACACTCACAGCATCCAATTTCATGCAGGAATTTAACTGAGGTACCCCGTTCTGTAACATGCTTTCTACAACTGCAAGCTGCATATAGGCCTTATCTCCTTGCAATACAGTCAAGTCCTTGATCTTTACAAATAAACTATACCTCAAACTGGCAGAACAAAACTGTTTGGACATGTGCATGCACATTTGTCTTTATACGGAGAGGTTAGGAGGGGACACAATAGCTAGCAAAATGCAGCATTGCTGGAAGAGGAATATACATTTTCCCATCTTTAGATAAAATTTCCCATAACTACCTTACAAAGCTTTCATGTCCACACCAGGCACATGTACATGGTGGAACTTACCTGACGCTGTGCCACAGCAAGGTGGTACCCACCACGCTGAGGAGAAGATGCTTGTGATCACATCAGGGGGGAAGAGAGTAACATTTCTCTGGATCTGAAGCAAGTTTAATATTAATGCAAGGAATACACCAATAAAAAACAGCACTACTCCACGAATTACCAAATTCATGCCATGACTGGTTACTGATGAAATGTATGGACCACACTTTTTTGGTAAGGTTGGCATTGCATCATTTTCTGCCATGACTTCTTATGTTCTTAGAAGCATCCAGCAGGCTGACTGAGCAGGATTCACTTGTAATCAGTACTTTGAGCCTCTTCAATTAGGAGATACCCAAACCCTGAAAATATAAGAAAACAAGGCTGAAAAAATGCAGATATAAGTAATATTAGCATATTTCTCTTACATAAATCACAGATTGGGTTGTGGGTATTATTTTCTTTGGAATTTTCAGAAGATATACTTAGTCCTCAAGAAACAAAAACTTTACCAGAACCAACTACAGTTGCAAAAATGCCTTCAATTGAAAAACAGCAGCTTTGGCTACTAGAAAACTGAGAAGGAGAAAACATGTGACGTGGGATAACTTGGAATTTGAAACCACAGAAGAGTAAATAAAACCGATATCAGAAAGAAGGGCTTGCCTCATAGTAATAATATATGTAGATTTTATCCTCTCCTTAAGGCAACAACAAGAGATTATGCAATTTAGAAGCAACACAGTCCTTAGTTCCAAAGCAGCCACTGAGGTTCACGAATCTTTCCTCTCTAAGAGAAGCCAGAAAACATTTCTCAACTGATAAGTGAAATCTGAGAAATGTTTTTCAGGGTGGAGTTGGAATTCAGCAATCCCAAATTGAATCCATTTTCTGCAATTGCAGGTAAGAGCAAATAATTATGCAAACCAGAGGAAAAGTCTCAATACAGAGAAATGCTTACCAAAGTAACAAACATTTTGTGAAAATTATCCCATGTTACTACAAACTAGGATTTTTGATCAGGTACAAAAGAACCTGAATACAAAGAGAAAAAGGAGCTCCTCCTACTCGTGAACCTGACAGCTTCCCACAGGAGCAGCTCTGCATGCACCCTGTGAATGGCAATTATCCCACCCCAGCCACTTCAAAAAAATAAAAACCCCGTCCATCAAAAGTCTTGTTGTACATGGCTTCAGTGCCACACTCGTGTATAACACCCATTTTGACCGACAGCTTAGCCACCTGGAACTCTGAAGAAAAGAAATTGGACGTTGCTTTTAAGTCTGAAGCTGCCAACTGGTGGCAGCTTTGGTTAACTCTTGCTTATGGGCACGCAGAGAAAAGGGGATGCGATGGAGCATCCCTCCCCTCCTGCTCAGGCTCCGGCAGCTCTGCAGGAAGCTCTCTGAAGTGGCAGCGGGAAAGAAGCAGAACCCTACAAGATGTGCAGAGGAAACACCAACAGTGAGGTTAAATGCATCCACGCTGGCTAGSATCCTCTTTGGCCTCTCTTGTGGATCCTGGGTCACTCGGAAATCCGCACCGCTGGAAGAGCGCCAAGAGGTGAAACAAAAGCAAAAATTCTTCTTATGGTGCACAGCTTCCCACTGGCGCCTCGGGGAGGCCACAGAGTCCTCCAAAGAGGGCAGGATCTTCTCCACACGGCTGCTTCGGAGCGTAGCTTGCAATTGCGAGCACGTCCGGAGGGCAACTGCGGTGTCGGGCTTCCCGGCCGCTCCCTGACTCACTCCGAACATTGAGACGTCTGYGCTGGAGCTGACGCTGGGAACGCAGCACGTTTCCCTCCAGCGAAATGGAGGTGCTCCAGACATTTTTTTCCCTCTCTCTAGAAGGCGTGGTGGCGGAGCTTGGTAATATATTTAGCCTCCAGGAAAGAAAGCAAGGAGTCATAAACAAATTACAATTATGGCTGGGGATCTCCTCCATCCCTCAGGGTTTAGCCCACCAGCTGATGACAGGGGTACTGAAAAGTTACACGGAATCTCTTAGAGATATAGCATCAGAAGCTGTAGATCACGATCATAAATGAACTTTAAAGCAATATTGGACTTAATAGGAGCTTTTAAACTAACACCAGCCCCATCACTGTTTCTACTCAAAGGCTGCTCTAAAATATCACTGACCCAATGGTCAGAAGGCACCATTTAAACTTCCAGCTCATCACATGAGCTGGAACAGTTCTCTTCCCTCTCTCTCACCGCTGGAAACAGCAGCTATACCCTAGGAAAACAAGCCGAGCTCTTAACTTGACTCTCCATTTCATTCCTCATCCTAATAGCTCTTGGTGCTTCCTGCAATCTGAGGGCCACTTTTTGGACTAGGTGCTTTTTGGTATGCTCATGTATACAATTCCAGGTTCAGTTCTCAYGACCTTGCCCAAGGAAATTCACACTTTTGCATCCCTATTTAAATGACCTCTTCTGCTGCGCCCCAGGATCACACTTGCTTTCTTCATTGTCATAAAGTGGTTGCTCACATCCTGTCACCCCAGTCTTCTTTCCTCTCTGTGAATTCCTTGTTCCTCTGCTTGTCTCCAATCTTGTATGTTGAGCTTCATCCCATCTGTACTATTGCAGAACCCAATGGCATTCAGCTTTTTCCGATGATACCTCAGTTGCTTTGGCCTTGAGGAGAGTTCCCAACTTTGGATGATCAGCAAACATCATGACTTCAATTTATTTTGTGCGCCAAGGTCATCATTGAGATTATTAAACAAGATCAATCTTTGAGAAAATCTATTAATAATTTCCCTGCAGCCATTATTTCCCCATTTTAGACCATCTCTTGATATCTTTCCAACAAGCCTCTCCTTCTAGCAATTCTTCACATTACAATGATCTCCAACTTAATTAAAAATTCTTAACTGTCCCAYGTGGCACTACATAAAATGTTCTATTGCTGTGAACATAGTCCAGATTTACGCATTTTCTTTGCCTAGAAATAATGGCTATCAAATAAAAGTACAAGTTTATTCTGGTATAAACCACTTCCAGTGTATAAAAGCAGCATTTTCCCAACTTTTCACTTATTTCGTGTSTCTCAGAAAATATATATGACACTTCATTGTGGAAAAAAAAAAAATCAAACTATAACAGGGCTTTTCTCTCCTAGGAAACTGTTTACTCTTGTTTTAAAACAACCTCTGCAGCTGCAAGTCATCCGAGACACTGTGATACCAGCCACAGACTTCTACTACAGCAGCTCTACGGGAACAAGGACGCTTTAGTGGACGTTTAGCAACAGACACGTTTGCAACAAGTCATGCCAGGTCTTAAAGTAGTAGTATCACTTCCAGCAGTGGTTTCTGTCCCGGCCTCTCGTCCTAGACATATGGCTCCTGTTTGTTTTATTGCAGTTTYCTAATCTCCTCTGCTGACTTAGCTCTGAGACCTTCGGATAGAACAAAAACTGAGGCATGCAGCAAGGCAAGCGCTGGCCAACACTGACACAAAGATTCTTAAGATCCCTTGGACGACCTGGTCTTGAGATGCTCAGGTAAGCACAATACTCGGCTGTGTTTGTTGTGTTTGTTATTGCTTCCTGCAGTGGAAAGGGACAAGGGGATTCCCGAGGAGGACATCACCTTGGGAGGCTGGCGTGCATGAGAATCGACAGCGCAGTCCCAGCCTTTATCCCTTAGGCTTTATTTGGCGTTTCCACTTGGACAGAGGCAGCTCCTATTTTGGACCAACGCTATTTCCAAGCCCTGGTCTCCTGGGGTGGACATCCAGCCYGTGAGGATGCACGGAGAGCTACAGGTGCAGGACCAGGACAAGGTCTCGGTGTTGCCATCCCCATGCTGTGACCGTCAGCACCGCCGTTCCCGCACCCCACAGAGGAAGGCTGTCACCCATCGCACCATGCCCGGCCTTATGCAACAAGCCCAGCAGCACCTCGGCCTTCCCGGAACACCGAGTCACACAAACAGCCCCCGGCGAGAAGGACCGTCCCCGCGCCGCCCGGGAGCCCTCCGAGCCGGCGAGCCGCCTCGTCCCGCTCCCCGCGCGGCTCACAGCCGCGGCGAGGCCGAGGAGGCGGCGCGGGCAGGAAGGGCAGCAGTAAACACGGCGGGACAGGGCRGTCTGTCAGAGTGCGGAGGGCCCCGCGGCGCCCGCCCCGCGGCGGCGCAGGCGACGCGACCGGCCCGGGCAGGGCCGCGCTGCCCCCGGCCGCCAGGGCGCCCCCTCCTCCTTCTCCCCCTCCGCCCCGGCCCTCCCGCCGCCACCGCCCGGCACTCACTCGCCCTCCGCCATCTTCCGCCCGCCCGCGCCAGTCTCCGCCCCGCGCAGCCTCCGCAGCGCCCGCCGGCGCCGCGCGAGCAGGTGACGGGACGGGGGCGGCCGGGGGCGGCTGCGCGCAAAGCGCGGCCTGCCTCTGCGGACCGCCCCGCGGGCCGGACCGGACCAACCCGGACCAACCCGGACCGGCCCCGAGCTCCGTGTCCCAGCCCGGTCCGATCGGGGCAGGGCGGGAGGCGCCGCCGCGCGCGGTCCTAACGGCTGCCCACGCGCCGTTAACCTTCCTGCCTCAAAATAAACGGCCTTTGCGCTGCCTTCCCTTCTAGCGCATTTTCTTTAATTTTTATTTACTTGTCGTTCTATCGTTTTTCTTTTTAATTATGTCGTTTATTGTTTTTAACTTTGGTGTGCTGTGTAGTCAGTGTCGCTGGCAAAGTTCAGCACCGAGACGCCTTTACCAGGGGGAGGCCCTGTCGTTCGCTCAGGCTATGAGGGGATAGAGTGACAAGGCAGGAGCTCATTGCTGCTTAGACGAGTTAACGTTTGCCTGTTATTTTTTGCAACGGAAACAAACTTTTACCAAGTAATTCCTACTAATATTTAGCATAACATAAATAATAGTAGTAAGGGGATATTAAAGTTAATATGAGAGGAAGTAAATAACTAGGGCTCGTGTAAGTCAGTCTCTAAGGCCCTTGTGACATTGCCAGTTTACACCGGCTACAGATCCAGGCCCTATAGCCGTCTGGTTATATCCATCCATCCATCCTTGAGGAGACAATTTGATATTGGGAAAAAAAATGGGAACATGAGAGAAAAGAACAGGAAAATATTGCTGAATATGGACATCTGGCTTGCAGGGAATTGTCACTTGGGCTGACTTGGGCTGGAATCGCTATGGAATGACAGGGAAAGCATATTTGTGTGGAAAGCAACACMGGCCTGTTTCAACACCCCGGCTGCCAGACGAGACAGACTATTCTGGACCTGGTTTGAGGAAACAAACATCTCTGTGGATACGATACATGTGAGACACCTGGGTCAATGACAGCGATCGGAGTGGCTGGAAGTCTTGCAACACCTGGAAGTCTTGCTAGGCGCCGGGCGCAACATCCTGCAGATGATGAGGGGCTCTGGCACGAGAACAGCGCGCGGTGGAGAAGCTCCATAAAACTGACTGCTGACAGTTGGCATTTTAGAGGAAAACCAAATAAAGGAACTGTGGCAATGCACAGCCATTGAGTGCATTCTTTCATATGGGAAAGGCTCTTGCTTATCTCAGGTTAGCAACAGGATACACAATTCCAGGGACGATATGAAGGGCATTTTTGTTGTTGTTTGCTTTATTTATTTACCCCTTGTGAAAGAGACTGTGCTGCCAGCTCCAGAGGCTGAAGTCCCGTATTGATTTACTGAAAGGCGCCTCATGGGCAGTTGCCAGGGCAGCTCAGCCCTGATCTGCTTCCCCTCGCGTTGAGTATTTGCTAGGACAGGTCCCTTGGGAGCAAGCACGGCCAAGCGGGGTCGTGGTCCCTGTAATATGGTCTGCAGCCCACTCGGAAGTTTACCAGGACAACCCCACGGCATCGTGTGCCAGCGACCCCCAAACGAGCGCCCTGCCGAAGGACTACGTGGTTTTATAAAACAATGCTGAAAACACAGTGCAATCATCACCACGTTAGCATATATCCAARCATGGGATTTGGAAACGAAAGACTTCCTAAGGTATTTGATAGTGACACGTGGCATCCAGATTCAACGGGGAGCCTAAACAGAACTAGAAAGCTTGGACACTTCATCGGAGCGTTTTTCTTTTCAAAGAGAAGTTCTCGGGCCTGCATGGCTGGACTAAAAGCAAGGAGGCATTTGAACTTCTTTAACTTCTTTCCTAACAATTTTGCTGTATCTGTGTGTGTATCATAAGTGTGTTGCTTGCTAAAGAGCTAAAATAAGGTTGCTGTGGATGAGAAAATGGCTTAAGAAATGTTGACAGAAAAGCTGTGGTCTGAGAATGAAAGCAGTTTTGCACAGGAAGTTAACCTGTTTTACTGAACTCAGTTGAAAACATTAAAAATATATGTGGCACCAAAAATGATAGAAAATAGTTTCTCTATTAATATAAGTTAAGCAACCTGAAGTTCAGATCCTTCCCTCCCTCTTTTTCTCCCTGTCATTCTTCTTTGTGTCTCCCATTCATTCCATTTGTGGCATCCCATATCCGTGAAGAATCAAGATTCTAGGATATGCCTTTGAAAAACTCTCACTAAATGCCATGAGCTGGGCATATAGCGGGTAGCACTGACCRTACTGTTGACTGAACTTGCTTCTGTTGAGTTGTACTTATAGAGAAACAGATCTTGTATGTTTGTCTACAAGAATGTCATCAACTCGTTTGGGCTGATYTTGAAGTAGAACAATATTGTGCCGTTCCCTGCACTGATACATAGGGAGAAGGAGCCATAGCACATACCGAGTGATTCCTGCTGCTCATTTGAGGCATCTGTTTTAAGTGGAAGAGAAATTGTCTTCAGAAGACGACTGCCACTTTCCTTCAGCTGTTGGGGAAGGAGGAGAGGACCGGCCTGCATTCAGACACCTAAGTTTTAGGCTTCCAAAGAAGGCGATGCTGATGGTGTCCTGCCTCATTTGTTAGCAGTGGAGGTTATGTGGGTCAACACCRAGGAGGATCTGGGTTGCGACTCGTTGCAGCCCCGTTGGATGGCAAGYGCTGCTGGCGTTTGACGTTGCTGGAAAGGGCACCTTACAGAGCTATTTGGAAAATGTCTGTTCCTCTTTGCCAAAATAAATTTTCAGTTTTTCACTGACAATCCAAACGCCAAATACTCTGTTTGGTTCCCAGCAGAAATATCTCCATTTTTCAGCGTTTGGTTTCCTCCAAAATGTAAACTTTCCCTCTGTATGCTTATAGCATACAAAAGGCAACATTAAACAATTCAGCAGCTTGCTTAGTAACACAATTTTCCATTAAAAATAGTTTTAATAAAATGAGTGCCATTAGCCATAGCCGCTTTTGGCAGTAAGTGTTTCAGGTAGCGTAACATAAGAATCAGGCTCCATTTCTGAAACACTTTGCTGCATCCAAGACATGGGCACGGAGCTGGGTGCACGGAGCTGGGTGCACGGAGCTGGGTGACACAGTCCTGCAAAAGACCTTCACCCTGGCAAGGCTGCAGCTGCCGACTCCTAAAGGCCTCTAGATTAATGGTAGACACCTATGGTGAGGCAATTGCTCTCCAGATCTCTACAAAGCCAGATCATATCATATGATATCATATACCATATGATAAAACATCTAATCTCATGCTGTTATTAATGTACCACGTGCAGCCTCACAAACGTGGCAAGAAATAAGCGGAGGCTGGTGGTTGGTAACTGAGAATGCGAAGAACGTGGGAATCAGTGGAGCTAAAGGTAGTAATCAGCTCCACGTAACTCTCCCTGAAGCTATGGAAAGGCAAGAGGGATTCATAATTGTCTGAGTCAGCGCTGCTGTTTTTTGAGTCACAGAAGCACAGTGAGCCATATACTTCTGGATTAAAAGAGCCTAGTATAAAATAGTGTTGCATAAATAATATAAATGTTAGTAAAGGTTTACAGGTATTGACACCTATTATAGAACTCCTCTGGCCTGAATTGTAGATTCCTCTGGCGTAGAAAAGTTGAAGGTCTTTTCCTCCTTCCTTCTAAATTTGCTGCTTTGACGATTATCTTTATGAAAATAAGTATAGAAAATAGTTGTCTCTCACTTCTGTAGTAAGCWGCATCTTGGACTTTGCCTTATCCCTTTGGTCCTAAGCTATGAATTTTGGACGTGAGCTTCTGCTGGCATCGTGAATTTAGCCTAGTGAAGAACTTAGCCCTCRCGTTGCAGAGGGAAATAAACAAAATCTTAAGATTGTGTTTGGATTGTTTCTAGGGTTTTTTTGGTAGTTTCTTTTTTTTTTTTTTCTCCTTTTTGCTCCAGTGATTCATTTATGAAAAAAGATGATGAGATTCAGGCTTCTGATGGTGTTTCCATTACCCAGGAATTGAATCGCTCTGAGCAGGCCAGGACTTGCATAAAGATAAACACACATACCCAAAGAGAACACAAATACTTTAAACGCAGAAAAAATATTAGCACTTATGCCCTGTGCCGCTTACGGAGCAGACCTTCCACTGTGGATTTATGACTGTTGTCACAGTATTTTCTCCTCTGGCCTTTCTGGAAGAAAGCTTTTCTAAGAACTAAATGAATTAAATTCTTAAGGTTTGTTAAAGTAAACCACACAGACATCTGCAGGCATACATGTAAAATTAATAAGCAGATGTTACAGGGATTTATCTAAACTCCAAAGATTAAATTATTAGATAATTATTTTATATTTAGTTCAGATCTCCTTGGTAGATGCTGGACTCCACACAACATAATTAGCTTGTGAAAGACCCCGAGCTTGTCAATAATTCTTGTCAGATGTTCTTTCTTCCATTCCAAATACATTCAAAGCCATTTGTTCATTGCCAAAAAGAAAAGGATAGGGATTTTCAGGCACTAGGATTTTTGAACATGCCCCGCTCATACAATTTCTCAACTCTTAGCTCAGCATTTCCAACATCTGTGGTGCAATGCAATAAGGGTTGTTGGGGTTGGCAGGGACACGTCTGGAGATGGCCTGGTCCGGCCCCTCTGCTCAAGCAGGGGCGGTTACAGCAGGTTGCCCAGGGCTGTGGCCAGTCAGGGTTTGAGCATCTCCAAGGATGGAGACTCCACAGCCTCTGTGGGCAGCCTGTGCCAGTGCTCAACCACCCTCGCAGTCAGGAAGTGTTTTCTTGCATTCAGGTGCTATTCTTGTGTTTCAGTTTGTGCCCATCACATCTCATTTTGTCACTGGGCGCCACTGAGAAACCCAAAACCTGTGCCAAAATGTTTTCATGTTTTCTTGACAGTGAATGAGTAATGTTTTGTTGACAGTGAATATCTGCTGCTTCAGAAAGAAGATCTTCCTTTCATAATCAGCTATGGTCTTTCATCAAATACCTTCGAATGAAAATTGGTTTGCAAGGAAAGTGCTACATTCACTGCTTGCTCTAAAGCAGAGTTCAGTTTCCCTGTTTTCCTCTTTCGCTGCCTATAAATAAGGAGTGTCGTTCAAGTTTTATTTTTCCTATGCGTGAATAAGAAATGTAATTCTCATTTGGAGTGGAGATGCTGCAGATGCTTGAGCAATGTTTTATTGTCTGCTCCAGTGACAACTCTTCTGGCTCTTCCGAAACCCTGTGGCTTCCATTAGACAGTTCTATTCACTGGACGCCAGTGGACGATAAAACAAGCTGAAGGATMATGTGTCTGCAGAGCCCTAAAGAAAGAAGCCATTCTGCCTCCTGGCCCTCATTGGTTTTCCCATATCCTAGTGTGCCCCCCACCAGTGTATTTTAATGGAGGCACTGACCTTTTARCATAGTTCTGTTACTTCTGCGAGGCCTTGTAACAAGTAAGGTTTTGTTAGAAAAAAATGATTATTTTTCTTCTTTTTTGGGGGGGGTTATTTTTCCAAGGAGGAAGATGGGCTAGCAAGGTTACTGCCGTGTGTCAGTGCATGCTGTTTATCTGCTTTTCTGGCAGATTACTCTGGAGTGCTTGAAAATCACTGGAAAACTGAGTGAAGGGCTCTAGCCAAAGCATTGCTGCTAAGATCYCACAGCAGGAACCTACGTTGGCAGATAGCTGGAAACAAAAGRACGTTTCTCTCATTCAGGTTGGAATTTTTGGTGTTGCATAAGCCTGGTGCAACACTGGCACTGTTTATGTGTCATATTCTGCACAGCAATGTGTATTTATTTACATTTACATATTTTTAGCCCTCCCACTCAACCAGAACTATAACCATCTGTGRCTGGAATACTTCTCTTTAGTAATTGGACAGGGCAGTTCAGCAACTTCTGCCTGTCATACGTCTGCTTCTGCTGGAGCGAACCAGAGGTGCCCTGTCCCTCTGAGGGATCWGCCAGAGCTTCAGGTGCCCTTCAGGTTATGAGTTTCAGTACGTGATTTCCAGGGCGATGCAGGAAATTCTTTTCTTTCTTCCTGAAATGCAAGCAGGATTTTTTTCCTGTTTATCACCTATTTTTCCTCTGCAGGTAAGGAATATTCCAAAACATATTGGAATTACTTCTTTCCTTTCTGAGTGTTTACATTTTGCTCCTTAATTAGAAAGTCGGGAAGTGGCGAGAGGCCGTAACTCGGATGCCTATTTTCAAGAAACCGCTGCTGGAAAACTTGGCCAGAAGCAGTGGGCTGAGAGGGTTTTGTGGTTTTCTTTCCTCTCTTTTTATTTATTTGTTTATTTTGGAGGATGTAAGGCCTCCCCCAACACTGTGACAGAAATACGCGGTGCCCCGGCATCCTCAGCCTCTTGGTGCCGCCGCTGTCGGGAAGAGCTCTGAGGCGCCGGGGTCTTTGGGAGAAGCAGCATCTCCTCGTCGCATGTGGCTACGAGGCCGGGCGGACACCGCGGAGCTGCTGCAGCATTTGCAGGACCCGACCACGAGTCTGCTGGCTCCTGCCCTGCGGAAGCGGGGCCGTAATGAGCRATAATGACAGAAAATGACCCAAACTGCGCATTTCGGTGGCTGCCTCCTTTTTCTAATACGTGGGAGACATTCAGGTACTGCAAGACGGATGTGGTATAAAATATAGACGTACTCTATCTGAAACCAGAAATAATGGCACCGCATGCGGGGTAGCTATAAATGAACGCTCTTGGAGAGTGATGATCGTGTGTGCTTAGACTGCTCCATCTCTCCCCCCTTTAAAATTACATACCCTGTTTACAGCATCTCCCGGTGGAGTGGGGGGTTATTTATGTTGCTGCACGCGGAGCTAAATGTCAAGAARTGACGTCATGCGATATTGCTGCGTCTCGGGTGGACGCCACGGGTGGAAAGACGTACAGAACTTTTGTTTCTTCGGTGACAGTCCAATCTATAGATATGTATGAATTGATAGAAGTAACCTTTGGTAATACCCACAATTTTCTGTAGTTCTAATTTTTATTGTGCCTGCTGCCTGAAAGATGATAAGACTTATTCATAGAATTCACACTCCAGTGGTTTGATAAATATATAACAGGCTGAAAAGGAGTTTCTTGGTGCAGTGCATGTTATTCATCAGATCGCAGTTTTCTTTGGTTTTGGTTCTGAGGTTTATTCTTTTTTATTTATTTTTTTACTTGACGTTTTTGGCTGACTTCTCCGATCCTCTTCCTACTGATATCCACAAAGAAAAATGGCATTTGGGGCAACTAAAACTAAATATGCCCTGACAAAAAATATGTTTATATACTTTTATTATATTATCTCTTATTCTCTATCTGACAAATGAGGATGAGGGAATATTGTAAAGTGATATTCTATAGCAGGCGCAGTGCTTATCACTTATTTTCCGTTGACCTTCTGCCTTAGAAAATTAATTCACTTGAGCTGTTCATACACTAGAACATTAGGGAAAAAATAATGTTAGCACTGGTGAATATAATCTCTGCAGGAAAGCCGGGCAATTATTCAAGGGTCTAATCTTATCTCTTGTTTCATTTTTATATGGCAAGTCTACATTTAAAGTATTGCACGGACCGTGCCGCTGCCCGGCACCTTCCGGGCGCGGTAAATAGATGCCGCTGAACGCCACCGTGAGTGAAAGAGCTTATAATGAGCAGGGTGAGCAGACGTGGGCACCATTCATCATCCTGCTCRGGCCGGTATTGGGGCCCTTTTTATCAGCGCTCCTCGGCGCGGTGTCACCACCCCGGGTATAAATCTTCCGTCAGTGTCTGTCGTCCCCGTGCCCTATTAAACTCTTGCTCTCACATAATCACCGAGCGACCTCTGGATGTCTTTCATTACCCTCTGACCTGAACCCTGCCGGCTTCTTGTTGGTAGGTAAATCTATAACATGACATTTGCTTATGGCTCAACCTTTATCCCCGCTTAATAGTCTTGCCTTTCAATTTTTTTTTTTTTAATATATTTTGTTGTTGTTGTGGAGCACAAAGATAGTTGCAATCTCAAACAACAGCTTGGATTTCAAAGGTTGGGGCACAATATTCTCAGCTACAACATGCCTAAGTGTTCACTAATAGATGCTCTCATATCTTTGCACTGCTTCTTGCTGAAGCTCATCGGTTGTAAATGGATGCAAGGTGTCAGGCTCACAAATAATATTTTGTTTCATTTTGTTTTCTGCATATTTTCCTCTTACTGTGTTCCCCTAATCAGGGGTATGGGGTTGATTAATTAAAATTAAATTGCGCAGCTGACACATTTTAGCTTAGCCTAAAATTTCTGCCACTGTTTCTGCTTTTACACAGTAATAATAACAATAACAGTAATAGCAATAATAATGGCAATAATACAAGGTTTAGTTCTCCTGAGGATCAGCCTGGGTTGGAAACTAGTCATGCTCTGTGGGTCCGGTATCTCACTGCAAAGCCTTGGTCAAGCTACTTGCTTTCCCTATGACTCATTTACCTCATTTGTAAAACGGGCCATGGCAAAACTCCCCTCTGCAGACTAAAACATGAAAAATGGCTTCTATTTACCCAGCTGATCTCCCTTTGTGTGCTTGGGAATCAGGCCGATGCTCTTATTAACCCTGCTCAGCTGAGTGTGTGCGTGGAGTCAAACCACGCTCAGTTTTTTCCCCTTCCTTCTTCAGCCCTATGTYCCCACTGTGATACCGTGGCCCTAATTACAGCTAACTATAATTAGTGCCAATTAACTAAAATTCAAAGTGGTGGTGAGGATTYGTGAAGGCATCAGAGAGGGGTGCTGAGGGACGGATGTGGCAGCGACCAGCTCCCTTTGGCCAGTACTGAGCGTCCGATGTCTCCGAGACAGGACAACACATCAGCAGTGGAGGAAAAGGAGGGAACAGTATTGGCTGCGATGGAAGCTGGGAGAGGAGAGCMGGGTATAATGTGTATTAGGGGCTGTCTGCAAGATACTGGGTCCTCTTTGGGCTTGTGGAAGCGTCTCCTGCCTTTTCTGCCTGGGGGCTGTGGGTTGTCCTTAAGCAGGGACCGTGTAAGAAGTGAGTGGATGGCAGTATCTTCTCCTCAGCTGTACGTATACCTTTGGCTAGGGTGTCTCAGCAGACTTGTGTACTTATAACTCAGCTAACTTGCATAATGATCACAACCTGTCCTGAGCCGTATAATGTATATACATTACCCAAATCCACCTCTTTATGATTTTGCTGTCTGCAAAGCTGCAGCAAAATGCCAAGAGCTTCTGCAGAAATTTTGTCCCGTTTCTTTTTGCTGCACTCAAATACAGCAAATAAATTATACTTCTGTTTCCTGCTTGGGTATGGGGCTATCTCCTCACAGCTGGAGGGCCCCTCTCTTCTCAGCTCATGATCGAGGACTGGAAAAAAAYCCAGGGCGTTGGGAATGGCCAGATAAACCATTTGGCTCTTCGTTAGTATGCTACATTTTGCTACRGAATTTCTCCCTCACTCCACTTTTCCATCTCCCTTCACTTTCTTCTGCACTTGGGTGTTTTTCTTTCTATATCAAAAATGGCAAATAACCTAGATGTGATATTTTGCACTTGTCAAAACACCTCRGACGAGTTCTGCGGGTAGCTAATGAAAGTATAACCAGCCACAGATGTCAATGTACAGACACCCCTGATGTCGGCAGACCGCCAGCACTGAGGGCCTCATCCCTATCATCCGACCAAAACAGAAACTCCTTTAGCTCTCTGGAAGCAGTAGTTTGCCCTGGACATCAGGTGTCACCGCTGCAAGACGAATGAGATGAATGAAAGTCCAAAAGCAGGGGACAGGAGTGGGAAAATACACTTTATTTTTTGTTTGGATTTACAAATACTTTGGGAAAATGTGTCTGGGGTGGAATTTAACTGAGCACAGTTCAGGAAACTTTTATAAGAGGTGAATTTTGAAGAGAAAKGTATAAACTGGGGACACTGGCCCCGAGATGCCTCCGTCCTGCAGGCTTCAGCAGGACTTGCGATCTGGCGAGGGTGGAGCAGAAGCTTTCCAGCCAACAAGGACAACTGAGAGGATTTGGGATGACAACAGCAAAGAAGCTCAGATGGGTGGTTAATTATGTGACCCACAGGGAGCACTGGAAGACATTAGTGGGTATAAAGAGGCCATATTTCCATAAATGACCATTAGTCTTCTGCAAATGTTCCTTGAAAAGTAAAGGAATGATTTTCTCTCTCCAATTAATCATCCTGGAAATCCTCCTTCGTGTAATCTTGAGAACACCGGAGAGAACTTGGTATCAGCGAATGCTGCCAGATATACAAAGCGGCAGAGGAATGTGTTGTATAAAATGATTTTGGGTGGCAGAAGCAGGGGAGCAAGCCAAGAATACWGCACCAACATCTGAGCTTTTCTATGAGAGGCGTTGCCAGCCTCAGGAGGGAGCACTGGATAATTTATAGGTTAACATTTTCTTTTTATGTGAATAGCATTTTTTCTCATTTATAGTTAATTAGGTTAAGCATGCATGGGGAGCGAGGGAGGGAAGACTTTCAGAGAGGATCTAAACGATTAGTAATTTGAATGAAGTAAAAGGATGTGCTAAAAGATGTAGCTCTGCAATTAAATACATTGTTGTAACAAGTGTAAGTATCAGACAGGAGTTTCAGAGGTTCTTGCTTCAATTATAGCACCAGCATAAAAAGAGCTAGAGCTTATTTATGGATCTGGCATGTGTAACGTGTAGCAAGTAAATGCTGTGTTATTTTACTATAAGAGAGAAGTTGTTTTCTAGGTATTTCACAAGTTTATATCTTCCGCACACGTTTCTCGTCCTAGATGTTTGGCTCACGTAGAAGATCGTTTAAGGTGAACTCTGGAGTAAGGATGGACATGGACTTATCCACTGGGGTCCTCCAAACCTTCGTGTCCAGTCTCCCCTTTGCACCGCGGGGGCTGCAGAACCTCCACGTCGCCGCTTGCAGCACTGCAGCGGCTCCCGTTCTGTGGCTTCCCCATCGCACGACTTGTTCCCTTGTCCCGGCCTCTGTCCGACAATCCAGTGTGTGGCTGTTGTGTCCAGAGCCACCGTATTCCAGGGCATCTTTGGGGTGGAAGACAGAATTTTAGAAAAAGRAGGAAAAAGACATTTAGTTCAATGTATTTCCATCCTCAACGCTTTCCACTGCATAATTTTTTAAAACTCTCAGAAGAGCATTTAACTGATTTTCAGATTATTTTGGGTACAACTTTTAAATATAAGCATGTAAGTCCCAATTTAAGCATTTGATCAGAGGTTTCTGGTCATAAATTCTCAAGGGCTCCCAGCTTGTGCAGYACTCCTGAAGATCAGGCAGGACTTTGACTTAGAGACTAATATAAATATAGACTGAACGGTTTATCCTGCAACACCCAAATAATCCACAAAGTGAATGATTTCTGTTTCAAGGAGGGAGCAATTACTTATACTGAGAAATACTGCCACTGCTATTGCACATGAGCAGTTCCACATGGAGAATTATTCAAAGTATTTTAATGCCTGTGCTACGTCCATGAAAACCATTTTTTCTTCCTTTCTAGGCTGAGATTTGTAAAATAGCCTAAAAGAATTGAATGAACAACCCCAGGGAGAGACAGGGAGAGAAGACTCCTATTTCCTTTGTGTTTATCAGAAGAAAAAACAGATTTATTGGCTTAGCCCCAGTTTTAACGCCTTGCTAAGGTGAAGTGGTGGCAGACCTAGTAGGAACCAAGCCAGTAGAGTTTGAGCCAGACAAGCCACCCTCTGAAGCACAGGCCTTTGGTCACAACTTTCACCCACATGAGGGAAAAAGTCAGAAAAAAAASAGTAGAAGTGGCTTGTAAGGAGCTGAATAAATATGTTGGGGTCGAGCAACCAGAGTTGAGGACCAGAGCCCAGGGCTCTGAGACCTGCTCCTGACTAAGCTCATTTGTGCCCRTGTCCTTTGCTTCCCCACCAGGCAGTAGTAGCTTACGGAGTGGAGCCTGGGAGAATTAACTAGGTAAGAGCACTGGGGAGCAGCTCCAATGGAGAGCAGGCTGCAGTACGTGCTGTGTCCGTGCTGCAGGAGAAGGTAACTTCAGGCACTCGGGGCAGCATCTGGCTTCCAAAGAGCGGCTTGGGGAAGGAATATCACACGTGGCAGTAAAAAGATCCAGGCAGGGAGCTCCAGGWCTGTCCTTGTGGCACCTTCTCTTAGAGATTCGGGCTGGACCCACGAGGGGACCTCTTTGGGTTAACTGGGTGCTGCTGTTGGTTTGTGCCGGCAGCAGCCGAGCGTCTTCTCCTGCGCCTGAGAGAAGCCGGGATATTTTGCAAGATCAAGAAAGGTTGAGAACGCTTCATGTGACGTCTTCTCCTTTCCAGGGCTGGACCACCCCTGTGCTAGCAGAAATGCTGGTGTTTGGATGTTTCTGTCCCCATTTCCAGGAGGGCTCCCTCCTTGCCCCGGGCTGTGTGTGCTCCCGCTCACCTGGGGCTGCCGGGGCGGCGGGAGGGGAGGGCTGCAGCAGCGCGTTGCCTGCAGAGCCGCGCAGCTCTGCGCAGCTCGGCCGTCTCCGCCGGTGCCGGCCGTGGGGGCTCTGCCCGTGCCTGGCTCCGAGCAGCGCGCCCCTGGGAAACAAGGATTTCAGGGAGGAAGGTGCCAGGGAGGTAAACTGCAGCACGGGTGGCGTTTCTCATGCAAACGCTCGCTGTCAGCGTGGGGAATGAGTTACTTGCTGCYCCTTTCCTTGCTCCTGGGGGTGGGAGGCGAGGCAGCATTGCTGCCCGTGGGCTGCGTGGGGAGTCCCGAGCGTGGCTCCTGCGCAGGTGTTTGGGGGCAGCCCGTGGGCATCGCCAGCGCGGGCTCCCTGCATCGCTGGTTCCTTTTCTTCTTTTCCCTTCCTTTGGGCAGGTGGTCCAACAGCCAAGCAGCTGATGCTACTTTTTAAATTTAATTTTAATTGAATGCACTGCTAGAGATGCCTTAAATTGACTCTTTTTGTTTAAATTTCCTAAGGGAATTTGCGCCCAGGGCTCTACCCTGTGATAACTTATTCTGGCCAGTGGATCCAGTGTCTATTTATTGCACGTTTCTCCTTCCCATCTCCAGCTTCTGCCCCCATGAACACCGCAGTTGCTGATGACTAGAAAATTACTCAAGTGTGACCTGGCTYGCTGCCTGTCACCTTCCTCATTAGGCTAGTGAGAAAATGTATCTATGACTGTGTCACACACGGCCTCGTTAGGGGAGCGGCACATTGCAATCATGGCCTTTTTTAGAGAGGGCTGCAGGAAAGGGCTGTTTACTTTGATGCTCCTCAGTAATAAGGGCGAGTGACAAAACTAGGGCTCGCCGCTCTCCCTGCTGAAATAATCGCATTATTTGCAGAGCCGATGGAAGGACTGATCTGCTGGGGGAGGTGGATGGGGGTGCTTAATCCCACTGCCCACCCCGGGCAGTGGGGGCCTGGAGTGCTCATAGTAAGACCCGTTTGTTGTGTAACCTCATTTAGGACAGACACACTCCCCAGTTTTGGCACCTTTGGCCTGTTAAACTGGAGGGATTCTATCAAAGGTAGCAGAGTTTCATTCGCGCATTAATAACAGCAAAGCCAGGACTATTCAGTACAGTTCTTCCTAGCATCAGTGAGGGACTCCTGCATCCTAAAACCTAATTTCTACCTAGGACAGTTTGGCAAAGTAGCACTAATTGGTACCATACATCTGCTTTTGCCGTTCCCAGGAGGCTGGATCTCGCCAGCATCACTGCCAGGTGCCCTTGCTGGGTTTCTGCTCGGAAAGAAGACGTGCTAAATGACTGCCTGCCTTCCCTCTGCCCTCTGCTCTTTTCTTTCCGGTACTTTTACCCTTTTACTAGGCAAAGTGAAGACCGCCACTGCTTTCCGTGTTGGATTTTCCCCTGCCTTGCTATCCAAGYGTTCTTGCTGACACAGAGGACCGGGGACGTGCTGCAGCTGATGAGCTTCACAGCGGATGTGAATCCCCTTAGGAAGATGATGATGAAAATTCTTATGGCCTTTTTGCTTATTTAAAGTTGATATCAAACTGCAAATTAAATTGGATATCAAGTACTAGACTTGCTCTGCATATATTCCCTACAATTCCATGCACTTATGATCCTTCTCATTAGCTGCACTTACAAATTCAAACCAATTAGCCCTGAAATTGCGAGAAATATAAAGAAAAGTTTGATTTTACTCTTTCCTATAGATTTCTTATTCCCGTTTTCATTTAAACCAGATTTTAATTTCTTCTGAAGAACAGAAGACAATATTAAAAGAAAAAAAAACCCAAGTTCCCTGTGAGACCCGAGACTGAAAAGGACCATTACCATGAAGCAGGATATCGCCCTCCCAGGCTGGTATTCCTGTCCAAGAGGAATCGCACCCTGGGGATGCCGAAGGTCTGAGTGGCACCTGGGTGCTGCCCGTGTCAGTGCCCAGCGTGTCCCCAGGGCAGGCTGGCTCATGGTGCTGCCTCCCATCCCAGCCYTGCAGACACCCACGCACGAGCACCRGCRTTCGRACCCGTGCTTTAAACAAGATCCAGCTCTAATCCATGTGCAATAAGCCCTTCCGGTGCCAAGGGAAAAGCATCTTCCTAGCAAGTGTTSGCATGGCTGCAAAGGGTTGGCTATCTTTAAGAAGTCCAATCACTTTTGTAGATTTTGCCCCTTTTTGTCAGAATCATGATTCTTTGGTCAACATGAAAGCTTGAAATGKGACTGGTTAGGAGGGTAGCTCTGGGAGCCTCTCTTCACCATCAGTGCTTTCATTGAGGGCCACACCGTCCACCTTTGCATCCCAAGAGGAGCAGTATTTCATATGTACAGCCCGGCTAACCGGGCCACGTTCATTCTCTGTATTAACTTCATAATTGCCTTCAGCTTTACAACAGCAATTACTTCTCCTTTCCACACATAACTCAGCTTCAGACACCAACTTTTCATGAAAATAATTCATTTACAGCAATATTAGTTCAGCCTGCTGGTTGTGCCTTATTAATACCTAGATTGCTGTTTTTTCCTTCATTCTGACAGGGATTCTGGGAGTCTCAATTAGCAATTAGTATTACAAAAGCTGTCCTGGGGAGACAGAATTAATATCAAAAAACCCCAAGCTCAAACCTGCAAATCTTCAAAATGTCTGAAASTTTGCGTATTCCTTTTATTCATTAAAGAATGCATTACTAACGAATCATCYTCCCCCAAAACACATGGCAGCTATTAAAAAGAAAAAGGCTTATAGCTTCTCCTTAAAGATTTCACAAGTTAATTTTAATAATTTTAATATAAAGTAAAAGCCTACTGTCATATTCCAGGAGATCGAAGAGTGTCTTCTTTCACAAATGACACTTCAAGAGCTATTTTTTTTTTGTATACAACAATTTTCATAAAGAGGTACCATTTCCCAGAGCATAATTACCAATGGAGCTTCCATTCAGACTGATATTTGCCAGTGTCAGTTTCTTCTTTTTATTATTTTTGAGACTTGGTAGAAGCTGAAAATAGATTATCTGGTTTTGTAAAAGGTGTAAATTATGCAGCATCTTCTTGCGGTAGGAAAGGTAAATAACTAACAGCATTGCATGAAGACATTATACGTAACACGGCCCAAATGGGTATCTCACTAATGTGTATACAACCTGCTTTACAGAACCATGTCTTTACTAGGCTAAGGGCTTAATTGTTATTGATTAACTCTGCCCACTGCTCCGCTATCAGTCGTTATTGAAATAATCTCCGTATCCCTCATTAAACATGCATCAGTTTCCATGGGAATGCATTTTTAAATAAGCAGTGCTCTCTGAATATCACCGGCTTCACTAGCTGTTCAGGCACTTGGTACTGTGGTCGCCCAATCTGTCATAGTTAATCAACTCTCATCTCTTAACACTGGCTGCAGTTATCAATGAGTTGAGGATTAATATTCTGGGCGAAGCAGATGATAAATCATTTGTATATAATTAGTGTACAGCAAGGTTACAGCTGACATGAATTTTTATCTTAATTATGAGAGAAATTTGTTCCATTAATTTAATTTAGTTTGCATGAGTGGCTAGACACCTAACAAAGTTAATCTTACACCTGTCATTACAACATTAAGGAGAGGCTCATTTTCAAGCTGTAGACACAGATCCTCTAGCATATAAGGATAATGTTGCTCATTCTGATGTGAAAATAGATGATCGTAGACAGAAGATATAGAGCCTACTCTTTTTAAAGTCTTCCCAAAGGATTTATGTGAGAATATTACAGAGATTCAAATCCTGTTGCCARTAGACTAATTTTCCTTCCATCTTCCTTCTGTTCTTCCTCATGAAAGAMGCGTGCAGCATTTATAAACAAAGGGAGATGGTTTTCTTCCTTATTTTTATAGATAGGTGTTTTAATTTATTAATTGCACAGAAATATATTGTTAGCAGAAGGCAGGTGGCATAATGAAATACGTGATATCTGCATTAAAGGTGATGGGTGAGGAAATAGGCATTGCCTCTGCTCCAGTCTTCATATTTACATGGAAAAGAATTATTCATAACTTGATCTACTCTACAAATGGCAATTACGCAGGCATTCCGGAGGCTTCAGCACTCYGAGTAAACCTAAGTTCTGTGTTAATTATCCAGGCAATTATCAGGTCTGATAAATCATACATGATTGATAGATAAGGTGGGGCTGTTTAGGTAGCAGGATACAGCGTTAGTTATTCTGCTGATAATTAACCGAGCACCTAAATGAAAGAAGACTATCTGTGGCATCCCTTATAAAAATGTTTATCTTTATAGATTTGTTGATTATAGTTATTTTATTCGGGTAGGATGACTTTGGAAAAAGAAAAGCCAATACCCAAGGCTTTTTACAGCTAATGAGATGAGACTGAATACAGAGGAGACAGAAATGTGACTGAAAATTGCATTCTGCACTAGCTCGAGTCCAAATACATATTTGTAATACAAGCCACAGTCTCCTTCACATTTGCAGCATAAAAATAACCCTCGAACAGAAACATTAATTGAACAGTAACTCAGATTAATGTTTTGTGATATTAGTTCACAATTATTACTCCGAGAGCGGGTCAAGAAGTATATAGTTGGATATTCGCAAAGAAATGACTGATTTAAAAACAAAGAGCTCTAATGGAATTCAATACTGCTTTTCAGTCATTCTAGTTGGCATCTCTATTACCTGAAATGATTCACAGTCCATTATGGGAGCTTCCATGCTAATAGAATGTCTATCTTCTGTAATACAGACACATCAGGGCACTAACTGAGAATCTGTCACAATGAATTTCATCTAGATTTCACTTCATCTCTTCATGGACTGTAAAATTTGCTCTTGTACAATGCCTAAATTTACTGTGGGTAATTGAGAGAGATCTATAGATGCAGCACACGGTAAAAAGCCGTTTTCCAAAGATCTATTGTAAATTGTGTAGATTTGGGGAAGCTGGGAAAAGATTATGAAGTGCTGAAGCCCAGTCTTTGCTAATTAAATGTTTTTGGCGAGCTCTGGAGATATTTTGAGTGGATCACAGTGAAATGAAAAATGAACCCACAGCAGCTTGGCTAAAAGGTCTCTCTTGCAGCCAGAAAGGCAATGAAGGAGCTTTTGAAATTCAAGAAATCCCCAAAAGAAGCGGGCAAATGAGTGAAAGTAGGCTCCATTACCCCTCCTATGACTTATGGGTCATATCAAATAGACATATGCTATTTTTTTATCTGTCCTGAGTTTACGTAGTGCAAAGTGGAATATTACCCATTTAATCTGACTTCCTCTAGGTCTTGATAAACCTCCTTAAGTAGTGTAGGAAACTCCATTTTATTTTTGCAACTGAGATTATTCATCCTAGCTAAAGGTGTTGCTATTAAATTCTATGCATGGGTTGTTGATAAAAAATTAAAATAACGTTTAATGCACGGCTCATTTTTTTCCCAGCTGCATACTTATTCCTCAGCTCATAAAATAGATATGCTGTGCATTTTCAACCATTTCTTTTTTTATTTTATAATGTACTTGTTCCTATTAAAAGTTAAAATTACTGGTATCCTTACCAATCACAGACTTTAATATTTGTTAGCCAATTACAATGGTGATACATTCTATAGCTTTTTTTTTTCCTAAGCCACAAACTGAATAATAGCATCATGCTCCACTGCAAGTGAAGTGATCTCAGCCTTTACATTAGGGGGAAATCAGGATGGTATGACTGCAGTTCATTACTGAAATAGGTAACTGATGAACTGAAAAGACAAAGGGCATTGTTAAATGAAATGTCATTATTAGAGCTGCTCATGTTTAACAAATGTACTGTAAGTTAATTCAGTGGTGTTTTCTCCAAAGTTCTCTGCGGATGGTCCCCAGTCATCCTTATGTTCTTTACATGTTCAGCATTTTTATTTTCTTCAAGGAAATAATGCAAAGTGAACCTTAAATAAGCACCACTTAAAGCGGTGCAAAAAAATGCCAGGTACCTTCTGTCCGAGCGTTACATCCCAGTGCTATTGCTCACCCAGCGATCCCTAGAAGATATGCCATTTAAAATGCTTATTTATATTGTGTTTGAATAAATATAAAAGACCATTATTTTTCTCAAAGGAAATTGAAAGGTAAATTCTGAGTTCCCTGGGAAAAAGATTTAGTCTTTGGGCTCCAATTCAGCAATCTATGACTACGCAACAAAGCCCTTTGGCACGTGCTTAATGTCAGGAACTAAAGTATCTGTTTTAATATGTGGCCGAATTGGGGCCTTAAAGCACAAGCAGAATCTTGGACCTCATATTTTAAGAGCTATGTAGAAGTGGTGTTCTGATATCGAATAAAAAAAACATATCATACTTTCAGCATCTGTGGGAAACTGTTTGCATTGCCCCAGAGGTGATAAAAATAATTTATGGACCTCAATATTTTTCACAACAAGGAAATGACCTCAGTTTTGGCAATCTGAGGTAGTTAGTGAAGCTTTTCTGCTACATTTATGGATTTACTTGAGCTACATATTCTTTGACCTGTATTTTAGATTTATTGGCAGATACATAAGTCACAGTAAATAACCTAAAACGCAATTGATGCTCTGTGCATTTTGCGCATGGACTGATTGACAGATTAAGAAGGGCTGCTTCTTCACAAGCGATTGAAACTTGCGCCCTTGCTTGTTATAAATATGTCTACTGGGGTGTCATGCACATTCTTTAAACAAAGATTCTGATATAACCGGAAGATTAAAAGCATATTCACACCATGGTATGTTTAAATATGAGCCTGAAAAAATATATGGAGTTATGTATGCTATGATAAGGGCAGTCAAACCCTGAGAAGAGCCCTGGAGAGAGCCTGAAGCTCTCTTCTCTGAGCRGTCCCACCAGCTTGATGCCCGTCCTGGGAACAGAGGCAACAGAACCCACCTCTGTGTTGCATTGATGGTGCAAATGGGTGAGGCAAGAAAGGATCCTCTCCTTCTGCCATCACAGTATTTACATCCAGACCAGCACCGCAATATATGAGGACTATGGAGTTTGCTAATGTCTTTTACAGGTTTTGAAATGAAGATCTGGGCCTTCGTTGCTGTATCCTCCTCGAGTGCCTTGCACGAGTTTGCAGGATGGTGGCACTACCTTGGTAGGTGATAGAGGGACTGCAGCGTTGCATGTCCTCGGGTGTGTCACACACTGAGCAGCAGAGAAGGGAGGTTTTGTACACGATGGGCTAGCATCCGATGGGAAATCATAGCCCCCACAGACTTGTTTTTCTTGGTACTACTATGGAAATAAAACATTAATGGCATTAAGTAGACTTCCTTAATATTGATCAATCAAGGAAATTAACTCGAAGGAAGGACAAAATGTCTGTTCAAATGTAAAGCCATGACAAAATAAGCACGACTTGGATTACAACAGCCCTAATTAATATTTTCTGCTACCTGAATGTGCCGTAGATATCCCACGGGTGATGTGTGCACTCAAAATGAACCTTGCACAGTGTGAATATGCATGGAGCGCTCTGGGCTATCTGCAGCAGCACCGTCCAGGAGGCAGGATGAATTTTCTCGATTTATTTCCACCCATCTGTTTAACTTCACTGCCATCTGCCGTTCACAGACAGAAATCTGTATGGTCTCCCTTCAAGCAGACCTCTGAAAATCCCATATATTCTGCCTTGCTTACAAGACCTTAGAAGAACTTGAGAAGTAACCGCTAAGTATGGCACCTTTCAGTCTGTGCCGAGGAAACACCAGCAGTTTACACAGGACCAGACCAGGTGGATTGTCAACTCTTGCCATGTAGTCTGGCATGTAGTTCCTTCCAGTTCAATATGACCTGTTTAATGCGTTTGACAGTTAGAAATATGCTCAATTTCTACTGAGCTGGCTATGCCCAGCAAGAAACGAGGCTCTACGTAAAGAGTATGTATTCAAACAGTAGACTTCAGTTATGGAAAAGATGTTAAAAGCCTAAAAAAGCAAAGTGGTTTTTAGAACTTCTTATGGATGCTCCTCAGGCCTTTCACTCCATGACTTAATTCTTTGGCTTGATTCTGGTGGCAAAAGAAATATTTCCTTTGAATTCAGCAGGCTTCAGATGAGACTCTCAGTACTACTACTACTGTGCAAGCTGAAGTGATCCTTAGAGGTTAAACCAAATATTGTGTTTAAATAGTTAATCTGACAGTCTTGAAAGGTAAATAATGACATTGCAAAGTTATACAAAACCATATAAATATCTAAGAATATATATATCTATAAAACGAAGCAGTTTAATTTTCCTCTGCAGTGTCAGCTGCCAGAAGCAAGTTACTACTCTAGTAGTAACTCCTTCCCCATGGCAACACCCGCTATCTCTTTGCTTTTCTGATCTTTTTTAATTACTAAAGAGCTGGATAATCAATACAGCTGCAGAAAAAGCAAGATACAGTCCATCTCCCCTCATGCCTCAGCAATAAAATTACAGTTCAGTCCTGATCTCAGAATCTCAGTTGCTATCAAAGGTAAGTTATGAACTACAAGGCAGAAAAAAACATAGCTCGATTTTCAGATATTCTGGTAAGTGCAGATCTGGCAGTTGAAAAAAAAATCTTATTTTGCCTTATAAATGCAGTGAATTTGATGTGAAGTTCAGTGAAGAAGCATCAGAATGGAACACCAACGTGTCACTTGCCAGGTAGAACAACATTCTTCAGGGCAACTGCATTTGTAATAAAAACTATTATCCAGTACTGGGATATCTAGTGGCACTAGAGTGTGTTCTGCTGTTTAGGATATAGTAACACTCACACGTATGTTCAGATCTCCTGAAAAATCTCTGTATGGGACATGGAACAAAACGCTCACCTTCCATCTCTTACATGAAAGAGCTAAAGAGGTTTGTTTAGGGAGCTGAACAAGGTCAAAAGCCCTTTCTTTTCCCCTCTTTTGTAGTTTTCTCTGTGTTTAGCATGCTTAGAATATTTTTTTTATGATTCTAACCCTTCTCAATGCATTATTTCTTTTTGTTAGTTTCTTGTGCTGAATGTCCAGTCTTTTGCACACTCTCTCCCCATACAGGCAGATGGACGTTTCCACACACCAGACCCCTTCAGGACTGGCCTAACATGAGAAAATCTGCCTCTGCTGGCAGGTTCATGGCCAATCACTGGCATTTCCGACTTACTGTGTGGCACAAGAGCCTGGCATGTTATTTTRGAACCTCCAGTTCACTTCCTGCTGAAAGCAGACACTGCAAGGCAGTGTCTTACTGACTGACTTGACCTTACAGTCAGCACAGACCTGCTCCCTTCGAGCTACTCATCACTGTGACTAAGAGAAGATGCAACTTCTCTCCCTYCTGGGGTGACTTCCCCACTTCCCTTTGATCCAGAGCGTGCTGCTTCACTTCACATATACCTCCTGAAACAGAGGCAAGCAGACCGTGGTACATTATTCTGATACTGTATAATGCAACTCATTTTGTCCCATCTTSTAGATGGAAAATTGCAGAATATTTCCTGCCATACAGCAGAAGAACTGCCTACCAGGTCGACAGCTAGCGAAGCAGGCACTGTCAAGAAAGAGGATGTGTTTTCAGGTTTTTCTTTAAACTATGGTAGAAAGGAAGCTGGGAGCAAWTCTAGCTAGAAGTTAAACAGAGACAAAGGCAGAGAAGTGGTTTTAAGCTCAGAAGAATGATAGTCAAGGTAAAAGCTTCATTCCTCTCTCTGTGGAAATGATAGTCCCTGAATTAAAGASAGCAACTGTATCTTCTCCCCAGAAGCAGTTATTGGATTCGGATCGTTTCTGTTCCATATTGACTCTGCTGGGCTGACAATTTAGAGCATTGCTCAGGGCTCTCTGTTCACCCTCCCGCCAGCACAAGGCTGGTGAGAGGTGAAAGGGAGTGGAGGGAGGCGATTTGCTGCTAAATCCATCTGCAGGGAGTTGACATTTTTATAGAGCAGCATTTTAGGTTACAAAAAGTCTGAATAAGAGAAGCAATGGGTCTCTGGAATCACAGCAAATGTGAGCCAGGGGCACATTGCTAAAGGAGGGCCAGTAAATTTTAAGAGTGGGGTCAAGGGATAGGAAGGTAGAGGAGATTTCATTCCTTATGCAAAGGCAGATTTAAGAAAGAAGAGGTAGCTGCAAGTCTACTTATACCAAGCAGAAGGGACACTGATCCAGTAGCAGGAGTGGCAGGACRCAGAGCTAGGGGCAGCTTTAGTGCTTGCTTTGAGCTGTGATTTTAACAGCCATTCTGATCTAGTTAGGGTGGACAGCCTCCAGCATAGTGCAAAATCTGTAGGAAATTCATGGAAGTTACAAGGAATCCTGGTCCATCTTCAATTTCTAGAAGGAACAGACACTGATAAGAGTGATAAGATAAACATATTACATGGATCCTTCCAAACTCACAAGAATGTGGACTGCTAGAGAGAGCAGAAAAACTGCTAGGCAAATTCTACAACAAAAAGATCTCATTAGCTTTGAACAATATATATAAAAAAAATGCAGTCACTGGAGTCAGTCAAAGCCTGCTGCTTATGAGCTGACTGATAAGAAAAACGCTAACAATTTTAGAACTGCTAGGAGCCTGTGTAATAAGGAATTGTGTATTCTCCCTGTTTTCTATTATGGGCCTTGCAGTATTTGATATTTGTTTAAAACCCAGTTCCTGGAACTAAGAGTAGATGAATGTCTCTGCTTTAATTAAGAAACAATCAAACAAAAAAAGGTTTTCTTCATTTTGCTGTTGCTAAAAAAAAAAAAAAAAAAAAATAAATCCAAAGTTTCAAAAGGCAAAAAGGAAACTGAAAACTCTTCATATTAATGTATGATTTGGATATGTGAAATCACCTGATTCAAGGCAATTACATTATTCATAGAGACTGTACTTTTAACATCCACTATTTAGCAGCACTGAAGCTTCCAAACCCAAGGGGCAGCATCTTTCTTCTTTTTAAACAACCCATCCTTCTTTGATCAGGAACAGCTGTGTCTTTGCTCCCATGTGATCAACAGAGACACAAAGCTAACCACTTTAAATGTGCTCATGGGCTGGAGATTCACCTCTGCTCTGTGCTGTGCTGTGGGAGGAAGCAGGACCTGTCACTTCCCTGCCCAGGTAAGCACCAGTGCTATGGGCAGACTTATGCAGACACATGGCACAGTTTGCCACTGGGTGACATTTTGATGATTACTTTTACACTTTGCAGAGGCAGTGGCTTAATATCTTATTAAATGCAAGATTAGGTGAATATTAGGTGGACTGGGATTATGTGAGAAATTAAAAAATGGCAATTTGCCTTAGCAATTATGTGACCATGTTTTTCAGAAATTACATACTTGAAAATCCTGCTTAACACGTAGGAAAAAGACCTTCCATGGTTTGCATAGTCCTGGCCTTTATCTTTGTCAAGGGGCTCTGGGTTGTAGGAGCCTTGCAGAGCCTTCGAAGTGAGTAAATCAGTCTGTGCAAATCAAGTGCTTTAGGAAACTAGTAGTTACTACCAGCAACTGAATTTCCAGAGAGTATTTTCTAAGTCTGACATGTGAAATGCTCTCATAGATTCCTAACTGAATTCACGTTGATTTGGTCTGGAACTCCAATGATGTGGGTGCGATCATCATTGTGAAAACTTTTCAGAAATGAAAGTTTTTTATTTGTTAGCATATTCAGATTTAATTTGCACTGAAATTAGCTATAATTTGAAAATAATTGTCATGTTAGGGTCTATTCCTTTTCTCTGCATCTGAACAGATAGAATGGCAAAAAGTAACTCATTTTTCATAATAATTGCTTCTGTAGAAAATGAGAATCTTTGAAGAGACAGCTAAGCCAAGCTCCTTCAACACAGCAAGAAAATACTTGGATCTCACACACAAAAAATCCTTGAAATGTCCATGACAATAAAACTTGGGACTGCATTTCATGAGGCCCATAAAAGCTGTTCTATAACTCCTAAAAAATGGCACAGAACAACTCAAGAGAATGTTTGATTGAAATTATAAGAACCTCTCAGTGATTTAAAAGATACTGGAGGTAGGGTCACCAACAGCTGGGTTTTTTTTTTTTTTTTAATAATAAAAAAAGGCCAATTCTCTCCTGTAATCCTTATGCATAATTAATACCTAATTAAACAACCCGTTAAGATATACTARAACACATTAAAGTACGCTTTCCAGAGCACAGGCGTTACCCAAACATGAGCAATGCGTTTGGTAATGCATACGGTGCTGTGGCCGATGTCACCAGATGGTGCTCTTCACCCAGTTTCCAAAGCGTCTGCCTCAGTGCGAGTTGATTTTTGCTCCCACATGGGTTATGTTGTTCTGATGTCACTGCAGGATTATGCCAGAATCTGCTTGGAGTCTTTCAAGATGGAGGGAATAGAGCGAGCAGTAGCAAAGGTCACTTTTCACTTAGGGTGAAGTTGCTGATTAGGGCAAAATTCCAGAAGACATTGTGCCATGGAAYGATTCCAATTCAGGACAGGGAAATGTGTTAAACTTCTGCACAGGAAACCGCTTCACAAGATCCTAGATGCCTTAAGGGTGCTAGGGCTGTAATTAGACATTAGTTTTAGATGGGGATTAAATGTCCACTTTTTTGATGTGTTTTTTTGTCAAATGAAGCCTGTAAGTTTCTTTTAGAAGTTAGCAAAGTGAAGTAACTCTTGATACAATGCTTGTAACTCAAAGTTACAAGTACTCAAAGAGAAGGCAAAGTCCTATTTACTTGAGGAGCAAGTAGCAACAACAGGAATAAACCAGAAGCTGGGCATGTCTTCCTTCATTACTTTCCATGCTTCCCGACTTCCTCTTTGCTTAGCTTSGTCCAGGCTCACATTTCAAGTGCTTGCCCTGTGTACATTTTCTGTGTATTTTCTCTTGCTCCTCTCACTACTTCTCTGCCCTTTCAATTCTTYTTCACAAACACCTGAATCCATACGAAAACAAAAAGCCAGTGAAATTACCACCTAAGGCTTCTTTTTTTTTYCCCTAGAAAAAGGGAAAGCCTAGACTTCTCTTGGGAGTGAGGTGTATCTGAGAGACATCTGTTATTGTTTCAGGAGAACTTAACTGCTCATTCTTGTAGCTGTTGTAAGTCAAGGACATGCCACAATCGTATAGCATGCAGAAGATAAAATCTAAATCCATAATACATTTTGCATGAGCAGCAAAGGTGAAAAATCTTCTCTTCTTTTTAAGGATTTGTTACAAGACACTAAGTGGCCTGGCAACTTAGATTCTTTTGTTCTTTGAAGATCAAATAAATCTTAAGGCATGATTCTATTTGGAGAAAAAAAAAAAAATTACCTTTTTAAAGTATTTTATAAGCTCTTGTGCTTTTTGTTTTCCAACAATTCCAAATCAGATGTGTGCAGTCTAAATATAAAAATGAAACAAAACATTTCTTCCCAGTGCCAGCACCACAGACATAACTGCAATCTGAAATTTAATATCCTGTCCCAAACAGAGGAGGGCTGCGTGACACATGCACAGTGCAATCTGTGCAATTGTTCTCACTTTATTTGCACCTTTTGCAGGTAAAGGTTCTATGACTCAGGCTTAATTAGTTGTTCTATGGGCTGTGTGAATCATGAAATGCCTGCCTCATTTCTGTGTAGATGAACTCCTCCTGACTGCATCAGTTACTGAYACCCTGAGACTCCCAGAAGAGATGGGTAACCCTGATCATGCTTCCCTATGGATAAGTGGCAGTGGGTAATGGGCCTGTCCTTGCCTGGATTTTGGGAATGTGACCCGCATAGAAAGAGAGGTGCCCATTGCTACAGTGGAGAAAAAGTCCCCAGGCCATCAGCCGCTCCAGACAGCAAGGAGGACAGAGAGGGAGCAGACCCAGGTGTTAAGTTTCAGGGTATCTATCTGGACTGCCTGTGTATTTTCTGGCTTTCATGATCAATCTCCATCATTAACTCCATGGGTCTCTGCTATTCTACAGAAAAAATGGCCTAGAAAAGAATTGTGAAGATTTACTTAATGTTTATTACAAGTCATTAATACAGACAATAACAACCTAAAAAATACTTCAAGAAATAGATTTTGAGGGTCAGAGAAGAGAAAACTAATTACTTTTCTCTCGATTGCACCACTTACAACACACATATTATTCTCTCCATTAGGATGTTTCCCAGGGAAGGGGACTCCATGGTCATGGCCTGATTTTCAAAGCAGACACATAAGGTATGCTCTGAAAATCAAGTCACACATAAATTTCTCTGAAATCAAAGCACTCAAAATCACTACTCATTTCAACATTCTGACCAGAGACTTTGAGCAATATGGCCAAAACATGACACCACGAAAGAGAAGTCAGATAAAAACTTTAGTCTTAATGAGCTATTTGGTGTATTGAGCTACATTTGAGCTATATTGTTGTCTTCTCCAGACAGACTTCTTTGCTTTCACAGAAGAAACTGTAGAGATCAGCCACGAGTTTTGCTAACTTTAGCCTATGCAGACCATGAGTGAGTAGTGCATTTTTTCACTAGAACATCAGCAATTTTACTATTAGGCTGTTCTGTCCTCTATGAATTCCATAGGCCATAAAATCTTTACTGCTACATCTGCTTAAAAAAAAATAAGGTCACTATTGCACGGCCCTTTGCTATGTACTATCACTAAATGGGATCCATTAAGTGCATGTGATAGCAGATGTGTTTAAAACAGCACTATTTAATGTTATCTATAACTGCTAAAAGGGTGCTTTATCTTACAAAACCTATCAGCCTGTCTGCTGGGATGCAATGGTCTGCTTCAGCCTCTAACATAAGGGCGAGGGTCAGAGGCCTGTGACTTCTCCACTTAACAGTGTATGGAGTCTCCCTTTCATAGATGATACTGGGAATTTGCATTTGCTGCCAAATGACCCCTCCTGCCTACCACATCTGAAGCCACAGCTGAATCACACCAGGGTTGGTAGGGACACGTCTGGAGATCACCTAGTCCAAGCCCTCTGGCTTAAGCAGGAGCAGTTACAGCAGGTTGCCCAGGGCTGTGGCCAGTCAGGGTTTGAGCATCTCCAAGGATGGAGACTCCACAGCCTCTGTGAGCAACCTGTGCCAGTGCTCAACCACCCTTGCAGTCAAGAACTGTTTTCTTGTGTTAAGTGGGATTTAGTGTGTTTCAGGGGGTGCCACTGTGCAGGCTTGGCCAAGACGTGAACCTCAGACCTCTCACATCAAAGGGAAAATCAGACTAAGGAGCTCAAGGAGGCCTGAACAGCTGGAGACAAGCAAGAGGAGGAGACACTTCTCGAGAGTTGCAATTCAAATTTACATTAAAGAACAGTACATGTGTGCACAGGAAGCTACTGCTGCTGTACCTGGCAGTCCTGTTCATCCTGGAAATCTAGGTACCTGCCTTCCGGGCAGAAATCATTTCAGTAGGGATCAAAATAGAAACAATCCCTGGCAAGATCTCAGGCAAGGACACGGAATGAAAGCAGAGCTCAACAACAGCTCAACCTGAGACATGAAAACAAGGTTTAAAAAAAAAAAAAAAAAAAAGATATTGACTTCAGAAGGCTTGGGTTCATTCTGCTGTAGTTGGCTCCAGTTTCTCTTAAAATTGGAAATAAAACTCAGAAGATGCAGTTATGCCATTATTGAAGTCAACAGCAGAACTCCAGAAATTAGCTTCAAATACAGATGATGTTTTGCTTTATTCTNAAGAAGATATTGACTTCAGAAGGCTTGGGTTCATTCTGCTGTAGTTGGCTCCAGTTTCTCTTCAAATTAGGAATAAAACTCAGAAGATGCAGTTATGCCATTATTGAAGTCAACAGCAGAACTCCAGAAATTAGCTTCAAATACAGATGATGTTTTGCTTTATTCTGAATCCTATGAAGCCATTGTTAGGAAATCTTTATATTTACTTTCAAACCTGTTCACAAATTTATTTTACATGACACAAAAAAAAAAGACTGTGGCCTTCTATCACCAAAGAAAGAAAGGAAAAAAAGAAAAAAAAAGGAATGTATGCAGGAATGTATGGAGTATGCAGGAAGTTATAATTATTTTATCTTTCTCTGACATACAGAATTTATGAAAATAAATCTTTCAGGTCTCCACAGCATAAAGATCACTGGAATATTATTTAAGACTATCTGATTAAGTGTTCAGGCCAACAAAGAACACAGCCCTTCTTGTTGCTGTTATAACTACATCTCATCTCTTACACTTGGTGTTATGAGAAAATGCAAATAAGTGCCACAAGACACCGTGAAACCTCATTTCTGCATTCAGTGGTAACCAAGTCTGATGTCAGAAGTCCAGGCTGAACAGTGAACTAAAGTGCATGGCTATAAACTGAGAGGAAGCTCTTTAGTTCAGCCTCATAGGCTCAAGATTAATGAAATGGAAAAATCAARACAGGAATGTTCAAAGCAGCTGCACCAAAAAGCAGAATTGGACAAAATAGAGCAATGGAGGGGAAAAAACAGGACTAAAGCTGAATCTGCTAAAAATTTGCAAATACAAAATCTAAAGATTTGAGGGGGGAAAAAAAAGGTTATCTTTTTTTAGGCTGTACTTCTCTTGGGAAGTCTTTTTAAATCTAACTGGTATTTTAGAAGCTTGATTATCTGGATGTCATAGGGGACAGCAGCTCTGAATAATCAGGTGAATTTGCATCATAATTAGGTATTGGGAAGCAAAGTCTTTGTTGTGCATTTTATTGAGGTTCAAGTAATCAAAGATGAGTTRTAATGTCACTAGAGATATACTTCTGTATTTTCATGCCCTTCCTTTTGATTTCCTAGCCATATCCCATGTGAGTGAAAATGCCAGCCTTCACTGTAAAAGARAAAAATCTTTGCAGTTCTCTAAATAGACAGAAAAGCAAACTTTGCTTTTGTAATTTCTGTAAAAACAATTTTTGTAAAAAAAGTCAGTTTTTGTAAAAGCCAGCTTTGTAATTCTGAGTGCTAGCTATATGGGCTGTAAACTCCACAGGACTTAATTAGTCCTGTCCCCTTTCCTTCAAGAAGTACTTCAAGAAGTCAGTGAAACAGTGGCTTTTCCAGTATAGCTTTGATTCTTTCCCATCTGATATGTGGTTACTACCTAAGCCTCTAGTTCATAATACTCTGAGCTTATTTATTTATTTATTTATTTATTCATTCCTACACATTTCTCAGGAAAGGAATCCTATGGCAGTACCATGGCCCAAGAGACCTGTTTCTGGGCTGATTTTTCTTTACGTCAATTATGTTTCATGATGTGCCAGCCGCTCCGAAGGACACGTGTATCGGTTCCTAATAGCCTTCCGTTTCAACTATTCTTTTCCTCTTTCTGTCTTTATTTCCAGCGTTCCTCTCCCTGACAAACATATTAGAGCTTTATAGCTTTCCACAAGCAGAAAGCACGCAGGCAGAAAGCAGAGTGCGTGCACTGCTCTGGTGAGCATGCTAGCCTCTGGGGCAGCGYAGCACTTTTCTGCAGCTGTAATTAAGACACGGCCTGTGGTTATACCAGTGCTCAGCCTGAGCCGGTCTGGCACATTTTTGCTTTTATTAGTATTGTTTTGATGGCTCTGTCACCGCAGTCGTCAGTCCGGACCGGCCGTGCGCGAGCTGCTGCCCTCCAACGGAGGGAGGAGACACTCGCACGGCCTTCTCCTGCCCCTCCACCTCAGAGAGGGCTTGACTTGCAGCCTAACTCTACAGAGCCCGTTTTTGATAACGCTCGATGTGCTGAACAGCCTAGAAACCGAATGCCCAGGGTGGATTTAAAAAGAACAATCACTGTCAGGTATTTGTTTCTGAAGCACTTGTCAATGAGAAAAGCGACCCTGCCTCCAGGCYGCAGATGAGCTTATTTCTGGGCTGTTACTGCCCTGTAAGTCCTCCTGCAGCTGGATGATTTTACTCATGATATCCATGGAGAGAGAGAGGGGTGTCGGCATCCACGAGCACCATCACAGCCATGCAAACTCACAGTAACTTCACCCAAGSACTCCCACACATTTGTGCACAACAAACAAGGCCCACCTAGACGAAACGTCACCRCTACAGCCACGTCCACACCACCCTCCTGACAGAGCACAGCTTTGGAGCAGCACTTAAGTAGCCGGGTACAAAAGTCCCTGAGCAAGAGAACCATAGTGGGACCAGAAAAAAACACACCCTCTAATCCCCACTGACTGTTACTTTACTGATCACCAGTGCAAATACTAATGGGAACTAACACTCCCTAACAGAGCAACGGGAGCTGTGAGACAGCTCTCTGGTCACGGATCCCTGAGTAATCATCCTCCACGCCAACCACAGGCCTCAGTTCCCCTTCACCACAAAAATAAATAGATAAATAAATAATTGACTGGGCGCAGGGCAGAAGAGGAAGCGCCCAAACGCCTCAGGACGCGCCCCGCGGCCGTTGGCGCGGCCGTTAGGACGGGGGAGGGCACCCGGGGGCGGGGCCGCGCGGGGGGCGGGGCGGCGCTCCGGCAGCTGCGCTCCGCGCAGTCACGTGAGTCGCCGCGGAGCTTCTGCCCCTCCTTCTGCCCCGGCACCCCCTTGGTCGTGAATGGCACGGCCCGGATGCGCGTGCGCGCAAGGCGGGCGCGGACGAACCACTGAGCGCTGGTGGGGGTGGGAGMACCCGTCGGCCGGGGCGGCGCGGCGCGGACGTGACAGGCGCGGCTGCGGGGCGCCGGCTGCCGCGGCGCGGAGCGGGGCATGGCGGCGCCCCGGGGAGCGGAGCACCAGGCCCCGCAGGAGGTACGGCGYTCCCGCGCGCTCCCCGCGGCGGCGCCTCCCCGGGGCGCCCCTGCCGGCTCCTTCCCCGCGGCTCGCTACCTCCGCGCCGGGCAGCGGGGAGGCCGCTACCCTCCCTCCGCTAGCGCCGCTTCCCACTCGCCTCATGGGGTCTCTGGGAGCGAGCTGTGTCCTTGGAGGGCACCCCGCGTGGGTCGCTGCCCTCAGAGGGGTCAGGTCTGGGGGAGCTGAGGCTGCGGAGCTGCGGGAGATGCCGGGGAGGCTCCAGAGCCGCCTGCGCGAAGGCCCCGGGCGGGCAAGGAGAGGGCGCTCGGTACCCCCGGCGAGCGCCGCAGATCCGCGCRGCCGGGGGCTCGCCGCCTGCACGGCCAGGGCGCCTCATGAGGATGAATTAGCTGCCCTAGGGCTGTCGGGGCCACTGATTTTTATCTCGTTTTATCACGAAGGCAAGCCGTGGACCAGGAGCTTGAGTGGTGAAATCAGATAGCATCGCTTTGCTAGATGCTAGTCAAGTATCACAGTGATACTAAATCCATGCAGAAATGTGTTCTCAGTTTCCCTGGCATTTTTTTTTTTTTTTTTTACGTTTAATGGCCAAATTGACAGTGGAAGTCCAGGGAGTTTCTCTGATGTGTGGTCTGTGTTAAGACAAAATTTGGAGAACAGTTGCTGGAAAATACTGGAATAATAAAGGGGAAACACTGAATGTTAAGTTGTTCATCTGTTAGGTTGAAACAAGAGAAGATGAGGAACAAAACATCAAACTGGCAGAAATTTTGGAACTCTTGGTGGCTGCTGGGTATTTTCGGGCAAGAATCAAAGGATTATCACCCTTTGACAAGGTGAGACCGATGCAGTATTCTTAAAAGCCTATTTTCAGTGATTTGTGTGAAATATTTTTCCAGATTTGCTGGTGTACTTGTTCAGGGTATTTTAGCATGTGTTTATCAGTCAGTATTGGGGATCCTGCCCATTATCGGTCCTCCTACTTGCCAGCAATTAGGATATTTAAAAGACTTAATGTTGGAGATAGCATGGTTATTTTCTTTTTTCTTTTTCCTTCYTTTTTTTTTTTTTAAAGAAATACTTATTGTAAACTATAAGAAGTGAAGAAAGATTTATCTTAGGAGAGACTCTGAGAAAGACCAAAACAATTAGCTCAGTGAGATTGTTTTGGGAGGCTCTTGTTTCATATATTTAGTATTTTGTATATTAACATTTCTTTGTCCTAGAAAGGAAGTATGTGATACTGATGGTGGGCAGAGTTCAGGCTGCAAGAGATTTCCTCACTGTTTTTGTGCTGACTGTTTGAAAATTTTTAAACCAAGCTTCGAAAACACAGAAGTGTGATAAGAGTCTTTGAAATGGGCTCTTCTGCCTTCTGTTGCTTTCTTGGTCATAACACAGCAATGGAACCTTACTTTCTTAAAATGCATATAGCATTGCAAACCGTAACTGATCAGGAAGCTCAGTTTCAAGGAGTCTGCCTCCATATGTAGTTTTATTGTTTTTATTTGTTGAAAGGGGTGCCTTGGGTTTGTAGTTACCTCAATATGATTTCCTATGACAGTGCCCAATTGCTTATTTTTGTATCATTGCTATTGAAAAAGCATTTGCTGCTGATGTAAAAAGGGACACTGATTAACTTGATTAGATGTGGCTGTGAAAGAGAATGAGTGTTAGAAAACAGTATATAGAGCCTCCAAATTTGTGTGATGTTAGTAAGTCACTCAACGCTTTGGATTTCTTTTTCCTGGTTTGTTCACTGTTCATTTATATTATGTTGCATATGACTAAAGATTCTCTTCAGATACCCAACTAGTTTATATAAAGTTGATGAGATGTTTCAAGTGCTTAAATGTCCCTAAATGCCTGTGAGAGTAGGGCCTGACAGGGAGAATTTCATAGCTAGGAATTTCTACTACTGTGATTGTACAGTRCCTAGCCCTTGTGTCAAATGACAACATGCAGAGATTAATAGAAGTGTTATTAAATATATGAATAAACATTATCTTTTATAATTTTTTTTATTTGGTTCATTTGGTCACTTTTTATTGATCGTGGTACTTATACAGCCCTGTTTTATTTTTGTTATTTTTTTATTTTTTAAATTGGAGAGCTCTATTTCAAAACTACTATGAGGGTACTTTAGAACCTTGTTAACTTATTTTATTTTTACCTCCCTTCCTAAAGAGGTATATTGTRCATGTATATTGTATGTGAAAGTTGATGTATCTATATCTATACATGCACACACACATTCACACAGTAGAGAAACTATTAAGTATATTTTCTAAAATAAATAATGCCTTCTAAATAAATAATACTTCTAAAAATCTCTTTAGGTGCAAAATGAACTAATAGTTCTTTTGCTCCTTTGCCAGGTGGTAGGTGGCATGACGTGGTGTATCACTACTTGCAACTTTGATATCGATGTTGATTTGTTGTTTCAGGAAAACTCTACTATTGGTCAAAAAATGTAAGTTGCCAAAATAACAATGTATTTTTTTCTTTGCATGATAAGAAAAGGGAGCAGGAGGAGAGTTACYTGATACTTGCTTATATATAAGAAGGGCTTTTAAAAGAACTCTCTGTTGTGCTTTTCAAAATCACCCCTTTATAAAACACTCTGGTTTCTCATACCATAGTTTTGCAAACACTGAAATTGTAAAAAAACTTATTCAGAAAAAGCAGCGTTATCACCTACTGGGCTTCCTAGCTCTCATGCCCCTGCTGTTCAGCGAAAGCATCTATGTAGCAGCACGGCAAACTGCCCTGGGAACTGATCCACGTAAAAACTTACCAAAAATAGTTTTAACATGAATCAGTTTCTGGATCGCGTATTCTGTGCGTCTGCACAGATGCTTGTGCTGGCACAAAGTGATGATGCAAAAGCCAAAACAAAGGGTAGAGAGTCTCCACGCTGCTAGAAACTGGAACACAGCTCTGACCTTCTTTGAGCTCCCTCCAGCTGCAGTATTTRCTATGTAAAATGATCTGTTCTTTTTTTCTTTCCTGTTTTGAAACTGTAGACATTGTAATATGCAGTGTATGACCTTGTAGTCTAAGCAGTTATCTGCCCCAAACTGGGAAAAAGAAATTCCTTCATGTTAATAACCATTGGGACTTTTTTTGGTAACATTTCTTATWCAAGGAACCAGGCAGCTAATTCCTGTGTTAGGAAAGTCTATGAAAATCWTTTATGTTGAGAAGGGGAACACATTCCAAAGTACATTATTTCTTGATGTAGTTCTGTGATAAAATAGCAAGAAGTAAGAACARCCCGTCAAGTTGCAGTTTTATGAAGAAGTTTATTTTCCCACTGTAAATTAAAAATGTGCCTTTAGTACTTTGACTGCCATCTAGCATGAGCAAGATTAATGCTGTTAAAAATAGTCATCTTCCATCCTCCCTCCTGCAATAGTCACTCCCATATCATGGATAGCTAATTACATAAAGTATTGTTAAAGGTACTAAATTAGAGAATAGAAATGAAGTTCAAATATTTTACTTCAGAAAAACTATACTTGAAGCTAGTGTTCCTATATGTTCTCATGTTGCAATATGCAAAGGCATTTGTAGATACACTAAACATGGACATTTTATATGAATATGCAGATATTAAAATTTGTKTGATGTTGTAAATGCAGTAATGTGCTATAAGCCTGTAAATGGGGTTTAGTCATTTTCATAGACTGTTAATATATACAGTATGAATTAAAAGCTATTATATATGAAAGCTTGACTACTTTTCAGAGCAATATACAGTTTAAACTAGTAGAGAGGGGRCTACTAATTGTTTGCTAAAATAATTAAATGTTTGTAACATTATAGCATAAATGAATGTGGTTTACTTTTCTTTCTTTCTCTCTTTTTTTTTTTTTTTTTTAATAGTGCCTTAACTGAAAAAATTGTATCAGTATTACCAAAAATGAAGTGTCCTCATCGTTTGGAACCGCATCAGATTCAGGGATTGGATTTCATTCATATATTTCCTGTTGTACAGGTATCGTTCTGTTGTTTATCCATCCACTCTGTGCCACATGCTCTAGGTGACCCTGTGTGTGCAGAGGGGGTTGGACTAGATGACCTCTAGAGGTCCCTTCCAACCTTAAGGATTCTGTGATTTGCTGAACGGAGACCAAAAGCTTGACATAGATCTATGCAACTGTTTGGTCCTTTATTTGACCTTGGAATGAATAATCGAAGAGAAGTACTCTTCGATTAATTTTAATTATAGAAATTTTGTCTGATCAACATTCAAGAAAAACATGAAATAAACTCCTTCAGTTATTTGCGACTGAGGCAGAGTCTGCCTCTTGTGGAATTTTTCTGCTTAAAGAAACTAAAAGTTTAAGCTTGTTCTGGAATCTGCTAATCTACTTTGCCAGACTCTGAACTGCAGCAAGTACAGTCTGTGTTTAAGTTCATGGAGTAAGTTGCAGGTACTCAAACGTGAGGATAGGAATTAGTTCAAGTGCCATCTGATTTTGAGTTTTTTGGTCTAATTAAACATTTATTTTTATTCTTATCGCTTAGAGTGATAAAGTGATTCAATCACAGTGATGTGCTAACCATATAAATGACTTCTTTGTTTTAAGGATTGAGCTGTTACATGTCATGCGTTGAACTGATGTGTGTAAATCTTGGTGCCTTGTTATCTTTTTTCAAACTTCAGTTTCATCTGCCCATGAAAATGCACTCCTGTTAAGTAGAAAAAATGAACAAGAGTTCAGCAAACTTCTGTAAATGCCTTCTTTCCTATTTCCTGTGAGAGAATTTAGTAAGAGTTTGATCTAAATGCCCCTTTGTAAGAATCAGGGAAACCTTCCTGCTTTCTCTTTCCTGTTATGCTATAGTGGGAGGCTTCCGAGGAAAAATACCTTTAAGTGCTCTCCCCACATAAAGTTGTGCACTGTATCCTGGTGTTACCAGAACAAATTTTCAAGCTGTGCTTGTGCTGCGTAGCATGGAAAGTTGTATCTCTTATCCAGGTGAATTTATGTTTGGCTTTCTATTTTCCTAGCAATCCCTGCCCCCTAGTCGTTTTTTGTCTTAATTACTTTAAAGTAATACTGAATGGTTTTGGCTATAAATACAAGATTTATCCAATATGCCTGAAAAGTAATTCCTTTCCTAAAGTGAAAATATAAAATAATGCTCCTGCTCTAAGAACTGTAGYTCCAGGTATTCTTTTCTTTGTCCTGCTTTTTCCAAAATGCTGAATAGGGATATTGCGTCTGGAAAGAAGAGACATTAATCTAAGCAGAGTGGAAAATTGGTTCCTAGATTTCACTGAGAGTAGTAACTCAGTATTAGTAGCTGGCCAGTAGGTGGTWCATAAAATCCATTTTTGGTGAGGAAAGCTTACTTGATGTTGTTGGGATTTTTTGTTTGTTTATTTATTTAAAAAAGGAGAGGAGAGGAGTTTGAACCCCACAATGCCTGAATSGCTGTGGGGTTCAGGCTGCCCCTGATATTCATATTTCCTCATTTCTTCCTAATAAAGATGGACTTCCAACAAAGGCTTAAGTTGGTGTATGTTAAATAATCAACAGTTGATTGTCTTCTTTAAGATCACGTAAGAGCTCTAGTAGGCTGAGCACACCATGGCATTTAGGAATTGTGTGTTTAATAATGACATTTTACTCAATAGCTCATCAAACTTAAGATTTTACTAAGGACCATATATTAATCTCAAATCTAAAAAATATAGAAGCTCTTTTCTCTACCCTGCGGTGCTTCCCAATACCTCTTGTGCTGTGTGTGCTAATCCAGTGAACTTCAAGGCAGGAATTTAGCTGCAGATTCTTTACCAGCCTGGGTTATATTGAGCTGATTGGCTCCCATACACTGTAGCAAATAAAAATAAGAATACAAACTAGACAAGATCCGTATTGGAATCCAGTGAGCAGAGATTATACTGTTCTTCCTAATAAACCCTTGTGTCTACAAAGAAAAGTRCATATATAACCTTATGTTGAGAAGTGCTTTGCAAATAATAGCCAGCGTTTTCAGTTCTTCTGTTCAGAGTTTATTCCCCTCACTTTCAAGGAATTCGTGGTTGTTGAGCCAGCAAGAGTTTTCAGCGCTAACTTAGATCCTGTGATTGATCTGATCTCAAATGTGTCTTACTGCAAGGTTTGTCACAGGCATGCTCATGAGATTTATCTTTTCCCAAATTATTTAAAAATGTCCTTCCCTCTCTTGAAGCTTTTTGTGTGGTCTTATAAATGTTAAAAGAGATCTTCTTACATGAGCATTTGGTTCTTGAGTGGTTCATGGACTTGAAAGTGTGGCTTTTTTGGTGGTGCTGTAATTCTTGAAAAAGAAAAATKATTATATTTGTAATGATTTAAATAGAAATGATATAACCTAGTTGTAAAGGCTCTTGCTTAGTGGGCAGCCAAGATGAAAGAGATAAGACTGTGTCCRCAGTGGCTGCTTCTGTCAAAGTGCCATGGCATAATACAAAAAGATGGATTCTGTGTTGGACCTTGGCATGGAGAGCTCAGCWCATTCTGCTCAAATTCTCAAATGCTTCCATGTCCAGCAGAGTTCTAGCCYAACTGCCTGATTCTGTCTGGTAGAGATGGATGCTGTGAACAGTTCAAGGTGATATCCAAGAATGGTGCTCRTGTCATTGCCAACATACTGCATAAAAGCCACCTGGAGTGTCCATCTATATCATCTTCAAAGTAAAGAGGGATTTATTCCTATAAATAGCCAGGATAAACATATTCTTGTGTACAGACTGCAGATGCTTCTTGGGATTTATTGCATATTCAGTATGACCTGTTCAGTAGAAAAAACTGGGCACTAATGGCTTATGAAATGCAATGGAGTTTTCAGGGGGTTGCACACAGGGGGATGTTTCCTTTGCTGGCTGGTACATCTGAAGTCTTGATCTGGTGACTTGCAGGCTGTGCTGCCCGCTCAGTGGCAGAGGACAAAACAAAAATTTGGAATTCTATGTTTAACATCTTTTAGCATCTTTTGATAGCTAGTAAAGTTTATGCAGTTGTCACACTTTGGGGAAGGACATTTAGGTTTTCTTTTTCCTTTTTTTTTTTTCCCTCACCATTAAAGATGAAAGAGAAATTATTGTTTAAAGTAGCCAAGATCCATTTCAGCAGTGTGTCTCATTTTCCTTATTTGGAATGAAGTCAGTGTGAGATGCAAATATTTTGATTACAAAAATCTGTTTTGGCAAAATTCCAATGAACTTTGCTTGTAGTTGTGATGATTTCATATGTTTTTGTTTGTAAATCATTTTGTCAACTAGATATATTTGTRCATGGACTTGCAATAACAATTTGACATACATATTTTATTTCAGTACTTATTATAAGAAATAAATTAGAATTCTAAAGAATTAACTGGAATTTAAAAATTCAGTGAATGAGAAGATACAATGCTAGCTAATCACACATGAACATACCTAATTCTACAATACATTATTTACAAAAATAAAATTCAGAAAAGTATTTTGGGGGGATACTTAAGAAGATCTGTGCTTTTCTCCAAGGAGTTTATAAGGCAAGGCATATGCATCTTCTTTGGGCTGTTGACTCTGGCTGTGATGTGGGCAGTGTGGATCACTGTCAATAGGGCAAGGAATATATAGGTTTTGATAGGTAAAACTTTGGTTATAATGACAGTCTTGTGGTTTCCTAGTTTACTCATTTACCTGATGTTTCTTAGTGTGTGGTTTGGGTTAAGTGTGTGTGTGTGTGTGTGTGTATATATATATATATATGTTATATGTAAGGGTAGCAAATGTGAAAGTAATAGCTTAAAATGTACTTTTTACACCTACATAATTATAAAAACCATAATTATGCAACAGTTTGGGAGTGGGATCTGCTGTTGTTTTTCTTCCTCTTCCTAATGATAAAATATTTCTTTTTAGTGGCTGGTGAAACGTGCAATAGAAACTAGAGAAGAAATGGGAGACTACATCCGTTCTTACTCAATATCACAATTTCAAAAATCTCATAGACTACCAGAGGTAAGGTGGGGCTAGTTCTTGTTTCTATTTTATCAAGTGGTCAGGTGCCGCACTAGCTCCACAGCTGCTTTAAATCAGCCCATATGCACAGGGGTTGCTGGAACGATGCTGATTTCCATCAGGATGTGTGAACTTTTTGCCATTTTTATTATTTTGTTGTTTTTGTAGAAATCCAAACATGAGTTCATCTGGGGGAAAAATAGAACACCACCAAATTGAGGATCCAGCCATTTATTATGAGAGAGGGTTTACAGATGTCACTTTCCTTTTGCTTTGTAGCTGCCTTAGGTTTTCTGGAATATTGCTCTGTCTATCTGGCTTGCAAGGTGCCTACCTCCTGAAGTGGATGTAGAGCTCTTGTGCAGTGTATCCAGGCTCAGTGTGCAACTGGAACTGCACTGCTTGGAAAGAGTTCAAAACCAATCAGTGTGGTATGGATAAGCTGATGTAGCTAAAATGCAAGATGAACTGGGAATTGGTATGGCCTTCATGCTATGTCATTTATGACTTTCGACTTCATTTTAGAGTGCTGGAAGACAAATACTCTTTCCCTGGATCCAAACCCCAAATCTATTTTTGAAAGATAAATACTCAGAAGGAACTAAATGTGTCTTTCAAATATGTTGCCAGAGAAGTCAGAGCTTCTGTTTTATCTGGAAGCATAGTGGAAAGAGTAATTATGTACTGTTTTAAGCCCTGGTCACATTCTTTCTCCATCTGACAATAGTCAAATACTGACTGCTTTGAAGTTATATGCTTTAAGTGGTGGTGTGATCCTCTCTCCTGCTGAGGAACTTCCTATTCTGCAGTAGTGATTTAAAGCTTCCTTGGCATAGAAAGAGAAAAGTGAATTTGGATTTGTGCCTACGGTGAAGAGCAGTCARTTCTCTTGGTGCATTTTACTGAATGATGTTTTCGTGTTTGAAATGCAGAACATGAGTTTTGCCTCCAATTCAGTAGTAGAGTTAAAGGCAGATCTCCTTATTGCTATGGGTGACAGGGTTTTATTTGCACCATTCATTTTTTGGCTCATTTTTAATGTGTGGAAGTTAAAATTATAGAGGAAAACATACTTTTCTATGCTAAGCCCTTCCCATTCGTTATTTCTTTGGGCTGGAGCAACAAATTAGAGATCCCAGTAGTGGACTGGAATTGCAAATGTTGGAGGCTGCGTGAGCAGACGCCAGAAAGATCTGGATACAGTTTTAAAGGCTTGCTGATCTGCTGAGTGAAGGAAATTACTGCTGTTTGACTAAACAATTAATTGAGCAGCTCAGTTAGGAAGTATTTGATAAATTTAATGACTAAACTCATTACATTTGTTGAGATTTAATCTCTACTCCAGTATTTTTAATCACCTTTGTTAAATCTTGCAGGATGATGAATTTCTGCAAAGAAAAGAGAAGACTATCAAAACAGTTACCAATATCTTTGTAAGTATAATGGTTTGTTYTGTGGTCATTTTTATCAGTTAAGAGGCAAGTTCTTTTAGTATTGAAATGGTGGTAATGAATTCTGTTTAATGCAACCACTCTCTGACTTTCTTGTGAGAAGATACCAGTTTTAACATGTCAAATTTCATTCTTAGAGAAGGGAGAAATGACAGTGCTTCATACTAGGAATCTCTTAGGTGTACAGCATACCACTAGATAAACCACATCATCTGTGTTGTTCCATGGTGTCAAATAAGTCACGAAGTAGCTCACAGCTTTTAATACTCTAGCAGACTAAATCCTTATTTGCAGTTATCAAAAACTGGRCTATATTTATCTTCTAATTAATCATAAATAATCTTTTAAGTGTAAGTTTCTGCATTTCAAAACTTKTTTTCAGTTTCTTTGCTTGTGAAAGCAATGAAAATAGGTCCAGTGAGGCGGCGTGTGTAAAATCCCCCAGTGCTTGATAGATTTCCGTATGTGTGAGATTGCCTGTTTTCTAAAACTGCTCTTTTCAGAGCTCAGAGAGAATGATGTGGTAGAAGTGAAGCAGTTACAGATCTGCTAGATCAGATACTTTCCTCCTGGTTGAAGTTAGTAAAGTTTTCACTTGACAGATTTTTTTTTTTTAAGGTTATTCCTTTGAAATTCGTTGGTCGTGATCCAGGAATCAGGCATGCATGTGCCTACTTCTGTAGTGAAGAGAATAGCTTTGTATTTAGGGTCCATGAATGGAACAGATAGCTGGAAGTGAAGAAAACAAGGTACTGTCTTGATTGTCATGATTAGGCTACCCCGTGTGGCTACTCCTGAGTAGTGGACTGACTTTGGGCATAGAGACTGCTCTCCTCAATTTGGATTCATCTGCAGATTTCTTGAAGGTGTATTCTGTCTTTCTCTTCCTCCAGGTCACAGATCTCTGGGTTTTAGGTGCATCTTCATGGTAGATAAAATTTTGTCATTTATTCATTCGTCGCTGCTCAGAGCATCATTAGAGAAATGCTTCCTCATTAAATATTTGAGCTCTGTCGTATTTGGATAGTGTGAGATTGGTTTGATTTTAGTAGCWGACTTCACAAAATATGTTCTTCCTGCTTTACATTAGAGTAAGATATGCGTTAATTCTGTTGTGACTGGATAAAGTTGTRATCATTAAGTAGTTAACAACATTTAGTCACCTAATAATTGAATAAAAATAACTAGCAAAGAAGGTAACATTTTTATACACTGGAATTATCAGTTAAATCACAGAACCTTCATTTTAAATAGGCATCAATTTTAAAATTTTTGACTTTTATMAAGTATGATTGATGTGTTTGAGGAGATGGTTGAAAAAAACCCATGCTTTTTGTAAAGTATTTGTTTATCTTAATAAAAGAAAATGACTTGTAGCAAGTGCTTTAGTAGGTTTTTATTCATGCAGTTCCAGAAAGTCAAGGATGTTTGTTTGGTTGACTATATTGGATTGGTAAACAGCCAGTGTTATATCTTGTTCTTAAAAAAAGAAAAATCTTCATTTTTTTAAGAARCAACTTGGGCAAACTTTCAATTTCACTGTCTTACAGGAGACTTACAAACCCCAGCGAAAATATAAACGGCAGGAGGGAGCTGAAGAACTKCTAGATGAGGAATCAAAAGTCCATGCTACACTTCTGGAATACGGCAGGTGAAAGGACTCAGTCTGTTGTGCATGGATTTTGTCCTGTGTATGGTTAGAGGTATTAGAATGAGACCTGTGCTGACTTTATTTCTTTTTTTGCTTGAGAACAAACGTTTTCAAATTTCACTTATCATATAAATAAGCAAAATTGGATCATTCTTTTATGTAAATGTATAATGTCTTGAACAATGGAAGCCCACATTCTGACTCTGTCCTATTAGCTGTACTGCAGTACAGGTAGGAAGTACTTATTGAACATACTTGTTCTTTGCTCCATAAAAGTGGCTTAAATCCTTGATACTGTTAGACAGTTTGAAATTCTCAGGCTTGACTGTCAGAAAACTATTGTTTCTTTGCAAGCAGTCTTCCAGAACCTGGACAGAAAATGGACTGAAGTTATTACTGGCCCTTTTTATAGTTTCAATGTAGTTGGATTGAGAGGCTAAGTTATGGTTTAGTGTTTTCTCTTAGTTTAGTGCTTTGTCTGTTGACCTACAAACCTGCAGTTAGAGACAAAACTGCTAAAGGTTTGCATATATCCCTTATGACTGGAAGGCTGTCCTCTTTTTGTGAGCTCTCCAAACACAAAGCAGAAAGACTTAAAGTTTTTGTTATTATAATATGGCTTGGGACTCTTTTTSTAATAAAAACATCCATGTTCATCCATCATTTTTCCTGAAAGKTATGAACTTTCAGGAAGCAAAGTGCTTCTTTAAGACTTTTTTTTTTTTTTTAAATGGTCTTTATGATTTTGTACAGCCCTAGTAGAAAAATACAAAGAAAAATATTTAGTCTCTGAAAGGGGCTGTGTGTGATGGAATACCCTTTATACTGATTTAAATTGATAAGAAGAAAAGACAGAACTTATAGGTAACTAGCTGTATTTGTCTTCCAATACAAGAAGTTCATTTTTGTCTACAAATTAAATGGAAGAGGGAGAAAATATGGTTACAGGACTTGAATGTGTTCTTGTGATGCCTTTATAGTAAATTCCCAAAGCATATGGTTCTCGAGTAGAAAACTTTTRCTGAGACAATGCAAAACCAAAGATCATATTGAGAAAATGACAATATTAAGACAGGTAAATGTGTTTGTGTGTTTTAATAGAGAAAGAAAATCTTGGAAAAAGACAATTGTATGTCTACCTTAAACCTACTAAGAAACAACAAAAGCGAAGACAAGGATCTAGAGGTGTGTACAGACATCTGGAAGGGCAGTAGGGATTACAGTCTACCTTCAACACTTAGGGAAAGCAGAGCACTGCTAAAAAGGCAGATAATGGACTTTTGGCAGGCTTATTTAGAAAGCTGAATGATGTTAAAAYTCAAATGGGGTGAACTTCTCATTCTTTCATTATTTGTAGGTGGTAATCTTAAAATCAAGTGAGTTGAGTTTCTTATTCCTAAATGCCACTCAGTTATAAAAATGACTGCTTTCGGTGGAGGACACTAATAATAAAAGTTCTCTGAGTGCAGTGAATAATAGAGCGTCCTGTCATGTCTTGATGCCAAATGCAGCATTACACAGATAGAGCCAGTGATATAGTGCTGTGTTCTGAATTGGTTTTGTTCYTGTGGCCTTCGTTTTAAAGGCTGTCACAAAAATGAGTGTGACGCAGTAAGCCAGGATCTGCTCTTGAGAGTGCAGTGATGTCAGTGGGTGTCTTTCTGTGTGCTTGTGTAGCCTGTTTCAGCTAAGGACTGCCCTGTCTGTACATATTCTCAAATAGTTTTTGAATTAAGTATAAAGTCAATGTAGTTGATACTAAACTAAAAGATCCTTTGAAAATGTGAAACAACATGTTGCCTGGGATGCATGTGGATTCCCTCTTGGTATAGCTGATGCTCAGGTTCCCTTATTGATATTTTATTGCAGTTCATTTCTTGGACCCAAATTATCTTCATGAAAATTACCTTGCATTTTTACAGAAAACCGTAAAAGACATACAATAATGGCAGCACTGCTATCCATGGCTTCTTTGCAAATACAGCTTTGTATATATTCTTTGTGGGGATAGTTCTCTCACCTTCCCTGTATTGATAAGCCTTAAAATGCAGAGAGATCTTAGTGTTTGGGAATTTAGGAGAACTTTGAGTATACACTACAGTAAAATATGACTGAATTTACCCTCTAGTTATGAACATTGAATGGGCTGGTGACACTTGATACTGTTATTGAGGATTGTGTCTAACTTAGGGCCGTGAAACGTTCTGCCTCTGCAGTAGATAGGGAATTAGTCATAATTGTAAATTAGTCAACTGAGAACATCTTTCGGGGCTGTGTATGTGCTGGGCATTGTGCTTCCTGATAATGAGTGCAGCTCCTTGCTTAGATCTTAAAACATGTTCTACCTGTCTTTTCTCTAAATTAGGTATATAGGTGTCATAGCTCAGCGCCATTTTTCAAACTGCAAGAGAGGATGGCTTTTTCCATGCATTGCCTTTACATGAAAATGCATTAGGAACAGTCTGGATTTGGAAATCCCAATGGATGGAGTAGATAGAGCTGATATTGTACTGCAGTACCTATATTTTAGTTCAGGGRAAGCATTTCATAACTAATATGAAACTGGCCTTGGATGTTGCTAATCTTAARTTATTCCCATTTTAGTGGGCTTCTTATGTTGAAAATTGATAGAAACTTTCTTGTGGAATCAAAGATGTTGGAAACAGCTCTGTAATTTGGTGTTATTCTTGTACTTTTAGGAGATATGGATTTAGCAGACAAACAGGAAAAACGGAACAGGTAAAATGCTATTTAAATTGTTGTGGGTTTTTTTAATTCTTTGTGAAATTCAAGTATAGTTATTTTTTTTGAGTGCTGGTTATTGTAATATCTTAAGGAAATGCAGCAGAAGAGAGAGCTGTAACTTACTCTTAAAAGTGGTTAACAGACACTAAAAATCTGCATGCAGTGAGAGATACTCTCGATTACTGATTTTAAAGTGATTTCCTTCATAGGTTGCTTAAATTAGTGTGTTTTGTTTGGTTTTTATGTGGGATAGGATATCRCGTCCTATATCCTATCTTTTGGACTTAAGATAGTTGATCTGTGAGATTGTCGGTCTCAGAAGGCTGTGGAATAAGGGGTCATTGGCCCAGATGTACCTCTGGCTTACTGTGCACACAGTTTTAGTCAACTGGGATACTTTGGAAGTCAGTGACAGTTGCATCTCTGTTGTCATGAACTGGACTGCAGTGCGTTCCCATGTTACCTGTCAAAACAGAAGAGTTGCATTCCAAATGTCTCCTTGTTGTCCATCTTAGGTCAGATTACTGGARTTAGACGTAATATTTTCTTAATTTCTTTTAAACAGACTGAAGATAAAAAACTTGTGCTACCTCCAGGGCTTGCAGCGGCAGGAAAAGCTGAGGCTGGTGATGAAGCTGATCTTCAGGCTGCTGAAGAGGTTTGTTGTGTACATAGCGGACACGTGTGGTACTAGCTGGGGGAGGGARCAGTAAGCACTGCACACCCCTCATCTGCAGGGACAAAAATCTTGGTGCTTAACTGACATGGGAGTTCCTTCCTGCAGGAATCTGAAATGGAAGCACAAAATTAAATGTTTTTTTGATATTTAATATCAAATACTTAAAGTGCTCCAATTCCAAAATTTAAGAGGACAGTGTTTGTATTTTGGATTGCTGTTGTAGTTGACTGCTCCRAGTTAGCTTTTACTGTTACAAAGAATTTTTTTCCGTTTGGTCATGTTAGCCACCACTTTTCTAACTTTCATATAACTCCTGTTTGATTGCATGCATTAAAAYATGTATGTTAGATGGTATTAGTTATATAAGTATGTCACTATCAGTGCACATAAGCTTGTTTAGCATATTTCTGCTGAATTCCTCACCTCTTACCCTAGCTTCGCATTAAAACTCTGATGACTGGAATGGCGGCGATGGCAACAGAAGAGGTAAGCAATGSTTAAAACTAACATAGCTTTGTTTTAATTATGGATGGGCATGTTTTAGTAATCACAGTTCATATTTGTCATTGGAGAGTTTCCTACTTTGTTAGGCCGCACAGTACATTAAGATGTATGTGTAAGGATACTCGCACAAAGATTGTTGCTGTATTTTTAAGTCAGTTTTCATTATTGCATTATAATGTTACATGAGAGCAGTTCAATCTGCTATTTGTACCACTTTATAGTTGTCATTTACTCTTAAGGTAATTGTTACTACAGTTGAGTTAATTGAGAGTCTAAAGGTCTTTGACAAAAATTACATATAYAATTTTCATAAAGGAAATGCAAGAAAAATTGTTAGCGCTTTTTACAGGGTGCTAGTGTCATCCTCATCTACATAGTCATAGATTGACTCAAAATGTGATCTGAAAGAGTTTTGTTACTGTAACTGTAAAAGTATACAAAATAAAATTAAAATATAGGAAAATCTGAATTCAAATGATTGCTTTTGTTTGCTCAACATGAAGGAATTTCCATCAGTGAAATTSAGATAGAATGTTTGTTGGGCATTTCTATGATTAGTTAGGTTTTCTACGTCTCATAAAAATTAGAGCTTGGGGAGACTGCCATATAGAAAAACACAAGCAGTTCCAAAACTCAAGTTATTTTTGATTCAATTGCAGGGCAAGTTGACAGCAAGCACAGTAGGCCAGATTGTTGGATTGCAGTCAGATGAGATCAAGCAAATAGTGTCAGAATATGCTGAAAAGGTAAGTGGCTATAACCTGGTTATGCTTTACCAGGTCATGTTTGGTACCCTACTAATTTAGGTTTCAAGCTTCCAAATTAACTGATGTGATTCTCTTAAAACAGCAGGGTTTCATAGTGGGAGACAACCAAATTGGGACTCAGAAAAGTATTTAACTGAGGCTTGGAGATGCACAAGCTATTACGGTGAGAGCGCATTGTGTCCCTGAATAAATAAGGTTTAAACACCTGCTTAAATGTTTTCATGAGTAAGAGGCTGAGCAGATATTTTATTGAAAAATAAGTGTTTATTTCTAAGTAGAAAAATGCAGCTGCCTGCTTAGTGAAAAAACAGCCTAAGTTTTTCAGGCACTGGGCTGTTATTTGCAATTGGCTTCGATTACCAGCCATGTACTAGATCTCTGGTTTTGAAGCTGCATCATCAAAAAAACAAACCCTCSTTGCTTTTACAAGTCAAGGCAATTAACTTTGTTTATTAGCTCCATTTATTATGTTCAACTGTGATTGCTTTTACAGTAATGTGAAAAGAAAATCTGGCTCTTCAAGCAATTAATACATATAATACATCACTGCCAGTTATGAGTTATAGGTCGCTCTTATTTGTCCAATAGTCTTCTCATATTTCTTCCTTTTTGTTGACACTTATGAGGTATGGCGCTTTCCCATTTGGGAGATAAACCTTATAACTCAACAGAGTCTATAGSAAATTCTTGGCTTTTCTTTATTATAGAGGATTGGAAGAACAGAAGCCCAAGGGTCATATTTCAATGTTACATTTCTTCTGTTCTGAGAAAAGGCAGCAGGACCTTGACTATTATAGTAGAACAGTGATTAATTCTCTGGAAAGTAAGAACTGATTCAAGTCAAACTAAAAATATATCATTTTAAAAATCAAGTCTACTGGTTGTGACCAAAAAAATAAAATCTTTGTGTGCGCATGTGTGTACCAGGAAAAGAAAATTAGGGAAGTTATCAAGCAGTTTATAGAAGCATTAACAGTACTTGCWTGCTGTTCTTACAGCTTTAGCCCGTTGTTAAATTCATAAAAGCAACACTTATTTGCSTGTCAGAACCTTAATCAGGTTCTGATCCACAGAGTTTTGCCCGTGAAAACAGCTGGCAAATGAAATACTTGTTATGTAATTCTTAGTGGCTATTGTTGATAAAAGCACTGGGATAGAGGATAGTCCATGGCTGTTTATGCAATTTGCTGCTGTAAGTTGCAGGTGAGAAAAGAAAAATGAAGCATGTAAATGGAAAACCTGTGTGAATTTTCATTCARCAATAATCCTTACTCAAGAGTATTCATCATTTCTTTCAATGCAAATATTAGCAAGTTTTAATTTATTTATTAATTCCCATATGAACTCCCAAGCCAATTGCTACCAGTCATTTTCCTCATTACAAACTTAGGCAGTTACTACTTAAAAGCAAGGAATGACAAAGGGGCCTATTTTGGAAGATTAAAGACTTTTCAGGTGGATAAATATGTTTGGATTCGTCTGTAGCAATGTGGGTTTGAAGACCAAGGATTTACTGTATTTATAGCATGATTGACATCCTTCCTAAGACTTAAAATTTTTGAGAGTATGCCTGTGGGTGGTCTTTTCCAAAGCTGTTGAATGAACATTGTGTTTTGTGGTGCGAAAATAGGATGTGTATCATTACAGAGAGACGGTAAGCTGTGAGAACTGGGGACGGGGATTTCAGTGAGAGTAGATGCTAGAGTAAGTCAATATAGATGGTATTAAATTGTTTCCTTTGGGGATTCGTGATGAGTCACAGGATCTCAAGTACTCTCCTGTGTTATTTCTGATCATTCATGCAAAACATCCATGAAAGCTAATTCTATGTAAGAACTCACTCAGTGTGAATTCTCCTTGATGTGCACAGAAAGCAGAGTGAGAAGAGTGTTCCTTTTTTTTGTGCTGGCTTGTGTGAGAGGTTTCCCATTTCAAATAAAGCTTTGRGGGAAATTTTTCTGCTTAAGAAAACATAAATATTTTATTAATACTACAGATTCTACTTCTTTTCCCCCTTCTACCAATGATGTTGCAGTCATTCATGGCAGATTCTGGCAGAGTGAATTTTAGATTTTAAGTTGGGATTTAATGAAATGCTTGAACAGTTAAATATTACATCCAATCTGATGTCTTCATTATATATTTTAAATACTTTCTTGGCAGTGCATCCTCAGTTGAGTCATTTTAAAAGACTGATGCCTGTAGCAAATAAATAAATAAGATGAGGAGAGGTACAAGTAATTACCACCCTGAGTATATCACTCAACATGAAGATGGATGCAAGCCAGTATAGCAGGATCTAAGCAGCCTGTTGCTCAAGGTTCTTAGTAATTCTGAATCTAAATACTGGTATATGAAGTATCTGTGATCCAAAAAACTTAGTAAATACCACCTACATTGGAAAGCTGTCTTGCTGCTTGAGGTGTTTTTTAGCACTTTTCTATTTCTTCCAGTTTTCTATTTCTACCAGGTTTAATTGTAATGCTGATTTTCATCCTTTAGGTTTATTGTATCTTTAACCCACATTAGGGCCCCTCACTTTGCTWTCAGCTTACTGAAAATAAGTAGTGTGAGGACCATATACGGTACCTCTGGATATAATTGGTCAGCTGCTTCCTGAACTATAGGAACTATAGGTTCCAGTCTATATGAAGAAAAAATCTTTGTATTGAGTCACTCTTTGTACTGGTTGGTGGGACAAAGTTTTGCATGAGCAGCATCACAGATCTGTCCCAGTCTGGCATTTTTTGATTTTCTATAGAAGCAAAAAGTAACRACGTGAGGTTCTACAAGCTTTTATTGCTGCTTATTTTAGCAATCTGAGCTTTCYGCTGAGGAGCGACCAGAAAGACTTGGAGCTGCCCAACAGCACAGAAGGAAAGTGGCATCTCTGAATAAGCAGATTRTGCAGAAAACCAAAATCCTGGAAGAAGTAAGTACTGTTTATGTAACAAAGAAAACATTGATAAATGTGATTGATCATAAWTTTTTTGCTATCCAGAAGAGACTTGCAAAGTATCTTTTATACCAGCAATTTGTCACACTGAATGTTCATTTCRGCATCTCTGAACGTCCTGCTTGCACATTCCTTACTAAGACAATGTGGCTTTTCTTACATTCAAGAATTGGATAGCACTGTGAACAGAGGACTAGCTGATCAAAAGATGCTTTTTTTTTTGTTGTTCTTTACGTGCCTCTTCTAGAGATTTTTTTTTTTGTGGTTTTTTTTTTTTCTCCATTTGGCTTGTTAGGTGCACAGTAGAAATTGTGAGAACAAGCCCTTTCAAACAACAGTCTAGGAGTTTATTTTGAAATATATTACAAATATATTATTGAATGTATTCATATATACAGATATATTGAAATACATTACATTTTAGCCCTTGTATGTTCTTCTACATGCTTGAATAAAAGCCAGCTACAGATTTGGTTAGTGAGCTCCTTTTGTTTTTATTTTAATTTGAGCTTGTTTGCTGAGTTTTTTTGATGGGACTTGGAAGAACAAAAAAAGGAAGARGGGGAGGAGGGGAAGATGCTCTGGAACTGGACTATTGTCAYGTTCAGATGTGTAAGAAAAAGTTCTCATGTTTTAACCTATTTACACTATTGTCATTTTAATGCAAAAAAGCTTGAGTGGAAAATTTGTCAGTAATGAAGTGCTGCTTTTAATTGGACATACTTCCATGACCAGTGTCATGCCATTTGTAGCTTGGAGAATCTGATGCAAACCCACTGTGTATCACTGTCAGCAACTGGAAGAACTTTCCAGAAAACAAATAGTACTGGACAAGAATTGTGGCTGATGGCTTCTATGTCTGATGCTCTGTCAAGTACCACAGTGTACCAGCAGCCTTCATCTTTCTTCCTCTTTCTTTTTGCTCTGATTGTCAGTAAGACAGACCTTACATCTTAACTCCTTGTACCCATTAAACATCAACGGTACAGGGACTTCGAAAGATAGACTTGTGTGGTGTTTCTCATGAGACAGTGATGTGTCCAGTCTTGCAAACAACAGAGGAAAAAGAACAACAGCTTTGAAATRTTTACCTATTGCAGTGTAACTGTGACAGCACTAGCTTTTAATCCCCACTGCCTAGCCACTTACTGGACCTGCTGCTTGTGGTCTAGCTGAGCAATAATTTTATTTTTCTTGTTAAGTGGGACAGGTAGATTTTCTATTCTCCAAAACTGCAGCATAATGTGCCTGGTGACTTAACAATAGTAGAGAATATTCCTCTAAATTGATACATGTTGACTGAGTTACTCTTTCATTTCTCGTCCAAGTCGTTTGCTTTAGTTATTACCCAGTTTTCCTGATAATGAATGTATTTGACTGCTTTCCACATGCTGTTGGGAAGAGGAAAGCCATTAAGGGAGGGGAGAAAATTTGGTTGTAAACCACGRTAAATTGGTAGAATCTGTGCTTCATTCTCAGTCTACTTTTAATTGCCAAAGATGAATTTTAACTTTCCTCAATCTGTTGTTAGGCTTTTTGCCATTTTGACAGTTGAAAACTCTTTAATTCTGCTTTGCTTTTTTTTTTNTTTTTTTTTTCAGTGCATTACAGTCTCAGTGTTATGCTTCTGTATGGAAGAATAATACTGACAGATGTAAACCAAGCATATCCTTCTCTTATGATTCTAGTAAAACTTCTACCTGGCTGAGATTGTTTTGCCACTTGCCAAGGCCAGCTTTTGGAAGAGTGAGGTAGAAGTTAAAATCAGTTAAAAGTGACAGTCAAGACCCTTAAAAAATGCTTATGGAGTTCCAGCTGCTGCAGTGCAGTCAGTTTTGGCAAGAAACTCAAGTAGCTGTTGAATCTGTCAGCCCCCATGAGATGTGGACTGTGGGCTTAAATCRTGATACTCCTCATCTCCCCAAAAATAGCTAGAATTCAGTCTCTGAATTATTAGTGGAAAAAATATATGTGTAATGAAAGAGCTTTGCTGTTAGGAATTTGGCTCTGCAAGTGGGTGAATGGTGTGTTAGGCCATAGCTCTATGTTACAAAGAGCAAACTAAGCTAACTTTATTTAAAAAAAAAAAAGTAGTAGAACAGAAAATCAAACTTGCATTTCTGTACAGCATTATATTCCTTTTTCTCTAACCCAAGTCCCATTTTTTGTTACTTTTTATAATCTTATCTTAAATTATAAGACCTCTAGAGAAGGATACTCTTCCAAAATTTACTTTGTGTAAATTACTTGGTAAGTGAAATAGTGGTGTTTTGCTGACTRCCTTCTTTAGGTTTTCCATAGTTTCACAAAGGAGAATCTTGCCTGAGCTTGCTTTATTGGTATAGTACAATTTTATGGTTTGGTGCTTAGCTGCTTTTATGCAAGTCTTGAATCATCCTGACTTTTTTGGAGATGTGTAAAATGGAACTGTCTTATTACCCRGTATGAAATGGGGCTAACCTGACCTAGCTAAGTAACTTTCAACAATTTAAAAGAAATTCCGTGARGTACCTACCACTGGCATCCATTTTGTAAAAGTCACTGTTTATTTTATGACCTAATATATCTGGAAATCAGATGGAAAATATTTGCTATTAATCAAATAAAATTCTTGTAMTGAATTGCACTGAAAGTACCTGATAGGACTATGGTGATGTTGTTTAACAGGCAACTGTTGTGAACTCAGAAGTTCAAATATTGTTGTTCTCCGTTATAGGTATAATTGGAGTAAATATAGAATCAAAACTCTCTCCTTTCTCTTTGATAACAGCTGCAAGCTAAATGTGCAGATCTCCAGGCAAAATGTGCTGAAGCAAAGAAGGCATTAACTGAGGTAACTTATTTTCTATGTACAAATTGAAAAATCTTTCTTGAGGGACCATGTTTTTCATATAAAAGGGTGAAAAGAGAATTTCTTAATTGATCATAGATATTATCACTGGATAAGTGAAATGTCTTTTTTTTTCTTCATTCTTTAACAAAATAGTTAAAGAAATATGGGTTGTCTTATTTTGAAACTAGTGTCATCTATGAGTTCTCCTTGCAGTCATATCAACCAGTCAATACATTTGTGATGAGTATTATTTATAGGCTGTGACATGGGRATACGTCTCATGGTCAATCTGAGAAATAACTGTGTATAAAGATCAAGCTTTATTTCCTCAAATTCAACACTTAAAGCTTTTTCTTTTTCTTTTACTATATTAGTGTTATTTATATATATATTCTGTGAAGGGCAGAGACTTATTCCACTTTGTAGCTGCGTGGTCTCAAATACAATCTTGCCCTCCAGGGACCAAGTRGTGAAATAGAAGAGAGCAGTCCTTGGATCATCTTGATCACTCTAAACAGATAATGATATTTTGGAGCAGGAGGAAACGCATCTATAAGCAGTGTTCTGTTTTAATTCAGCCTAAGAACTTCTGACACAACCATGTCAAATAGTTTGTCTGAGTCACTTGATGTAAAGTTGGCAAAGGTAACTCAGCAGGGTAATTGAGGTGCATGCAGAGGTCATAATGATACAAAAAGTAATATTTTCTTTAGGCTTTTTTCTTAAGGTCATAATGGTGGCAAAGAGAGCCAAAGGTTTTAGGGCTGTTTCTAAAGCTTGTATTTGTGGTGCCACTTACCTCATGGTTCTRTAGTGTAGGAAAGCTTGAGCACCATGAACCATTCTGTATGTACAAGTGTATTTCAATATAGTATTAATTACAATCCTTAGGTTAAGAGCTCCAGTGAAAAGCTGGACGAGGAATTGGCAGCCTTAGAGAAAATAGAATCCCAAGCAGATTCCAGGTAAGATATTTTTTTCTTTTTTAAAAAAAAAACTTCCTTTGTGATCTCGTAAGCTCTGAAAATAAAATCGATCATTTCATTTTGTTCCTATGGCAATCTAACCAAGTAACTAAATTAAGCAAGTAATTCTTCYTACTCCCCTTACAAAGACCAGGGCATCATTACCATGTTATTGAGTGTGAATGGATATAAAATGTCAATTAATAATTGAAAATAGTTGCAGATGCTTTAATATATAACACAAGTGGAAGAATTGAAGACCATTTGACAAGTAGATGAGGCCTTCCTATCTTTGTTTCCTTCCTAATTGAAGCCTTCATCTTGCATCAATGAAATAGGAGAGCTGCTTAAAACTCCTACAGTATTGAGTTGCCCAAGCAGTAGGTGTAATACTGCACTGTTCTAACTGATCAGTGGCAGTACATGGATTTCTGTTTTACTGGAAAATTACTTAGAAATAACCTTGTTCTAATATCATCTTGTTCTCAATCTCTTTAAACTGGAAACTGAAAGACTAATGCTATTTTACGGGTCTTCCAATTTAGTGTATTACAGAACCTGCGAGCACTTGTAGCTATGAATGAAAGCCTYAAAAGCCAGGAGCAAGAGTTCAAAGCACATTGTAGGGTAAGTTTTACTTTATTAAGGATTGGTGTAAAACTTCACCAGCAAGCATACGAGCATTATGCATGCTAAATATGCTGTGTCTTTCCTGCCCTAATGCATCTGCTGTTTGTTGGTATTTCCAGGATGTGTGGAAGCATCAAGGTTCTGTAGTGTCTGGGACTCTCTTTTTAAAGACAGGTTCTAGGCAAAACATTAGATCAGCCCTGTGCTGATCACAGCTGGGGCTCTTGTTGTTCCCTTTACTGTTCTACAGAGAGTAAATTACAGTAGAGTGGGAAGAGAGCAAAGAATGAAAAATTGAGATCTGGCCARTACTGGATATCCTCCTGCACTATTCACAACCAGAGACAAATTGCCTGCTCTTGGGTGATCACAGAATCCCAGAATGGTTGAGATGGGAAGGGGCTTCTAGAGATCATCTAGTCCAACCCCCTGCTCCAGCAGGGACACCCAGAGCACGGGGCACAGGGTGGCATCCAGGCGAGTTTGAAAGATCTCCAGAGAAGGAGACTCCACAGCCTCTCTGGGCAGCCTGTTCCAGGGCTCTGTCACCCTCACAGGAAAGAAGTTCTACTTCAGTAACATTCAATAAAAATAGTTCACATTCACCAAAAAAAAAAAAAAAAAAAAAAAAACACCCAAAAAAACCCCACAACTTTTTAAATGATGTGGCCAACAGTGGCAAAGATGAAGCCTTTCTGAAGACCTCAGGCTTTGGAACAACCCAACAGAAGAGACAAGACTCAAATGCAGCTGTTTCAGATGTCAGAGTGTGTTTCACTGTTAGTATTTAATTATTGTGTTTTGCTGCCCTGTTTACTGCTGGGTTGGTGGTCTGCCTAGAAGTGTTATCAGAAAGAGTTATTTTTATTCTCTCCTACTTAAACAATAGTGGAAGAGACTTAATACAATGAGAAGAAATAAAAAAGAAATACAGCCCCAAGGCAGAGACTGAACATAGAACACGTCCTTTTCCCATACGTGCTTTCTCTTGGAAAGCTGTGAAAAGGTTGTAATGGAAACTGTCTTGCAACTAACCTTCTGTTCATTCATTACTATGAATGTCATGTTTTATACTGCTCTGTCATATTATTGATACTGTAATAATATGTTTCTCTCTCAGTCCAGTTTTTCATGTTCTTTATTATTCACTTTAGCTGCAAATAAGAAATAAAGCTGTTGCTGTGTTTCATGGAACATGATGCTCAGTTTTATTAATGAGTAATAATGGCTGCCTAAACCTTAGGTGGAAAATAATATCTAATCTTGAAATATTAAAGTGTGGCCAGTTCCAGAAATTTGTTACATATACGTGGAATAAAGCTTCCTGCCATCCCCGGTTTAAAAGATAGATCTTAATTAAAAGCAAAACCTCCTTTGTTTTTTCCTTTTTCTTATTTTAAAGGAAGAAATGGAGCGTCTTCAACAAAATATAGAGAGTTTGAAAGCAGAAGCAGTGGAAAATGGGGAAGAGGTAGGTAAATAGCACATATCTAAGGACTTAGCCTTAATTTATGTTTTAAAATCCTATTTTAGGTCCTTCTGACTTGACTCATTATAGTAAACATTAAAGTCTGCTGTCTTTGTAGTCAGCCATCTGTCAAAGAAAAATCACTGTGCGTTAGAAGACATGCAAACCTCTGATGGCAAAAACAATTCCTCCTCAAAAATGTGTTTGCTCTTTGCTGGAGAGTTGGTTTATTATTGTTTATTTATTTATTTATTTATTACAAAAAGTGTGGGGTTTTTTTTTTTTGCTAGGTGAAGCATAAGTTTTCAGTGCCTCRGTAAAGGAAAAGGCTCAATCACTTGTATTTTAGATGATAAAMGCTGATATATTTGTGTCTGAAGTAAGGTAAATTATAGGTCCCATAATGCTGTTGTCCCCCCAAACCCAGCAAGAGAAAACTTAAAATGTAAGCCTAAGGTTTACGCTTTTATTGAAGCAAATTTGATCACTACATGCACAAGCAAATCTAGACTGTGTGTCAGAGGGTTCAGTTTCTGCACTGGACCATGTTTAATCATTAAGTCTTCCAGTGAATCAAAGTATAATCATTCAGAAAATGAACASAGAGAATAATATTCCTTTTACATGTTTGTTATTCCCTCTTTATTTTTACGAGTGATTTGCTAAGCAGTGGAAGAGTTATTGACCAGCYTTGAAAACTAAATATCAAAGACTTAAACTAGCAAAATACAGTTGTTTGCTGTGAAAGCTATTAATGATTTCATTCGCGCAAATCACGATTCATTATTTTAAAAAAGAAAAAACAGCAAATTGTRGGTTACAAGGTAAGTGTCTTTGAATGAAAGATGAGCAAAAAAAAGTGCCATTCCTACGCTGTTCCAATTGCATATCTGATTTCCTACTGTAATTCAAAAATATCCTTTGGGTTCTCAAATTCTAGGAGCCTAATAAGCTTATAGATGAGCAGTACCAAGCTGAGAAAGAAAAGCTTCAAAAGATCCGACTTCTACTGGTGAGTAACCCCTTATAAACTTATTAGCGAAAATTATTGATCTCTTTCTCATCTTTTTTGCTTATAATATCGCTTTTTGTGATATTTTAAGAAGTTTTTATGTCACAGACCAACTGTAAATAAAATTTGGCCTCAATAGACTTTTTTAAAATTAATTATAATGAAATCTTGCTGGTTGYGTTCATCTATTTTATGAAGAGAACTAGCAGAGACTGTTTTCTGTCCTCCTTTTCTATTCAGGCCCGAAGAAACAGAGAAATAGCCATTTTGCAACGCAAGATTGATGACGTACCCAGCCGAGCTGAGCTAACGCAGTATCAGAAAAGATTTATTGAACTTTACAGTCAGGGTATGTATATCAAACAGAAACATTCTACTGAAGGCGGAAACTGTGGAAGGAGGGCAATTGCTCTATAAGCCAGTGGTGTGCAACAACAGCGCTTGCTAATCCTGTGGTATTTTAAGGGTCATTTGACACTCATATAATACATCCAATTTTCAAGGTTTTATAAACTGGTTATAATAATGCCTTTGAGGATGAATCTTGATGCACAAGCTGTCTGGAGTGAATTTTCCGCTACAGAAGATTCAGTCATTTAGGTCAATGAGTGTGTTTAGACTGAAGTCCCTTATCTGTCATTTACAAAGGAGGTAGCTGTAGGTTTAAGTCATGTAATCATGTTTTCATGTAATCACGTTTTCATTGTATTGAGATACCTGATTCTATAACAACCTACAAACTAGGTCAAGAGATACAAAAAGTTTCTTGAAGCAATTGTTTTCCATCACTTTYGCTTCAGAAATGTACCCTCGACTTCAAAAAGGTCGACAAGAATCCAGAGAATTACAGGTTGGTCAGCTCTCTTCAGGAATAGTGAGATCATCTCTGAAGTTCTGTGCCCAGTTTTGGGTTCCCCAGCAAAAGAGAGATACAGACATACTGCATCCAAGGACTGCAAAGAGTTTGGAGCATATGTCATAAGAGGAGAGGATGAGAGAGCTAGAACTGCTCAGCCTAGAGAAGAAAAGGTCAGCACAATCTTGGGTGTTCACTAATATCTGGTGAGATGGTATAAAGAAGATGGAGCCAGTTCAGTGGTGCCCAGTGACRGGACAAGAGGCAATGGACAAAAGTTGAAATACAAAAAATCCTTTATTTATTTATTTACTCCAAAGTTGGAAAGGATTGTCCAGACAGGCTGTGAAGTCGCTGTCCTTGAATATTTTCAAAGCCTGACTGGCACATGCCAAGTTCCTCATTCTAGTGTTCTTTAGGGAGGAGTTGGGCTAGGCAGAAGTACCTTCCGGCCTCACTGAAAAACAGTCAATTCAGAAAACAATTTAGGATGCTATTTCAGAACACACCACAAATACATTTTTAGCCCTTCCCTGACCCTCTGTGTGTTTGCCTAAAAACAACCTGCAGATTGGCTCACTACCAGTGGAAGACATGAATAGTTTTCTTGTGAGTTAATAAATGTATTCAACTCGTAGAAGATCCATGACTAGCAGAGCTTCAGTCCTACAGAAAATGAACTGTTCAAGAAAGCATATGTTGTGGAGAAAACCCTTCTGGAGACTGTGCAAMGATTCATGTAGCTTCAAGAAGCAATCAAATTTCAGAATTTGGGAAATCTCCTTCTTGAAACATGCAAGACATTGTTCTAGATTCCCTTGTGTTTTCATATTCCTTGTACTCTGTGTGCTTCTATAGGCTACAGCATATCCAGAATATGTTCCAGGTGCATTGTGGTGACAAGAAAACTCTTTGGCCCATTATCTGTCACTATGGTAGAAGTAAGGGACTGATGATGCCTTTCTCAGTTTCAATCATTAAAATTTTTACCATTGAGCTGTAAGTCACAGGTTTGATTTCTTTTTGAGAACGGAGTTCTACAAATCTACACAGATTTTTAGGGCARCTTGTTAGCCTTTAGAATATAATGTTGATTTTATTCTGGCTTATTTGGGTTGCTCATGACCTCTGGAGTAATTCTCATCATTAAATCATTTGATCTTTTTGACACATACCRTTTTCTGAGTTCAGGATTCTAGGCAGTGCTTAATTTATTAACAATAATGTTTTTTGCCAACGGGCCTTCTCTTTTGAACTTCTCGCTTGAGTATCCTAAGTATCTTAGTTTCCATTAGACCTTGAAGAACTAAAGAGCAGTGGAACACTTAGCAGCCTTGGAACATCAGTCATCCTTGTCTGCCAGGCCCAAAGGGGTTGAATGTGTGAGCCTCACCTTCCCCACCAAGTTGTGACCATATGCTGTAGTCACATAAATCCTTTTCTAAAGCAGATAATGTTTGATAATATCATTGTAAGCAAACTGGAAGCAGAAAAAAAGAGGATTTAACACTCTCGAAGCTTTCTTGGKTATCTAGCTAATCTGTAGCTTGAAGAGTATGGTATAAAACATGCAGCTCCTCTTCCCCATCCTCGAAGTGTTGGATTATCTAAATCCTGTTTTTGCTTAATCCCTTTTCCCTCCACACCCAAATGCACACTCAAGTTATACTGGGGCAATTGTTAGCAGTACAGCCACCTGTGAAGTGTCAGGGTAAAGCTTTTGGAAGAGGACTGAACAGAGAGAGGTGGAGAAGCACAGCTGGCAGTACCAGCTTATGTTCACATAAACCTCAACTACAGACCACACTTTAATTTAGACACTGAGCTGTGCTGTTGGAGTCCAGTCCTCATATAGCCTGCTAGTTGCAAACTGTCATGGAGATTTACATGCAGATGCAGTGTTCCTTCAGAATATATTAAAGAATGTCTTCCATTAGTAATACTACAAAGCTGTAGCAAACAATAAAGCCTACAAAACATTTTTATAGGTTCTGTTTCACCTAATACTCTTTTATTATCTCACCCTTCTTTTCTTTGCAGTGTCAGCAACTCACAAAGAAACCAAACAGTTCTTTACTCTTTATAATACACTGGATGATAAGAAAGTATATTTGGAGAAGGAGGTAAGAAAATACTGCTGTTTTCTAAATTTTAGTCTGTTTAGTCTGTGGTGAAGATGATGCAGTGTTCTTGCACGGTTTTCATGCTCAGCCTCATCAGAAAAGGGTCAGTGATCTTTGCAAGTAAAAATGAAACAAATTCATAAGAATACTTCAATAACATTAATAGGAAAATGGTTATATAAAAAAGTGCTATCATTAACATGACATGTACAGATTACTGTGTTCACAAAACACAGAAGACATTTGATTGGCAAATMTCTCTGTCTTGGTAAATTAACCTCCTTTTGTCGTCTTTGTTACTATTTTTTTATTATGGATCAATGCTGTAATGACTAAGTTTTGTAGACCAAATTACASCTGCTTTCAGCAACATTATAGTTAATTCTCAAGGTTTCATCTTGCTTACACTGAAGTCGCTGCTAAGCTTAATGGATAAGGACTGAAGGAGTATTTTATGGAAAGCAAGTTGTTATTCCTTTCTCTGTTCCTGCTACGCAGTGTTGGGCTGTTTCTTGAAGATGACTTAATCAAGTGATTTCAATTTTCTTTCTTGCAATAATAGATGAGTAAATAGGTGTGAAAATAAGGGTAATCAAAGCTTGATTAAAAATGACAGCATCACTTACCACAACTTTTTATAGTTTTATTTYAGGCTCCTCTGATTCTAATAAAATAATAGCTACAGTGCTCACTCTCAAAGGAAGCATCTCCACTACTGGAGTGCRTGTAACTGTTCTGCAAGCTGGTTCAGTAGACTTGCCTGAACATCTCTACTGCTGAGGGTTATGTCTAAATGCAGCTCTTGCATACATTTGGTATTTTTAAAAKGATATTTTCATTTGTTACTCTATTCAGCTTATAAGCCCGGGCTACAGATGCATGAAACCCTGTTTCTCTACTTTGTCATAGCAACGCAAATGAGTTTGGCCAAGCTTAACACAGTCTCTGCATATACTTGTGCAGCATCGGTGCTGAACCCTGCTGTTATTTGTATGCCAAGTTTCAACACACGTAGATTCTGTTACTTGATTAGTTCTAGTCTAGGAAGTCATCCTGAAGGAAGAGCCCCAGTGGGACAGCTTGGYATCAGTATGGCCAAGAGTCCCATTTGTTGTGCCAGACTTGCCTCGTTTTATTGAGGCTCCTCTACTGGGAGAGACTTGTAATTTTCATACAGCCAGAGCAATATTTGTATGATCAGTTTTTGGATCTGAATTTCATCTTGCTGTTCATGAATATTTATTCTGCCAGTGTATTTATGTCCTGGAGGTTTTTTTATTGTTTTTGATTTAATTCACAGGTTAACCTGCTGAATTCTATTCATGACAACTTCCATCAGTAAGTAAAAATCAATTTTTCCCTTTATAGTTGCAATGAGTAGTAGGGCTGTTTGGCCCTCATTTTTTTCCAAAATTGCTGAGCTTTTTTTTTTGTTTAGAATATGAAATAAAATGATGAATTTTGCTTAAAGTACTGTTTGAGAAGTCATAGACTTGATATTATTTAACATATATAGTTAACATGTTTTTAATATTTGGCTCTTCAGTTGTACTTGTGGGGAAAAAATCATTCAGGCATAATTTTCCCGGTATCAATTGTAATTTTTTTTCATTTCTGGAAAGTTGTGGCTAGTGTGTTAGCCAAGTTAATAAAGTTTTGATGAAGTATGAAGTCTTTAGGTAAAATTATGATCCCATTGGATCATTTTCAAGGTCAAATATAGGTCTGTGATGCAGCCAGCATTTACGGGGTTTTTTTGTGGGTTTTGTTTTGTTTGTTTCTGAGAGGGAGGGAGGGAGGGAGGGAAGGTCTGGTCTAGAACTATTTTAATAGTTCTAAACAGTTCTTCCTATGATATCTTTTAGAATTCTTTTGTGAAATTATATGACATTTTTTCAGAGRAATTCATGTGTCCTTTTGTTTTGGGTCAGAAATTTTGAGTTATTTTAACTTTTTTTCCTATTGTGACATTCAAAGCCTTTAACTGTTGCCAAAAAAACCCCCCCAAAAAAAAACCAAAACTGTTTTGCTTAGTGATTAAATTGTTTTGGTTCTGTCCAATCAGTAGAAATTTGTGCTGTATTTTGGCATATTTTTTGACATGTATATTTTTGTTTTAATCTGTTCAAATTATGTCAAGAGTCCAAAATCATTTGTGGAGTTTCCCTAATAAGGTACAAAGCTGTGTTGATAATATTTCTTGACCTTCTAGTCCTCTATTCACCTTCTTTTTCACATCAGCTTCTCTTAAAGTTTGTTTGCAGCATTGCTTTTGGTTAGGTAGCACCAATATAGTTATGCTTTTGTGAGAAAATAGTAGAATTGTACTTCCAGGGAGAATACTTGTGAGAAGTTCTGTGATATTTTATAATAGCTGAAGATTTGCACTGTTACCTGAAATCAGTAATTTAAAGATTAATTTTTTACTTCAACTATACATACTGCTTAGCATTTGACCTAGATATATATGAAAGATAGAAGATGAAATGTCCCACATATTCATATCAGTTGTTATCTTTTTCTCTTTCCAGAGCAATGGCTTCTTCTGGTTCTCGAGAGCAGTTTTTACGGCAGATGGAGCAGATTGTAGAAGGCATTAAACAGAACCGGATGAAGGTCTGAGACTCTTTGCAGTTTCTTCACTGGTAGCAAGGGATTATTTCAGAAAACCTTTTGGGTGATGACTATGTATGGAGGAATTCACAATGTGATTAGGCAAATTAAGCAGCTAAGAAGTCCTTTCCTCTTCAAATCCATCAGAAGTGCTCACCACAGAAACATAATTGAATAGAATAGAGCAGAGGTGTTGCAACACTGCTCCAGGCAGACAGGTTGTAGCACTGGAGTTTAGTGGCGTTGTAGAGATTTTTCTTGCTTGAAAGAGCTGTACACCAAGGATATTGACGTAATGAACGTCTCGAGGTGAAACAGATTATGAAATGGTGATGATGAGCTTGAAGATGGTTGCATTTATTTCTTTTGAAGGACTGACATTCTTTAACTGTGACAGAAAGCAACCTCAGCAAACAAACTCTCCACGAGTTCAGTGTACTTTGGTCTTCTGTCCTCTCTTTTGCATATAGAAATAGGTAAAAGTTTAGCATGCAAGGAGTGATAACTAACTGGGAGCTCTGCAGTGACTTTCTTCAGGTCCCCTGCAACCTTGAAGTCCATGAAATTGTTTTGTGCTCTTGCTATGTTCTCAAAAGGTTCAAAAGCTTTGGCTGCTACATGTGCAAAGGAAAGAGAAGTAAGGGAATGTGAAATGTTATATCAGATAACAGTTATCGCTTGGGGGGAAAATGCAATCTGTGCACTTCTGAGTTGCCATTGAAARCAATGGCAACTTACCTCACCTGGGGTGCATTTTCTCCCTCAGCAGTTTTGCCACTTGGATGTTGTAATGAGTGATGTCACAGCTACTAATCAATATTAAACTTTTGGATAAGTGTCTGAATAAGCAGGAGGTGGCTGTTACAGCTAACTGAGGAAGCTAACCAGAAACTTTCACAAGAACCTGTTTCCGTCATGTTTTGACAATGTAGTTCTTAGCCTCATCCTAAAGGAGTGGGATGCATGTCATGATGGATTCTCTGCCTCTTGTCTTGTGAAGAGGCATTTGAAACAGGAGAGGATGCAGCAAGACTCTTTATGTGGCACTTCCTTAACACCAGAGAAGAGCAGGAAAAAGCTACTTTATATCAGCAACCTTTTCTGTGGTGCTTAGGATGAAAGGAGCACTCCTGAGAGGAAGGCAGTCTGTTTTGTAATAAGCACTGATCCTCTTTCTAGTACAACTTTGGTTTATTCCACTTCTAGGCTGAGAGAAGAAAAAAGATGAGAAAATAAATTTCTTAAATGTAGGCCTTATGCAAACAGAGCATTGTGTAGTAAGGTTAAAGAAGCCTCCCCTATGAGTGATGCAGCAAACCTAAACACCACATCAAGATTTCAGAGTTTCACACAGAAACTCCTATTTTTTTTTTTTTATTGTTGATGTTTGTTAGTTAACCACACAGAGCCATCTTTGATAGACCATTGTTTAGTAGGTAAGAGTCTGGGCTTCTAGACATGTACTCCTTTAGTTTGAATCTGAATGTCATCTGTAGTGCCAGTGACACTGAATCTTAGCCTTTGGGTATTTTTTTTAAGAGTTGGCCTAAAGACTCACAGTATTAAAAGCATATATGTATAATCTATGAGTTATCTGTTTCCTGATGTCTATAGCAGACACTCATGTGTCTGAGCAAATATATGTATATTTTTGTGCCTATAATACACATACAGTATATATCTTCTATTCTTCCTGTATGCCAACAGATGGAAAAAAAGAAGCAGGAAAACAAAATGCGAAGAGATCAATTGAATGATGAGTATTTGGAGCTTCTAGAGAAACAGAGACTTTACTTTAAAACAGTGAAAGAATTTAAGGAGGTAAGAGCATCTTTGCTCATGTAGACTGGTGAGTGCTCAAGCTCCTAGCTGTGTGCTTATGAAGCTGTTCTGCTCAGCGATGCTGGTTACTTTTGAGTGCTTTTAGTAAGGAGCAAATTTTCAGTTGTATGGATTGGCCCAGAAATTTTTCTTTCTTTCTAAATTACTCTTCTGAAAACTCCTCAAAGATTAATCACAAAGAAAAGTGGTCTGAAGAAATGTACAATCTCATTCTGAGAATGAGCTTTTTGTTACAGAGAAATAGGCACTTTTCAGATTGCTGGAAGGGCTGAAGTGTTTTCTCAGCACTAGAACTGTATAGGGGTTCTGGTTTTATTTTTTTCCTAAGGCTGTTAATGTAGCTCGTTAAAATACATCTGAGCAGCAACTCACTGAAGGGCAATAAATGACTTTTATAATAAAATACTATAATTAGATATTAGAGGACACGCAGCTGCAGAGTTGCCAATACATTAAAGAAAATCTCAGTGACCAATTGGCAATAAGACTGTTTTTGGAAGAGCTGGTGACTAATTCCTTCTCTACTGAAGTCCATGATGGCAGAGGCAGGTCACAGGCTCATTTTTTCAGGAATAACTTGTAATGCCTGCTTTACTTTTTGGCATAATGTTAGTGGCCTTAGTAGTAGTAGTAGTAGTATTGTTATAGTTGTATTTATGATGTGAGAGCTAATGRAACCTGCTTTACTCTCTTAACCTTCTCTTTGTCATGTGTATCTTTGGGATTAGATGTTAAGCCCTTGAGGTACTTTGCATCACAGTAATGGGAACCCATGTTTTAAAATAGCAATGGTTTGATAAAACATAGTGGGTACATATATGTACACACCCTTCTYTTAGTGTTACATGAAACCTCTTGGGGTTTTTTTGCAAGTTATTTTGTGATATTCCAGTTTACCTATCAGTAATCTTAATTTAACAATGTATAAGTAAAAAGACATATTTGCTTTAGCTACTTACAAGAAATATCTGCTGGTCATCACTCACTCTAGACTACTTTGGATCTTTAAGATCTTTCCAAACAAGAGGCTTCAKTTTGATGTGAAGATCAGAATCCCAGCTAACAGAGAGGAGAGTGACTACCTAATCTGTTTGCTTGTTGTTAACAGGAATGCCGAAAGAATGAACTGCTGCTGTCCAAGTTGAAAGGTAGTTCTTCCTGAAGGACTCCAGCTGATGAAGTTGTTCAGTCCAGAAATTGAATCTTTTGTGAAGTAACAATAACTGCAATGTAGACATACAAATATATATGTGTGTGTATATACATATATATACACACACCTGTAAAAGTCTGTCTTTTTCCAGTATGTATTCTATTTTACATTCCTTCATTTATTGGCTGTATTATTCATTATTTTCTCCACTACACAGTAAAGAGTTAATGCAGTACAGAAAAATAGAAGTACTGTCTAATTTTATTTGGGTGTGGGTTTTTCACAGTGATGAGGTTGATGGGATGATTTTTTTTAACACTGCTGAAGATGAAAATCTGGAAAAAGTAGATGTGGACTTTACTGGTAACATATTTGCACGTGTTGTTTTCAAATACTATAAAAGGARTACTGCAGAATGCAGGAATTTGATAATTCTAGCCAAAATAGACACAGAAAATAGTCCCTAAAGTTCTCTTCACTATCTAATAATTTCACATTATTTAAATTTACATTCTAACCATAGATGAGACTCCAAAAGTAAAAAATAATTACTAATARTTAATACTGAAGAAAATGGAAACTCAACTTGGATAATTCCTGGTGTAAAAATAGAGGATTATATTTTTATAAAGTCTAGTTGTATACATTTTTTTGAAATTCCATTTTTATATATACAGAGAATGCTTGTTAAATTAATAGCTTCAGGAAAACACACCTTAATCACTAGAACGATCCTGTTGCCTGGTCTGGGATGAAAAGCAGTGTGCTTCAGCTGTAATATAGAAAGGTAAAGGTTCAGGTGTTCTGCTCARATGAACTGGTGCTCGTCTTTGAAGAAAACAAGCTATTTATCCTGGCTGAAGATTTGCCTTTGAAAGTTTAGAAAAGTCTGTTGGACACCTCCTGGAACACTTTTGTACTTGTACATACAGTATTTTATAATTCACATAGCTGCTTTTTGTACTTAACTTGGACTGTACTTATGTACATTAAATCTTTTTTCAGGAAAATCAAAAAAAACATTTCCTCCTCTCCACCATTATTAACAGTGATGACCCTGTTGTTAGATTGCTTCCTATGGCAGTGAATGCAAAATAAAAACATTTGGAATCCAGTAACCTTCTGCTATTGTGTTTTTAAGGGGATGCACTTTTGCTTTTGAAGACTTAATGCTTCTGAACTACACATGCAATAAAAGCATTTCATGCGCATTTCACATGAATTGTGAAATGAATGCTTAGCTGTCACCCACTGCTGGGGAACAACTCTGTGCCACTGCCTATGGCTATTCAATGGGGAAACAGTATCTAAGTTGTTTTGGTGCCAAGCAAAACCATGTTAATTTTGGCTTCCATTAAAATGATGATAACATTTGTCAAAGCAAAGTAGCAGCAGAGACTTTCGAGGTGGAATTTTAAAGGAAGGACAGYGAATATTGTGATTATTGTTTACCCTTAAGCCAGTAAACTTTAATGTAGACCATGACTTTTCTAGAGATTTAAAGTCTTTTTATGTAACTAAGATATTCATAGAATCACAAAATAGTTGGGGTTGGATGAACTTTTGGAGCTCATCTGGTCCAGTGCCCCTGTCAGGCAGGGTCAGCTAGAGCAGCTGGGTGTGTTTTKGGGCTGCCTACAGTCATTCATTTTRATTTCCTATCAATTCAAGCAATGAATATGGCATGTTTCCTTCTTTCCAAATAAATTTCAAAGTGAAGCCAACATCCTGCCCATATCACAACATTTTGATATTGCTCAATTAGCTGTTCCTATTGATGCTTTTCCTAATGAAGAAAAATCTACAGAATGGCAGTTGTGGGTGGCTAGATGAAATTAGTCTGGTGAGGTTTGACAGTCATGGTGTTATACACATGAAATTCTTTGCATGTAAACCCTAAAGAGAGTAGTAACCTCTTCAATCTTTCTTTGTCAAACCATGGAGCAATGTGTGTGTATGTCCAACAGTGAGTTGTAAACTGTACACTTATATCCAAATATCTTCCATTTTTATTGTTGCTAAACCCCCTTAAGTAGCTTCTGCACCTGAAAAGCGTATGTCTCACAGGCATATTCCCACAAGAAACCTGTGTATTATGCAGTAAAAGAATCATTTTCTCCTCCAACATCCCTTTTATGTTTACTTTCAAGAACCTTTTTGTAAAGCATTGTAGTTTTTGTTAATTGCTGTATAAATGAGAGCATTGAAGAAAGAATTGGAGTAGCCAAGCCAAAGAGCTGTTTTGCCAGACAGGTGGGATGTTGCAGGAACACASGGGACTTATTAATTCTGTGACGAAGAAAGGTATCCAGCACGGTACAAAACCCCAAATTAAGATGCCAGCCATCAAAACTGCCTTTTTTCCTGTTCTCTCCATGTTTCTCCATCTGTCTGGAAAGTGATAGCTGCATGATGAGCTGTAAACACCATCTGTGGTTCACACACAGCTTCCTTCACCTCAAAACAAAAGCAAACATGGATTCTTACCAAGRCAATTTGTTTGAGTGAAGTATTATTTTTAAATGACAGCACGACATCTGTGCACCRCCAACAAAAGACCCAACTCCATTTCTTCCGTGCTCAAAGAAAACGTCCCAGAGCGCCAAGCTTACCAGACTTTCTCATTATGTTGGGAAGACTTCTGAGCGTGACTGACAAACAGAGGTAAATAAAGACTAACTGATGCCATGGGGATTGTGGACGGTCTTTCTCAATTGACTTTAGTGGATGCATTGATGCCTAAAGGGAAACCATTTGTTAAAGAAAGGCTAAAAAGATATTTATCTTCTGCATATCCCTAAAATTAGAATCTCCTGTGTTGTCGCATCATCTTTGGGGTTTCTCAGGCCTGAATCGTAAATGGATTTCATTCCACCAAGGGTTCTTTGGGTCATTTCCCTGTGTGTGCACCCTCTGTGGGTGCTGGAACACAGTTCCRCTCATCATCCTTCAGCACTCCCAGCTGACCCTGCTGAAGTGTTTCTCCATCAGAACGTTTTCTAATGAAAGACTAGGGTTTTGAGTAAGTGGAATCTTGTAAAAAAGTGTCTGATCTTTTGAAAGTATTAGCATTTCATTATTAAAAAGGTAGTCTTGTGTACCTCAAATAAAATGGAATAGTTTGAATATATTTCAGTAGAAAGTAAATCCATCCACTGTGCCAACAGCTTCTGCACACAGATGAGTTCTATGCTCAGAATTTGCCCTGAAAAAKATATTTCTGTGTAATTTTCCTCCCCTGATTGAAGTATCTGTGAGTTAATGGTTTTGGTAAGCACTACAGTGCACTACAGTAAGCAGTTTAAGGGTATAACCTGCAGCTCTGAAATTGGTCTAAGTGATGATTCAGTTTCATAGGATTCACAGAACTGCAAAATCGTGACATCTTTCCAAAGAYGATCTGTGGTGTAGAAATTAGCTACCTGTTCTACATTCAGATGCCCCCTTGGTGCAAGAGTAATAAGAGCTGAAGGACCTCGGTGTAATACGAGCATCGCAACTCCACAAGAGGAGCGCTGGAGGAAGCCGGGCAATCGCTCTTCCAGAGGGATATCCCTGTCTCCACTCTGAGACACGAGACACGACCGCAGAACGGAAGAGCAGCAGGTGACGAGTGCGGGCAAATAATAGAGGAAATGAAAACCACATCTCTCTGGATAATTAAAATGGGACACCCGGCATGCAGCAAGGATCACGTCGTTTGTCTGCAGAAGGACTTGCTCCACGTCCCCTTGATCAGACTCTGCAGATAGGGRTGAATGCGTGAGGTGAGGGCAAACTGCGACCAGCAACATGAAAGATGATGTCTCGGCTGTGAGGAAGGGCTACCTAAGGAAACCTCTCGGGAAGAGCCCTACGAAGGATTCTGTCACTTGCATAGAACGTGTTTTGGGTGCTATATTCAACCGTCAACCCTTACTGCCTCTTTTCCAGTACTCTGAGCCCTCAGTTTGGTGACTGAATCCTGACCTTGAGGTTGTGCCATCCTTGGTCTTGCTGAGCAAATCCTGCTGTATGAACGTGTTTGATAATTTAAAAGGGCCCTATCCAGCAGRACCTGCTGTTTCTGAAGCRGTTGTCTCRTTTATTTATTTCCACTGGTCTATATTTACAGAGAAAACTCTGACCTGCCTCCTGGAGCTGGGTAGGACAGACTCCAGCACTTGGTTGGGGATGGCACCTACATGAGGGGCRCTGCCATCGGCTGGGACCAGCAGATTGATGTTCCAGCGTTCCAAATCAGCAAACAATTAGAGAAGATCCGGTCTAACTTAGGGTTCCTATCCTGGCAGGTTTCAAAGAAAAGTATGAAAAAGCTTGGAGGTAGGCTGCATTATGTTGTACTGTATGAAAAGACCTGATATCTCCCTGAAATTTCAGATTTTTTTTCCAAAAAGCCTTTTAAAAAAATGTTCTTTGAAAACAAGTCCAAACACTACTCAGAACAGTTATCATCTTGAACTTGGATAGACATCTTGTAGAGTGTAGCAACCGACCCCCAACCCAACGGGCTCTCCCGTGAGGCGGCTGCACCCCCACCGCCATGTTCCCCTCAGCGCCCCACAGAGTGTGGTGGCGGCCATTTTAGTAGCGGCCATTTTAAGGGCAGCCATTTTAGCCTGTGGTGGCGGCTCCCTCAAACCTATGGGTCTGCTAGGGGCTCCAGGCTGCTGTGAAATGACCCTAGAGGCCATGGAGGTTATTGGGGTGTATTTCCCATACAAAAGAAATCCCTGAAATCTCCTCCTGTGTTTTTAGGGTTGTTCTGAAGCAGAGTAACAGCACGCGCAAGCTCTGCACAAACACCATGCCCTCGGCCTCTGAAGAACTGGTCGCGCTCCCAGTCCATTCAGAACAAGCAGCTCAAAACTCAAAATCAAAAAGTGCTTCAAAAATCATCTTGAGCTTCTCCTAAAGCCTTCCCTGAAGGTCTCTGAGGGCCTCGGGCACAGTGCCCCGCCTGAGGGGGAGCACTGCGACGGTAAGTGCTGCGGCGCTGGGAGGGSACAGCTCTTTTCTCTGCGAGATCCAGCCTGCTCACGGCCCTTCTCACTCATCACAGGCGTTCCCACCCAGCTTCCCCCYTGCCCGATGCCAGCAGTTTCTGTGGATGATACTGGACAAAACTCCAGGGGGGTTTCCAAATTCCTAGACTCTGTGGCGCAGCCAAGGGCCCTCCAGCAGGGCTTGGAGGTGGTGATGGTCAAAACACAACAGAATGTCAAAGGAGATCAGTGGGGATCATTTGCTTCTTATAATGACTGTTATAATGACTGACTGAAACAACGTAGAGTTTTGGGATGGGGATGTTTAATCTTTTTGAAATAAGGATTATTTTATAGGTCAGTAATGGATAATTAACTCCAGTTTGCCTGACCCTGATTAATGGCTTCTGCTGCCACCAGTAAGGTTGAGGAGGAACATTATTATTAATAATAATTATTATTATTTTTTTTTTAATTATTTTAACTATGCTGTACAAAACAAACATGGACTTTCTGCTGCTGGTTTTTAATATATTAAGGGCTAGATTCAAAGTTATTCAGGAGCCTACATCCATTGATTTCTGTTGTAACTGAAGATGGAGGKTTGAGGTGCATTAATACCTCTGGGATGCTAGTTCTAGATCACTTCAAATCTGTGTATCAAATCTTTTGCCATTTTTTTCTAAGTTGTAAGGAACAGGATTCCATCCCCAGGCAGTTTACAAAATGCTCCACCTTGGGCCCACATATTCCTATTGCTTTATTTCATTGCCGTTCTAGACATGTGGAGTGAATGTACAGCAACACAGTTTCATCTGCCTTTGTATGAAATTGTCATGAGTACAGGTCTGGAATTGGTCAATGCATTGTCTTTTTTTCTGTCAAATAATTCAGGATTAGAAAAAAAAAAGTAAAGATTTTTTGAATCAGTTTGAGATGAGTCAAGACYTGTACAACATCTTAGGAACCCTCAGAGATAATGCACCTCAAATTATCCCTTGGTAACAGTCCAAAATGACCTCCAGCTTTATAGCTGAAATCCTGAGCCTAAGAAATCCTGTGCTCRCTTTTCTTCAGCATCTGAAAGAACTGAAAACAGAAGGAGCAGCTGTCACTGCTGGTGGCATCTGCAAAGCAGGTATTTATGAGCAGCTCCGGTAGCCCATCTGGTTTCTCACTCATCTATCTTCTCAGAAATAAAGGGCTTTATTAATTAGAAGTGGCAGGTACCAAGAACACTTACCAGGAACATACAAGGAAGAGTCAATAACTCTTACAGGTTCTCATGATCTGTCACTCTGTAAGAATAGATGTCTAGTTTTAGGTAAGTAAGTAGGGTAATGCTTCTTTTAATATTCTGATGACTCTCAACATTCATAGGTGATTGCAACCACTTACAGACAAGCCCAGAAACCCCTGCATGGCTAAASATGTATAGCTCACAGTTGAAGAGGAATATTTGGAAGACTGTGGAATTATTATACAAGATTTTACACGGCCTATGATCATCATCTTTTTTTTAAATTCTGTGCAAGAGCAAACAAATAGCAGAGAACTTTATGTTCCTGTATTGTAGCTTACAGAAGTGTTTGCTATTTTTAAGGGTGAATGTAGTTCTTATGTTGGTTGACATTGATAAAACAAATAGAGAGTCTGTCTAGACAGCATCCTGATTTTCCATTCTTCTTCCATCCTCTTAATGGCACCCTACATCTAACTCTCCWCACAATTCTGTATCAGAAGTACGGCTAAGAGAAAGGAAAGGCAATCTCTTCCCTGTGACCGCGCAATAAGGGGATTTGACACAACCATTAAAAAGTGTTTGTGACTTTGACATAAGCCGTTTTGGATGGAAAGAAGATTCCAGTTGAAGAAGCTGGATTCCTTCTGTCAGAGCTCCTCTATAAACCTCAAGCAAACAAAAGCGTCAGGAACAGTTGTATCAGGAATACTCTTATCTAGCCAAGGAAGTAAAATCTTGAAAAAAGCAAGAAGTCAGCAGTAAAGAACAGAGATTTTATTCTGCATTGCCCATTAAGTTGCTTCTGAGCTCTGTTCAGCTTTACTATTTCAGTTTGAAAAGGCAAACATCTTCTGAGGAAGAACACCTGGCTCTTTTGTAGTTGTTAGGGCTTTAGGCTTACACAGAATACCTTGTAGATACAGAGGGTTGATGTGACTAGAGGCTCAAGTGACATCTTTTGAATAGGACAGTGTCTCCTGTCAATATACATGTTCCTTATACACTTCCCCRTGGGAAGAAGTTGGAGGCCTTTACTAAAGTGTTTAGAATGACATTCAGTCGTTACTTTTTGCCCTTCCTGGGAGATATTGCTTCCCCTGATCCTTAGATTACTAGTTTGAAAGAGTATGCAGAGCTCGGGTAGCTTGCTTGAGCTAGGCCAGCAACTTAAGCACCAGGCAAAATGGCTGCTAATTACTGAGAAGAAATAAACACATTTCTCAGAGCGAAGCAGAAACAGATAGATAACCTGTACCAGTTCTCAAAGATTTTGCTCTACACTGTCAATAACCCCTCACACTCTGTACTTGTGACATCCACCCTGGAACATTTGATTGCAGTGCTTTATTTGAGCAGTCTTGTACTTGTCTGTAGCTCTGCAATGTTACAGCATAGGAAGCTTGTATCATGACAAGGTTTTTCATGATTACAAGCAGTAGCATAGCAATTAAGTGCTCCTTTAWGGACCTATCCTGGGAACTGTCAAAAAAACCTTCCAGTTCAAGCAGGACACTTTTGATCACCCCGTTAAGTGTTTTAAAGAGTCCAATTTCTTTGTCAAGGTTCTCGGAAACAGAAGACAATTTCTCAAGACTTACAGTATYAGTCCCGAATCTATCAGTCACTGTTACGAGACAAGCCTTGAGAGGCTGATGGCTCAAGCCTATTAACTGCTCACAAGATTGATAACAGGATAAATTGTAAAGGAAATGGTAGATTTCCAATCAGACTGACAATCTTTTTTTAAACTTGCAGCATTATAGGAGAATAGATGCTGCCCCATACAAGCAGATCCTCCATTAGAAACTATTTTTCATACGTACTTTCATAAAAAAAACTGCACAAGCCAGAAAACTGAAGCCCTTTTCAATATCTAGTCTTATTTCTAGAATTTCTCTTCTGAGCAGTCATGAAATGACAGTGTGAAATAGAACTGTATAGTTACTTCACATGAGACAGCCCTTATACAGCTGGAATATTTAGGTAAAAACAACAGCATTAACTTTTAGTTGTAGGGTGGCAGAAAAATGTCTCCAAACTGTTTCTGAAAATATCCTGTCTAGGGTAAGCAAGTGCTTCTATAGGGCAATATCACCTAGTCTTATCTTCTAGATRAGATTATTTTWAAAAATTGCTTTATTAGGATAGATAAAAAAAGGCAAAAATATCTGGGAAGAGTGAGGTGCTCTCAACACTTATAAGTAAGTTTTCTAGAGGACAGACTTCTGAACCTGACAGTGCCTCAACTCTTCTTCAAAGTTAGGTTAGGTGGAGCTGGAGGTTGTCTGCTCCCCAAATCACAGAACGTCAGACCAAAGCAGCTTTCTGAGAAACAAGACTTTTGCCCGCACAAGAAAGTGGCAGGAATTGAACCAAGCTACTGCTGGCCATACAGTACCTCCTGTTACTGCTCCGACAGAGTAACTGACTGTGCCCATCAGCAAAGCTTTATTTTTTATTTATTTTTAATTCCCAATGAATAGTCCTTTACGCTGCCTGTGCCCCTGTAACTGTATTTTCATCTTTACAGCACCTTACATCTATTCGAGTGATTAATTTTGCAGTTCATTAAGTGAGCCCCACGGAATTAATTTCTTTGTAATGCAAGCTGATTCCTATAATGTAACTACACAGCTTGCAAACGTAGCAAAAACCTTTCAACTGTGTGAGGTGGCAGATCTCAGATCTTAAAATGTACTGCTGGAAAAAGAAATAAGAGCTTTTTTCACATCTACATTTAGAGATTTATAAGCAAACACAAAATCAAAGATTAGAGCTCAATGAAGCAAGTATTTTGTTCCTAATTAATGCTGCCCACTCATAAGAGCAGATTCAGCTTTTTTGTTGCAATCCTGGAAGCGTGAAACCTTCAACCACTACAAATGAAAGTAATATAGTTTAATATTTTAAAAGTGTTTTGACATATTGCAAGTTCGTAGACCAGTATTAATTAAGAGCCTTTAAAAGTTACCTGCAGAGCTGTAAATCAGCTGTTTCACAAGGGAAAAACTCAGCAACATTCTCAGTTCTGCCTGGATCAAGCACTCGCACAGGAGCCAGGGTGGCCCTAGCGCGCGGGTCACGCCGTTCTCCCTAGGAGTGATCTCCTTTCCCACAGTGGGAAAACCCACACCTCCAGCATTCCTTCCCCAGTAGGTCTATGCACAAATTATCATGCGCAGTCTGACATGCTGACTTTAAAATATAAAAGGACGGATTACATTCATTCCATATTGCACGGGAAAAAATATCACTGCCTTTGGATTTGTAAGTGGTCCTGGTAACATTTTACGTGATACTGAATGCAAAATAAAATGAAGATATTTTACTTTAATCACGTAGGGACTCAATTTCTGCGTTCTGTAACATTTTAACTCTTCCCCGCACTGATTTTTGAAGTACCATTTCCTCCAACATCTTAGCCTCAAGAGAATATGCCACCTATTTTGGCAGTGGTACAAACTTATAATACATGCATTCCTCTGCTTACTTTTGCACAACTTGTGTATTTTTTTTCTACTTATTCTCAGTATCCCTGGCATTTGCCATTTATATGCCATCCTCTTCCATTTTAGTCTTTTGCATTTCTTCCTTGAAATATCTCTACTACATTTAAAYGCCATTTCATTTTTTAAGCTTAGACACAAGCACATTTATAATCTGTTCTTTTCACTCCCTTGATCCTGTGGCAATACATTTGTCTTATCCACTGATCTGATAAACTAAAATTAAGAAGGAATTCACTTTTGTAATTTACAAAATAAAACTGCAACAATTCTCATTGCATCAGGTTTACAGAGCATTTTAAAAATCATGATGTGGGTTCAGTGCTTTAAATTATGTATTCTGCTTAACTCTATTTGCATATTCGTAAGAGGAAATGTTAGCCCATTCCAGATGGGTACATTCAGATGATCAAGAACACAAAGTAAATCTGATCATTTCACTAGAATATTAGCATTTTATTATAACATTAAAAAAAGAGGTGCCATGACTTCAAATAATTACAAACTTTTACAGTCTTAATTAGGGTCATATACATATTCTCTTCTGAAAGAATCAGCTTTTTTTTTGACACAGCACTTTCATAGCACTAGAAAATTCTGCAGTGATTCGCATGAACAAAAATCCCTTTTACACTGTAAAAATATTTTCAGAGACTTACAACTCTTCTGCATTTCTGAGCACTGAGGTCTCTGGCTTGCATGTGATCTCACACTGCAGTTTATCCTTATGCCCTCCCTACCCCAAACCTTTCCAGAGGTATGCACACACATATACAAAAGGGAAAATGAAAAGCAAATTCTCTTACAAAAAGCTCAAAATACTTTTTTAATATAGTACTGACTAACCATCTTCTTCCTTAAAATAAGCATGGCAAAATGGGCAGACTTATCTTCATTCTCCCTCCCCACAAGTCATCCTGAAAGATAAAGCTAACAAAGACAAAACAAAAAGACAAACAAACAAAAAAATTAACAGAGCAGTTTAAACTCGAAGCAATTGTCAGCTAGTTTTGATCAAGGTAGTCTTTTCTAATGACAGAAGCTATTTAAATGAAGGCATGATTAACGAGAAAACTGCCGATTGTCTGATTTCCTGCTGATGTGTTTGAAGATTTTAGCTTTATGGACGTTCTTTGCTTTCTGATAACCAAACCCTCCACCTCCACCTCTTTTCTGTAGTCTTCTGCCTTGGTTGCTGTGCACATCTGGAATTGTTTTTGGTTAAGAAAAAGAACCATTTGCAAAGCCATTTGTCAGGTATTTTAAAAGTTCAAATTAGAAAAAAAAAATAGCATTATAAAAAAGATAAATTTGTGCAACTACAGAAGAAATCATCTGGAACTTACTTAATGCTTGTCATTCAATGAATACATTTTAACTTTCTGTTGCCAACTGAGTAGACCAAAGCACCACTGCTTCAAATTCCACCTTTSAGAATAATCTAGAAACTTATCTTCTACTTCATGGCCTTGCCCCTCTACTTCAACATTCCACAGTTAGTGCACTTTAGGACCTACCTCTGAATGAAAATGGTGCTACATGAAATAACACATTACCTTAGAACATGTAATATTTGCACATCTGCTAACCTGCAGCATCTGAAGTATTAACATATGCAGAGGTGTTCACAAGCAAATATTAACACTAGAAAAATTAACATTTAACATTTTCTTTGACAGCTGTTCTCTGAGCATGATGCATRTGATTAATACCAAAAGCAAGAGGGAGAAGAGGTGAAAAGAAAAACCAACATTAAACCTYAGGTACTTCAGCAGGTTGCAGTGAACATTTTGAAGCAGAAATTCAGTTCTGAAACACTGCAGTAAAAGGATACTGAGGTCAACAAATGGAGGGACTTTAAAACCAAATGAAAGGCTGACTTTGGGCAGATCCAAGTTGTTGACGTTGTAGATCTGTTTTAGAGAGTGGGAGTCGTAAGCTCTAATGTAAGCTTTGTACGCTTCCTGGGCAGACTTGTGAAGGAAGTAGTTCTTCTCAATCAGCTTCTCCAGCTGTTAAGGGGGAAAAAAAAAAAAAAGTGAGAAAGACACATCCAAGCAAATTATGTACTGTGCAAGTTGCAATGATGTTCATTATTCACCTCAGTAAAACTGCTCTATTACAGCAGAGTGCAGTTACTGATATACCTAGAATACATACTAGCATTTTTAAGTGTTGGTCATATGTTACTAATAGTTAATCTGMACATATGTAACTTCAGTAAAAGCTTTCCCAAGTCTGTATTTGTTATGCTAGACAAACATTTACTCAGCAGCTGAAAGCAAGTCGTTCATTACTGTGGCACTGTGACATAAATGAAAATACAACTCTCTAATATCAATTAACAATGATGAAACAATTTGGTACTGGATAATAAAATATCTTTGAATTCAAAATATTGTATCTCTAATGTCATACAGGGATAGTATCTACTCCTAGAATAAATTTATAAAAACCTTTCAAATAATTTCCATTAAAAAAAGTCATAAAGGACTAACGTTCTCTATATGAGTTACTGTCATATAAATGTTCAAAGTAGCTATAGTATGAGATCATTTTTATACCTGAGACTGGATATCTGAAACTTTTGACCACGAAAACTCAAATTCACTTAATGGCACCTTAAAACAAAAACAAACAAAAAAAAAGTACATGAATTATTTATAGTGAGTAACCAGTGGCTGAATTTAAGACCTAAACTGAAGAGGAAAAGCTGTTAGGTAATAGCTATGATACATTAAAAAAAAATCAGTCCATAAGCGATTATAACTCTGAAGTTCAAAGATAGCTTTGAGAAAGAAAAGCATACCTGGATATATGTTTTAAGGTTCTGACATCCTCTTTCATTCAGATAACAATCCCACCATTACTACCTTCAGAGATGTAAAGTGCCTTCACACCAATAATAATRCAAACATTATCGCTTTCTTAGAACTAGTGCAGTAAAGCTGCTCATTATGATGCTTTACCACTTTAAGCTAAACCAACTTAATTGCAATTTAGTTCAGTGGTAAAAAAAGTACAGTCTAAATAAAGCCAACAAAAAACAACTTAGAAACTACGTTCTATCACATTAAAATTATTATATTTGGAAAAGGGCTATTGTTCTTCAGACACTGAACAAAATGCAATTATTCTTTGAGCAGGGAAAAAACAACTGCAAAAAACAAAATCCAGGTTTTAATTCCCACTGGGGAGGGCCAAGCTACAAGTTTCCTTCCATGGAGAGATCACAAGAAAATACTTTTATAGCACACTTCTAAGCTCAGTTGCAAAGCAAATATTACCAAATATACTTGACAGTTACCTTTGTGCTGCTCCCCAAATACTTGAGCTAGATTTTCAGTTAAACATCTTCTAAACAATAAAATGAGTTTTGCTTAAAATTTAAAATATTTGATTAATCGTTACAGTTTCTGTCTTTAAAAGATCTGCTTGCACAGTTAAAATAAAMGCTATGCTCCACTTTACCCTAGCTTGTTTCAGATAACGAAGAAAGCCCAGTTCTTCTGGTCGCAAAATGAGCAAAGCATGGCCTCTGCCGTTGATACCTCGGGCAGTTCTTCCAACTCGATGAATGTATTCCTTTTGGAAAGAAGAAATGAAAGGCCAGTCAGTCTTTCAGACATGCCATGCTATGAACAGCTCACAGAAAAACAAATTCAGCATTAATACATGTCAGTGATTCATCGATTATGTTTTAAAATTCTTTCTTAGTAAAGACATGAGACAGGAATACTTGACTGTGTTTCACCTTCCACTGTGAACAATACCTTGGTTTGCAGCAGCTGATGATTAAGCTTTCGGTATGTAAGCTCCATATATTTCTGAAAACTTATGAGTTTTGTAAGTTTTACYTGTTTTAGCTGAACATTTATTCAGATGAGAATTTTGCTTTTAAAATAAAAATCAAATTGTCATTTTCAAACTTGTTATGAAAGTTGGGGATGCATATGTACCACCATACTCAYTTTAACAGGGAATTTGTTATTTAGCTGATTATATTTTAAATTGCTTTAAGAGCAATACTTTAAMACACAACTCTTCTAAAAAGATACCAAAGATTTTATCCATTTTCTAGGAGCTAGTCAGAGGGATGTGCACACAGCTGCAGCCTGACCTCTGTCATGCAGCAGATGGACATTTTCTCAGCAGCTACATTTGTAGTTAGGATAGATTTGTTGCTAGGATGTTATTCTATTTACTCARCTTACTTTTGGATCATCTGGAGGGTCATACTGGACAATCCAGTCCACTTCAGGAATATCCAGTCCTCTAGCAGCTACATCAGTGCACAACAGTATTCCAGATTCAGCATTACAGAACTGGAAAAATGTTGTAGTGCGTTTCGTTTGTTTCTGCTTGCCCTAGAAATAAACACATTAAAGACAAAATTTCATCCAAGAAAGGCTGTCATCTTGTAAGCTTACGTATATTTCTCATTTTCCGTATTGTATCAGGGGCAAAAATATAAAATAATTTAGAGCATCTTGACATCTTACATACCTACATACTCACATAGACCAAAAACAATTTCTGAAAGAAACACTAGCTTTCCACCCACAACATAAATTAYTATCAGTGTTTCAGCCTGGGTTTGGAAACTAACAAGATAACAATATTGACATGTCATTACTACATAGTCTTTGCTTTCTCTCTTTCCTTCATAAACTAGTTTCAAGATCATCATCAGTTTCTGAGCAGGATATCTTTCTATTAGAAACTGTCACAAAATAAATGAAGGCAAAAATAAAGAACAGTAACGACTTATAGGTACTATCAAATTGATTAAAAATAAGTTAGTAAGTAAAATACTTACATGAATGGCCATAACAGGCAAATCAATATAGTTGAGTAACTCATAATGGTACTTCACCGACATACACGAAGAAAAAAATACCATCAATTTCTTCTTCCGGTTCTTCTTGAGGAAGGTGAAGAGCAAAAGGAATCTTTTTTCTGATGGACACACTACATAGCCCTGGAAATTATTAGATCTTGTAAAACAAAGCAGTATGAAATACACTTTTAGTTCACTAATATAACTACATCTTGTGGGTGTAATGTTCTGAAACAAATATGCCCGATACTGATGGAAGAAAAYTATCTGGTCAAACATCCTTTTATGATGGGTCCCTCACTTGAGCATATGAAGCACCTTAAGTAAGGTGATGAACTTAACAAGAATCCTTTTGTACTAACTTGAAATAAATTCTCTAATAAACTTTTTTACAGAGACTACACTGAATAAATCCCTTTAGGCAACTGATTTTTTTGCTCATTAGAATGGTTAACACTCTCTAAAGTTTTTATACAACCCACTTGCCAACATGAAAACAAGATATTGGAATGTTCATAGATCACAGCCCTTGYTTTTACCTGTTCAAGACCATCTACTGTTGCGGTTTCCTTGTTATCATCAACCCCAACATACAGAGGCTCTTTCTTTAGAGAGATCTTAGCCAGATCTTCAACCTTTCTGGTTTGCGTAGCAGAAAAAAGCATTGTCTGTCTGCGCTCTGGAAATAATAATTTTGAAATAGTCTCATTTTTTTTGAAGAAAAATTCAAATAGCAAATTACTGGTTTTTTTTCCCCCTGAAAAAGTCTTACTCCTTTTTAATATTGAAATATAATTCAGACATAGGGCTTCTGAAAAACATAATTAAGTGTAGTTGTATTAAATATTGCATATGATGCTTGCTTAGGTTGCTTTGATGCCCCAGATCCTATTATCTATGGGAAATAAATATTCTTCCATGATGGAGAAATGTCAGCAATCATTTGCACTCAAATCTACACCCAAAATCCTGACCTTGCAGTATTTTCTTCTTACTTTAATACATAATCCTAAACATGTTCTATTTTGCAACTATAAGAATGGTACCAATGATTGTTTTGGAACTACTGGTTCCAACATCTTTGAAAAGTTCCCTCTCCATCTGTYAGCACCATGCATTAAAATTCTTCTAGATCTAAACACTTGCATATTAAATATGAACACCTGAAATACTTAATTTCATGTATAGAGTGTAACAGTGCTCATTAATACACTATTTCCACGATTTTTTTCCTCTCCATTTTAAAAATTGAAGTCTTGGTGACTCCAAGAAAAGCTGAACRTGTTTTGCAGTTCAATTACATGGAATAACAAAATTAGAAATGAAAAATGAGGAAAGGAAAATATATAGATTGAGTGTTCAAATAAAATTCCTTAAGAGACTGTTCTTGGAGATATGAAGAAACTTCTAACTGCAGGAGAAAAGACTTTTTTTTTTTTACAGTATTCAGAAAAAGATGAACAACAGGATGTAAAAGTTGAAGGATCTCACATGAACAACTTATACGAATAATATCCATGAAGCACATATAAAAATTCTGAGCATCAAATAAATGATGMTAAATAAAACTATCAGAAAAAAAGAGGACAGAATAAGACAATCACTTAGAAATGTGTTTACAGAACTATAAAAATTAATGGCTTCTCTTACAATAACTGAGTCATGAAGACATAACGTCAGTGAAGTGATTTTCAGGAAAGATAGATTTTTTTTCTTACTTGGTAGAAGCTTTATGATCTGTTTCATTTCTTCTTCAAATCCAACCTCTAAGATACGATCTGCTTCATCAATTACCAAACACTGCAAGTTCTTGTACATGAAGCCTGGAGTGTTCTAGAAAATTAAAAAGCTCAGACAGTGACACAGGTCTTGATTTTTTTAATAATGCATGTGAGAAGCTAGTATTTTCTCTACCTGCATGTGATCCAGAAGTCTTCCTGGTGTTGCCACTATGATGTTAATACCATTTCCAAGTTTCTGTGCTTCTGCTGATCTGTTACTGCCCCCCATTACCAGACCATAGGTGTGAACATGATGATTCATAAGTTCTTTAAGAACTCCATATGTTTGCATAGCGAGCTCTCGAGTAGGWGAAAGAATAATAACGCCCGTCCCTGAAAGGAGGGGAAAAAAAAGAAAAAAGAGAGAAAAAAATAAAAACCAAACAAACAAAAAATAAAATCAGTTTAAGTTAAAATAGCTCAYCCTGTCCCTTTGAACAGTGAATTGAAAGAAGAACCTTACCATTTCGCGGCATGAATTTTAGCTTGTAGATGAGCTCTACTGCAGGAATAAGAAATGCAAGGGTTTTGCCACTGCCTGTTTTCGCCGCTGCCAAAATATCCCTGTATACAGCAAAGTTGGAAAGCGAAGCACTTAGTTGATTAAAACACAACCCTGCTTTGAATGAATCTGAATGACTGATAATATGAAAAAATAATATGGTTTAAAAGAAATTGGTAAGTTTAAGTGCTCAATGGCAGATCTCATCCTTTGGTCTCCGTATCTCTGGAAGTTCTATGGGACACACTAACACAAGAGACTAATGAAATCAGATTTCCCTGCTTTCAATCCAAATACACAGCATTTTTCAAGAATTTACCCTATTTCTTCATATATACCATAGATGTACTTCGTTAACTTGTACCAATGATTGTAAACAAAAAAACTATTTAAAACGTGATTATAAAAAATTCAGTTTTAAGCAGAAAGTCATTTGTCAAGTATTTAATTTGCCAACAAGATTTACATGGTGTTCAGGATGAACATGGCAATATAAAATTAACATAAACTGCTTACCTGCCTTCTAGAAGAGGTTTAATACTTTTATGCTGAATTTCTGTCATGTTTGTGAAACCCATATCATTTATGCCTTTCAGAGTGTTCTCACTGACAAGACCAGCAAGGGAAGCAAATGAAGTGTCTTCAAAAGCACCTGAAGAGACACAAAGAGGAAAAAGAATCAGAATCAAACTTGTTTCTTAAACCTCATCCATCCTCCGAAAGTATCCGGTTTAATTCACCTAAGCAGAAAATCAAAGTAAGGTATTTTTTCCTATACCTTCCTACTATAGAGCTGTTAAAAAATAACATTAATGCACTGATTCTTACACCAAATTCAGTAATCATTTACCCATATATTGCCCTTGAATTTTTTTTTACTGTAAACACGTACATATATACATCTGAAAACACATGTGCTACACARATGTACAAATAGTATGCACACACATACATGCACATAACATGTATATATACGCTATGTGTATTTTCAAACAGCTTTTTACTGGTGAATTTAAGATCAGTAAGGATTATATATAATGTACRTCCCAAACAGATACATGCTATATAAGTATTCAAGTGCCTGATTGTTAACAAATTTGGTAACGGCAACTTGTCCTAGAGTGGACCTTCAGAACTTGTGTCTTCTTTTCCATATATGTGCTAAAATCCAAGATACCTGTTACACCTAGGGGCAAACTGGGCACTTCATCCTCCTCCTCTTCCACTGCTTTCTCGCCAGAATCCTGCCCATCTTCATTTTCTTCCTCCTGTGCAGGCTCATCTTTTTCAGTCTTTGCTTTTTTAGTCTCTGTGCCTAGCARGTTATTTTATATGAAACAAGTAAGTCATTTTCTATTACAGACATGAAATGCACACTCATCACAATAAAACAAAARCAAAACAAAGAGAAACGGGTGTACTCAGTTCCTTACCTTGCAGTCACTCTTACAAACCTCATGTTCTTCTCATCTACCACTCTGAAGGAGATGGTAAGGCGGGGGAAAGAAACCGCCGCCCCACATACACTATTTTTTTGAGATTACACGCATTTAGGGAATAAACGTTAACAGGACAGAAGGTGGCACACGGAGCCCGTGCGGGGCTGCCATCTCGGCCGCTCTGGATCCGCGTGCGGGGCCAGACCCGGCGGCAGCGCCACCACGTACCGTCCTCGGCGCCCGCAGGCACCTTCCTCTTCTTCTTCTTCTTCTTCTTGGCCTCCGCCGGGGCCGGGCYCGCCGCTGCCTCCGCGGGAGCCTCCACCGCCTCCACGGGAGCCGCTGCCTCTTCCTTCTCTTCCTCCGGGAGCACCGGCGAGGCCGCCTCGGCTGCGGGGGGCGCAGAGAGCGGAGACGCGTTGGAGCACGCGGGAGGCKCCCGCCCGCCCGCGCGGCGATGCCGCCCCGCGCCGCCCTACCTGCGCGCTCGGCCTCCCGCCGCTTCAGGTTGCGCTGCCGCAGCTTCAGGTTGCGCTTGTGGATCTTCTTGCGCAGCAGCCGCATGGGCAGGTTCCCCGCCGCCGCCGACACCGACATCTTCCCCACGCGRCGCCGCCGGAACYGCCGCGCCGGAACTGCCGCCTCCCTCCGGCCGGGCGGGCGAGCGAGCAGCAGCGGCCCCTGGCGGCGCGGAGGAGACGGCGCGGAACCTCACGCCGCCCTGAGGCGCAGACGCCATCTTACCCCGCGGCGCCCTCCGCCGGCCGCGAGGCTAACGCTTTAAATAAATAAATAAATTTTAGAATTCCATTTAATTCCATACTCCCACTAAGAGCAACTATTACACTTTTACAAGAGAAGCGTGGGATGGGTCTGCTTTTCTGAAGCATGAGCACCTCGGTGTAGAAATACAAGGGTTTGTTATCCCAAGAGTTTGGAAAGGGAAAATGATACGGTTGAAGAGACGGACTTAAGAGAAATTCAAAGACATCTGCAGTGCCCCATTTCCTCACACCCMCAGCTCTGCCAAGGACTAGGACCTGGGAACCCTGGTCAAGGAAAACTCTAAATAGGGAGCTGCCTTGGCAAGTCTGCATGAACTTGCATTGGTTTGGCACAATGCCCAAGCTGATAAAATCTCCTGATATTATATCCCAGCAGGAAGGACATAATAGTTCTGTACTATGCACGTGACAACGTGGTCGTACTGCGTTTATGGGTGCAAGGAAACCTGGGGCACACTTGCAGAGAACAGCTTTGATGGAAATCTCGTGGAAACTTTGTGGAAATCTGGCAATTCTAGGTTCCATTGGATGGCTAAGTGTCATCTGCTACAACTGAGCTTTGTCTCAGTATCTTCTTGTAAAAGCCTTTACTTAGAGTCTGCTGCTGTGGGAATTTCAAAGCTTGTTCTGTCGGCTTCTTTCTGTGTAGTTTTTCCTTAAACAGCAATTTTGAGAAGTCATGAAACAGAATWCTCAGAAGGCAGTAACGATAATTCCATTGTAACAGGTCCAGACAATAGTTTGAATCACTAACTCATGTTAATACTTTTTTCCTCTGGAGCTGGGCATTTGTTAGATGTCATAYGAATTCTCCCTGGTCCGTGTGTCTTATTTCTGTTCGATGGATTCATTCCTAATTGCTTGACTTATCAGGCAATCGTTACTAAGAATGGGATTTTCTGAAATGGCTATTGAGCTGCTGTCAAGATGTGCCAAATTCTCAACACATGATCTTGCAGCAAGGTTTGCAGGGAATTAGGCTTTAGGTTAGAGAAGTTTTCATAGCACCAAAGAAGTCCGTATTAGAAACTCTGAATTTATGTCTGAAGATAAATGTTTTTGGCACCATAACAGGCTGCTGATCTCACTATTTAATCTCTCAGAGTAAATGCTTCTTTAAAGCCAAATTCAAAATCTCACTATCACCCTAATTGTGTTAACAGTGTAACAGTGTAACACAAATATAATCTTTCATTTCAATTGTATCATTTCAAGTACCTRGTAATAATTAAAAAAAAAAATCCAAAAGTATCAAAATCCTATACAGAAAGGATCAGGAAACAAAAGTGTATAGTCATTCTGTTAACATCAGGCTGAGATATGACAGATAGGCTTGATTTGCAGAAAGCAGAATCTCTGAAACATCATTATTTTTGATGTCTTAGGCCAAATGTAGGGAAAAAAAAATCACCAGCCATTTATGACATCTACACCATTAAGCGAAAAACATTGAACTAGAAAATTAGCTTTGAATGCTTATAGCCATATACACCAGAAAGCCTTTCAGAACAGTCTTTTCACTTTTAGTATTTTAACATCTTTTAACAGATTATAATGTTACCTSTTACATCAAACTTATCTGTCAGACAGTGATCAGTACTAGATAGGTACTGGACTTAAAATMAAGTATCAGACACTTTTTTTTTGTCAAATTTGTCTGTTATGTAAGAAAAAAATTGTGTATGGATGCAAGTTGTGAATATAAAGGTATTTGTGGAAATAATCGCTTTTCCAATTTGATTGAAATATACACTCACAAAATCTGGACCTTTAAAGAAAAAAGCTATACCCACCATGAACTGATGTAAATGGTGTAGTCTGAAAGATATATCATGTGGAGAACAGGTGCTGTGATCTATAGAAGATATGAATGTCATCTCGGGTTAAAATCTCCTGGTGCAAATTATATCTCTATAGTATGTTATTGAATATTGCTGAACATATGAGGAAATTTTAAGTAAGCTTTTTAATTTAAGGTAGGAAGGTAGGAAGAATAACGCATCTGTGTTTGCAAAAAGCAGGCTAGATTATCACAATCACAAATTTTAACAGATTTAGTATCTGTTACCCCTGTAGGTCTTTCAGAAGTATTTTCTGTTATAAGTGCTACACAATCAGCGCTTTGCTTGGAGGATGGAACACAGAAGGATTCAAATAAAATTCTTGAGGTTTATAATAAAACTCTCCTTTACTCTTGATTTTACAACTGAAGCTGTTCTGTGCATCAAATTGCAAGTGCAGATCTGCAAGTACCTGAAGGTGTTGCAGACCAAAGCCCAGCTTGGTGGCAGAAGCCTAAGGCACAGGTACGACCTCAGTCTGGGCCCCTCCTGAAGTGCGACCTGCCCTCTAGACCACCCGCTGCTGGAGACCTGCAAAAGCCACTTCTCTCTTGTCTGCTCTTCTCTAATGGAGTTCAGCCACGCTGGCACCTGGGCTCAAGACCCCAGCAGTTTGCAGTAGCCCTTTGCTGGACTCACTGCAGGGTGCCCAYCTCTCTGACACTGGAGGGCCTGGACATGGACGTGCTGAGCACACGGGAACCATCACTTCCCTTTTGCTGTCATGGTTTTCACCGTGGAACTTTCTATCGTATAACTCACCTTACTAAAAAAAAAATGTTGCTATTTTGAAGATAAAGATATGGTCATTTACGGTCATTCTACATTTAGCACTAACACTAAAGGCTCTTGGAAAACATGGTGCTTTGCAGGGTTTTCTCCTCGCAGAGGCAACGAGGGAGCAAACAGCACACRGTGCCAGCGCGGTGTACACTGCGTGATGTGCTCCCGGCGGTCAGGGGTACCGTGAGGATGACTGCACGGGAAATGTGTGACAGCTCTTTCTGACAGTTGCAACTCAAACTTACACAATAGTTTGGGGATTYGCAGAACCTAAATGTTTTTCTGAACTGGCTGGAATTATTTTCTGTTTTATTCCAGGACTGTTTACAGCTACTTGTTTCAGTCATTCCATAATCCATTTTAAGTGCTGAGAAATAGCCTCTTTTGCACATGACCTGGCAAAAATCTAAAAAACTGTGGTGTTTTTTTCTTTTTTTTTCTTTTCTTCCCCTTTTTTTGCAAGTACAGTTTGCTTACATAGAATTTTAAGTCATTATATTCTTTCTGTACATMTGAAGATCCATTTTTTATTATTTTACGTTTTGAAACATAAGCACAGTGAATGTTTTCAAAATGCTGCAAGGGCTGCTGGTAGGGTYGTGTGATTAATTAACAGAGGAAACAGGCTGCAGATATAGTAGCTAGCTCATAACTTACAGACTGACAGGTCCTTAATCTCTAAAATAATTTTATCAGGTGAAAAAAACTTTAATTTTGCATTGCCCTTATTAATTTAAAAGATATTAATAAAAATATTAGTCTTCTTTTCAGTGATAGTATGGCTTTTATATTGCCTTATGCCTAATATATCTTCATTTRGAATGGTTCTGTTAAAATAATATAAAGTCTCAATAAACCAATTAAAAATACGAAATCTGAGACAGTAAGTGAAGCATACCAGATAAACTAAGAGTCCTTGCAACCATTTTGAATAAAAAAATTGCACCCCAGGGACAGAGCTTTGTCCAACAGTAGTTGGGTAAAGTCAGACTGGTGGCATTTGTAGAGAGAATGAACACAAGATGTCACTCTAGTTGTGAGATAGCTCCAAAGCAAAAATGACATTATTTGAAGAGGGAAAAGAAGGGAGAATTTAGCTCTTTTCTTTTCCTTTCCTTTCCTTTCTTTTCTTTTCTTTTCTTTTCTTTTCTTTTC
>PTEX01000095.1:1042553-1141459 GCA_003342815.1 Eudromia elegans
CCCTCTGCTACCTTTCAGTGCCTCCCAGGTGTCAGGTCTTGATCAATCACATACACCTGGGGAGCCTGGAATCACAACCACAAACTTCCCAGGCTTCAGGCTGGCCCTGGTGCCTTACCTGGATGGTTAACATGTGTGACTGCACTTCTCTTTTCTACTGTAGCACTAGCAGTAAAAGGCATTTCTTTTACAGCTGGTCCTGTTCAGTTTGGTGCAAGATACCCAGTCTCTTGCCACTGCTTTTCTGAGCAGGCACCCTGCAGATACCCATTTTTTACAGCAGTTGCTGTTCTTTCCCTGACAAGGAAGAGAGCTGGAAGGCTAGTTCTGCACATCTAGTGAAGGCAAATATCTTGGGACTAGACTGTAGAAGAAAATGATTTCCAAGGTTAGAAGTATCTGGATATAAAATTACAGTATGTATAGATTRCGTGTACAAAACTCCTTTGTGGGACAAAACTGTTTCATACACAATTGACACTGAGTGTTTGGACTGAGGCTTGTTGGGTTTTTTTCTGCTTCACAAAAGCTCAGGAGCAGTTCCTGGACAGCTATAATGGAATTTCCCTTAGCTGTGYATATGAAGTTTCTGTTGCTGTGCAGCATCATAATGCATGCCTCTAAAAGCTATGTTAAACATTTAAAGTGCACTTAATCATCTGACAGAAATGTACAAAGACCTAGGGTCTCATTAATAATTATTAGATCATTGAGTTGTGCAAATAGAGATGTTCTGTCTTAACTTACATAATGGTAAAATGCAGGTCATTTGCCAAGCATGGCAATAGCACATCACTTGTTGGAGTTCTGCTGAAAGGAATTGACAGAGTTTTATTAGAGGATATATCTTAGTAAAGGAAGCAAGTATATGGTGATGGAAACAACGTGCAGCCTTTTGCACAGAGCTCAATAATTGCTCACAGTTACCTGTATAAGGTAACAATCAATTTTTGCCTCACGTTCAGGGCATGTAGGGAGCCAAAGTTGAAGGATCTTTGCATCCTTTGGTATAAATATATTCTCCTGTCTTCCCTTGCTACTGTGCAGCTTACACCCTTGACTAAAGCAGAACTCAAAATCTTGTTTGCACAGAATATCCTTATTTTCTGGGTCACAGACTTCAGTGGAACAGTGCTGCCTTCAGCCTTGCAGTGTGAAGGAGAAATGGAAATTTCATTTGTTCTTTTCCTCTAGCTAGGGTTTAGATCTTTCTCCTTTTCCTATGTATCCTTCAAAGGCGAGATCCAGAGTAATATGCACAGGATCAGGCATTTTATCCCATCGAAGCAGTTGCTGATAGCAGCTCCTTGAACTGTTTCTCAGCTGCTTCTGACCACATGAGAAATCCTGTTGCTTTTAAGACAAAATAAGCAGGTGAGCCTAAGCACTCTGTAGTGGCATTTCAATTTACCCTGAAATGAATGAAGTGATATTTTTCCTCTTTGATCTTGAAGCTTTCCTGTCAGCTGAGATGAGGTACTGGTCTGTAATACAGTGGATGGAGTTAGCATACTCACTCACTTAACTACATAAATGCCAGGAAGTTACGAGGACTTTGAGGGCATTTTGTGGGGAATTCTACTTTATGTTTGCCCCTCTCGGGCATCTGCTCCCTGTCAGAGTTAGGCTCTGGGCTACCCAACTGTTCTGTTGTCCTGGTGTTTCCTGGGTCTCTCTGAACCCACCAGCAATTCTCTCCTCCCTCAGCCCTCTCTCCATAAAATGTAAGAGGAAGTCCTGATGCCCAGCTTGCTTTGTGGCAATTTATGCCTATGCCTTCATTCGTTTTCTGGAAGGTAAAAGGGTCAAAGAATGTTTTTTCAGTGAATTGGATTTTTTTGTTGTTGTTATCTGAAAACTACATTGCCTCAATATAATGCCCATCCTTTTGGTAAATTGTGTGTTTCACTCCTTTCTCATCCATGGCCATAAATAATAAAGATTTTCAAAGAAGGAAGAAAAGAAAGCAGCAAATCTGCAAGGTAAATTCCGTGCAGAGGGCAAATGTACTCACTACATACTACTCACTAAATACTACTGCTATTTAAAAGAGCAGTTTGCAGCTTTAAATGAAGATTGAAGTACATCATCCCTGAATGACGAAGTGTGTTAATCTGCAGTTAAAGAAAGCAAGAAAAATGAGATTCTGATGGCAAAATGTCCCAAAAAATCCTGGTCTGGGATTTGTACAATTCAAAATAAAAATATATCAGAGATGCATATGCAGACTCGGAGCACAGGGCRTACATGTGTTTTACGCATGTCCAGCAAGGTTTGATGAATGAGGAAGGTCTCTGCATGACTTCTTAGTCTCCACACCTTAACACCATAGAAAGTGTAAGTGTTTTCTAATGTTCCCTGTCTGAATAGTAAATGTGCAACAAGATTTCTTTTGTAAAAATGCTCTTTCAAGTGCCATCAAGTGTTTACAAAAAAAAAAAAAAAAAAAAAAAAAGTGATAAAGTGATAATGGACTTCAACAAGAAGACTTCATTTTGCTGTGCCCTGAATGTCATCACGTTATTCTCAAAAGAGCACATCACCTCACAGGCCCTGGCAGCTGGAGTGGGACAGTGCTCTGATGATGCCAAAATGCCATGTCTCCCCACCGTGCCCATCCAAGCGGTTGGTCACCGCTCCCTCTGCCTTTTGAGTATCCTCAAAGGTAAAACTTCATTTTCTCAAGAGACCTGCTGTATCTTGAAGTTAATGGCTCACCGCTGATCACCTTGCATCAAAAGGACAATGACATCTGTGCTGGGTGATATTCACTACAAACATGGARATGGATTTGGCCTGAGGTCAACCTTGTTCCAGTTGCTTTAAGGCTGCCTCCTCCAGCCCGTATCTCACATGGGCTTGGGCTCTGGATGACCTGGATGCCAGATCCCAATCCCCTCCATAGTTGCCCCTTAATTTCATGAGCCTGTTACAGGACTCTGTCACATTAAAGTCATGAGACATCATTAGGGAGAATGAGACTTTGTTGGGCTGCGTGTTGAGCCGTTGGCCAGGGAGAACATGCCGTTCCTGCCAGGGTTCCCTGGGCTGGGACACCCGRGCTGGGCACTGCCCCCCGGATTGACTCGCAGACGAGCGCAGACGCAGTCACTCAACTCCTCGTTCAGGAGTCATAAATAGCTCTTGACACAGAGGTCGCTTATGGATAATTTTMATCAGTTTTCATTCAGATTCATACATTCTGAGCTGCAACAGTTTGCTCACTTTGGAAATGTCTCCCTCAATATTTACACGAATCCTCCGTAATTATGTCCTTAACAACTTAGAGAAAAAAAAAGGAAAGAAAATCTTTCTCCTTAACAAACTTTTATGGACATGTATACAAAACAACAACAACAAACACAATAGCAGCTGATTTTTGAATTTCCCTTACTTCCTCTTACCTTCCATGTATGTTTCCAGGAGAAAGACTAGGTCACAGCTCTTTTCAAAGAGAAAAGCCCAATACTTCATAACTCAGGGTATCCTTTGAGTCTGCAGGTACTTTAAGAGCAAAATTTGCTATGGGGGCAACTCAGACTTAGGGCACAGATTTTGGCATCCTCAGAATAAATGAGCACTGTGAAAGTAGCTTTTTCAGTTGCATTATGCATTCARGATGTTACAGTACACTTATTTGGGCTAATGTCAAGCTGTTTGGTGGTCACTATGAGACTGTCTTTGAAATCTGATTGCTCTGGGTAAACGTTCACCCGCAAAAGGAAAGTTATTTATATTGYACTATTAAATTACTGTTAATTACTTATAGAAGTCAAAGCTCTGAATAAGTCTGGATAAATCTGAATAAGTCATCACCTGCAGGAGATGCTGAAAGGGATGCATTTTTTCTTATGTAGATAATGTAGAGAGATTAACAATTGAGTTTTCTGACAATAGTGCAAAATGTTTATTTTCCAGAGAAGATGAACTTCATATCCACATCCACCCAGCATTTTTATTCCTTCCCAGGTAGTCGACTTCAAAAAAAGTTAGATAAGTTAATTGTAAATATTTTTTAAATTACATAATTTCCAGCACTGCATTACCTTGTCAGGAAACAATGCAGCTTCAACAGACACAGGTCTGTAAGGTAGCAGTTGTCAATCTGTTATGCTCTCTGCTATTAAAGTCCTGGTTTTGTTGGCTTTAAGACAGATTCTTCAAGCTGTATGCTCAGAAATCATCCTTTAGATTAGCACACATGATTTGAAGTGTGAATGATTTGTCAAAGTCACCTGACCTGTGCAATTTTCCCTTTTTATATTGCAGTGAAGATCTTGAATGAAGAACTGAACCTACTTAAGCAATGTGTCTCATTATATTGTACTTCAATGGGAAATGTTTATAGTTTCAGCGTGTAATTTTCTACTGTTCTCAGACAGCTTTAGTGGTATAAGCAGTACTCAGGGCATGTTTGAGAGAGACACTTTGATTCATAAAGAACAGGATAGTGAGCTGCTATGAAGAAATGTGTAAAGATTAAGATGTTCCTGTAGTGCTGGAATGGAAATAAGGCCTGTGAGTAAAATATTTTGGCAAATGAATGTAATGAGGGACCAATTAAGAAAATAAGTCCACTTATATACAYAAGTACAGGTGTCTGACTTTGCCTCTCTTAAAGAATTGCCTTGAAGTTATAAAATAAGAATAATTACACTTGGTAAAATTTTCTGTTCATTTATTCTACCTGGATTTTTTGGAGGACTATTTCAGATCAGTATGTGGATTACATGTGCCTATCTCATTATCTCTAATGAGAATTTCAAAGCAGCGTATAATTTTACTGTCCTATTTTGTCTGACTTGTATTACACCTGTCAGTCTGCTTTCTTCCTGTTATTTCATTAACATTTAAACATTAATATTTAAAGGTCAAGCTTAACCTGCAGTGATATTAAAATATATTATTCAGTTTCATCTGAATTGAGGAGAGCTTCTTTGGAACAGTGTTTGCCAGACAGAGAAATGTGTATCATCAAGGGGTAAAAAGGAAACCACTAACAATTTTTCCCTTTTATATGGATTTTTTTTCTCCTCCTTCCAGCAGAAATTAGTCATTTTTCATTTGCAAGAGGGAAGGGTGAGATTTCTGTAGAAATGAAGGGTAATTCATAGTACTGTCAGTAGGAACAAGGTGTTACTACTTCTCTGCCACTGAGTGAATATTTCCCTGAAAKGGTCACAGAACCAAAAGTCTTCCTGGGAAGATGAACCAACCCTGTTTTTTCCATAGTTGCTGTGAATTTCTCCATGGAAGAAGGATCTATCAGGCGTGATCCACYTCTCATTCAGGTTATGAAGGACAGTGTCTGATTGCAGAATCGGTACCCAAATTGCCCACTTCTCTGCTGGAAGCAAGCAGGAAGTTCATTTCAACACTAAGGCATTCTGGATTAAATGGAAATGCTAAGTGTGCTGGTGGGATACAGTGCCCAGATTAAATAGCTTTTGGAAAGACTCAGTGGGATACTGTTGCCATAAATGTGTGGAGATTTGAGTAGCTGAGCTGCATTCCATAAAGGCAGTTTTGTACATCGAACAAAACTGGATTATCCACCCAAATTACTTACCWGCATAAATGTTTGTAATCTTCAGGGTATAAAGTCAGGTCGGGTTTGCAAAGAATTGCAAATAGAAAATGTAAATTCCAGAAAACAATGTTATTTGAGTGGAGAATAAAAGCTACCGTTTTTATGTACCTGAATCTTCCTGAAAACACCAGGGAAATTATGTGGCCTCTGTTTGCTTGCTGCATTCTGGAAGGCAGCCCAGAGTTGCAGAGAAAATGCCAAAGGTCCTATAGGAGTGCAGTGCAGCTGCTTAGATCCTCCTCCTCCAGTCAAAGCGGCTTGTCGGCGAGTCAGTCAGGCTAAGGCCTGGGAGGGTCGTTCTGTAGAGTTGGAGCTGGGCACATGCTGCGGGTGTGCACACACAGTTGCCTACAGCTTGCCCATAGCGTGCAGGGCAGGRCTCCCTGCAATATTTGCTCTTAAGCAAAGAACTGAGTCCTAGAAAGGACCTAGCGGGTTGGGTGTCTTCTTGACATCTGCACTGCCGCAAGAGCAAGCGGGATATGGAGTAGCAGCCAGGTCAAACRTAGGGTGTCTCTCCTGTCCACACTGCAGGTGTTTGGACTTGTGACAAGGGACACGAGGGATCCAATCTTTCTCATCATCTCATCTTGATAAGCATCACGCGGTCCTAACACCAGATCTGGGGTCACACAAGGTGCGCATAGTCATACTTTGGACTGAGCACAGGTTTGATGAAATGCTCACTATATAGACACACCTCTGGTGCTGAGAAGTTGTGTATCTTGACAGATACTCTATCATAAAAACCTATCAAGCAAGAGAGAAAATATCCAGTCGAGGTGTCATATCACTACCATGGATGTCAACAAAAGAGTTATTAGGGATAGAAACAAGATTAGCCTGAGAGTGCCAAACAGTCTAAATAATCCTGAACTGATAACCCGAATGTCTTCTTGCAGTTGTTTACCACTCCTGAATGCYAGGCTGTGTGTTTCTATCTCCGTGCATCTACATATTGTATGTCTGAGAGTACCTGCGTGTTTCCTTGGCAATCTAAAGACAGCACAGGGTTTGTCTCCGAACTTGGCTGCTGATGCGGGGCGGTGGTAAATTAAAAAGGATCGTCTGTTTTCTCCAACATTTTACCTAACCCAAACATTTTAGCATGTGACTTTTCATACCTCCACAATAAATCAGTGCTTACAGTTTCTGCTATCAGATATAAAAATAGCAAAATGTAAATATGTCTGCTTTTCACAGTAGAGATGAACATCAGCTGTACAGCTGGTTTTTTTCCAAAAGCTAATGTAATTCTTATGAACCTGGAGATGCCTGTCTGTAAAGGTGTAATGTAAAGTTGTAACTAATTTTGTGACTCTCCCCAGCTTATTATTGTTAATCAGTATGGTTTTCCCACCTCAGCTGTTGGTGAATAATCAAATGCTCTTGTTGTCTCTCTAAATGCCTCTTTTAAAAACATAGAACAGCAATAAGAAAATATAGTTGCAGGTACACTGAAAGGAACATTTGAGGTGGAATATGATATAAATAGCTGATCATTTATCACTCCTGACATATTATCAAAGACTAGAAAAATATTTTTAATAAGCTAAGTGAATCTTCCTAAATTCAACAGTGAAATAGCTCCTCTGGGGTGTGTGTAAGGGGAACAACAAAAACCTTCAGATTTTCTGCTGCCATAGAAACCACCCCTTAACCAGGAGGCTGTAAATAAAGAGAGCACTCTCTGCCTTCATTTTTTCATTGCGTGTCTATTCCTTTTTAAATATGAAAAATGACACTTAGTTTCTCAAATATATGATTTGTCRATCCCATTTTGGATTTGGTTGGGTTTGCAGGAAGGAAAGCTCAGGAAGTAATTTTTGCCTAAGCATGAAGAATGTGCAGAACCTAAAGGAACTGCAGGGGCAGCCTGAGCCCAGCATAGGCCTTAGCTCAGTGCAGAACAAGTGGGCTGGAGGCGCGAGGTCTGCACCCCTTCCCTTGCTGCACCCACATTATGTTTGCACCTCCTCAAGGCTGGAGGAGAGGGTTCATTTCAAGTCTTTTCTGTAAGAGATCAAACATGTCCTTAGAGGGGAGAAAAGGATACAGTAATTTTCCTTTCTGCCCATACAACACATGGCTCATGGTTTCCCAAGCAAGGAGCTTTTTGGAGTGCTTTGATTCATAGGGGTCCATCTGAGATCAGTGTATTTTGCGTTGAAAAGGAGTAAATCTCCTTGAAGTGCCACATCTCAAAATGAAGGCATGTACTATGTACTAGGAAATTTTGGCACAGATCACCTCGTTTTTGTATAAAAGAGAAACCCTCAGCTGGGTTATGCCATGTGGTTTCATTTATAACTGGAGGAATAATATAATAAATAATATCCTTTATTCTTTTTATCTCCAGGACATTAAAGTGTTATCCAAATATTCATTATTGTAGTCTTGATGCATCCTTGGGATGAGTTTTTTTTTTTTGCAGGTCATACAAAGAGAATAAGTGATTTCCCAGTATCATATATTTAATCATGGGCAGAGTTGGAAGTAAAAGAATCGGAGAGTATTCAACACTATCCTGCCCCTTACACATTAGTGCATTTTTGCAAATATTGTGTTCAAAGCTGCACAGAATGTACTTCTGTTCATTTTGGTGTGCAATATACACACATATATATACACAAATATCTAATCAAAACTTTTTCCTCTTTTTTTTTTTTTTTTAATGACTGAGCAATTTCAAATTATGCTAGTTTAGAATAAACTATGTGCTAACCAGTAATATTTCTATGAACTGACTTAGGAGCAAAGGCAACTTTTGCATACAGTACGTCTCACTGGCGCATCTGCTTGTACCTGCTTTTGGTGTCGTAYGAAATTGCACATTGCAGCTTGGAACTTATATGACCCTTTTATCCTTRCACAACGATGATCCTGCTAGAGAGATAAGAGCAGCCTAGGCTGGAATGGGAACATGGCTCTGTAAAATGAAGGGCGGTCTATTTACTCAATTACACTTTCCTAGCCATTTCTTCAGTTTTTATATTTAAGGTGAGGAAGAATATATCTCATGCCAACATAACTTTGAAAGACATTCTACCACTCACTCCTTCTGCCTCTGGAGAGGGGCTCGTCCAATTGCAGTGACTCTCTGGAATGAGAAGCCAAATTTTTCATCTCATTATTTATGAAGGTCGAACCGAAGGACAAGGCTGGGTACAGCTCCTTCTAAAGACCAACAAGGGATTCCTRTGTGTGCCTTATTGCGGCCCATGTTTTAGGTAAACTGTGTCCAAAACAGCCTTAGGAAGGATCCGACGCCGTATTTTGCCTGTTATCAGTCACATGGCACTGCCACAAGGATAGCTGGACACATGAAGAGGGCAGATCACAACCTACTTGCTCTGCATGTTTTACACACACRTGATGGAGAATGTGTCAGCCACCCACAGGCTGGGTGATGATGGTGTCTGCTCGTCAGGAGATCCAAAATACTCTCTCTATGGCAAACAATGTGTAAATATCTGCCGTCAAGTCAGGGTGCAACTAGAAAGTGTCTGTGTGGAAAGCTCCTGCTTGTGGTCAGCCCCAAGGTCTGGTGAGGGCCTTGTTGGAGCTGAGTAGCCRTATGCAGACGAAAAGATTCATAGGAATATCAAAGTCCTGCCTTCCTTGCCATTACTGGCTTCATTTTAATATGTGCTACATTTTCTTTCTCTTCCAATTGGTATCTGTTTTCATACTTAAAAATGTTTTCACCTTAAAAATATGTTTGTAGATCAAAAATTAACTGTGCAAAGCCTCTTCTCAACAAGACTGCTCTCAAAGAATACTACCCAGAAGCCTGACGAGAGAAGCCTGAAGAGAGAGATCTGAGTGATTTTCTRCACTGCTAGCTGAGTGCCTGTGAGGTTTGCTCAGCCCCTATCACAAAGAAAAGCAGTTSTTTCCTTCTCTGTCTTCAGCATTAGACCCATTTGCCAGGTCACTGCTGAAGCTGAGGGCATTATGTAGGCGAAACTGGGCATGCATTTGACCTACACAACCTTCCCCCTTGATGATGTTGCACAAGAAATAACCAGGCAGGGTAAGGCTTGAGCCTTGCCTAGACTGACTCTCTGGATAGCACAAATAGTCCTTCATGGAAAGACATGACTGAGTTCAAATAGGAATTAATTCGAGTCTTTAGAACTTGTGCAGGTGTAAGGGCTGGGGTGTGGGAGATGTGTGTGCTGGGATATGAATTCCCAGGGCTGGTTTCAAGGGAGAAGCAAAGTCAGAGGCAATGCAAAGGCAGCACCTGAGGGAGGAAAAAAAGAGGCGTCGTATCCATCCTGGCTCCTTGGTAAATTCTTCAGTGCCCGAGGGACTGAGTCCTGCAGGTCCCTCTGAGAACAGAGGCAGCTTAAGGCAAATGCAGCCAGAGCCTGTGGGGAACAGGGCTGTCCGCCGAGCCTGTGTGCTTGCAGAACGACCGACAAATTGAGTCTAGGGGAAGTAGACTGTAGGACCGAGCAAAACTTCTAAATATAAACTTATTTTGTTTATCTTTCTTCTSTCTTTGAAGTGATGTGTGTCTAGATTAGAATCCRCTTCTTATTCAAGCCAATGCAGCTCAGAGAGAAAGTTATTTAGGTTGCAAAGTCAAGYACTTGGAAGCTGAAGAATGCCAGATTTATTGTGGGCTAYGCAACATTAACTATATGTGCAGAGTCTTAAATTATACTATCCTACATTAGTTCTCTACAGGGTTCCAGCCTTGTTCAGTGTGCGGAGGGGACTTAAAAAGGGAAGAGCATCAAGGCAACTGTACTGGCTTTGACTAATTGCTGTGSGCTGATGGCTACAGTTTAGCTTAGTTTCCATTGCTTGTAACAGATATTTAACATTAATCAGACTATCAGGTTATATCAGACCTGTGCTTCCATCTGAGGATTTCAGGTCTCTTATAAACAGTACTTTGTTTTTACAACTCTTCTACAAGCTAAATACTTTGTTCTACAAAGACAATTAGGTACACAAATTTTAAACGATTTTCTCCAGATCCACAAGCACCCTTCATTCAAGAAAGAAATATATCATAGATATATGGGCTCCTGGCCTTCCATTTTAAGAACAAATCTCTTTCTCTTTTATAAGAGAAATTATTAATATTACAAATATAAATAGAATTCACAACTCTGCGATTGCTTTTAATAGAACCACTACAAGCGAACAGATAGGAATTAGATTTTAAGAGTCCTAAAGTTTCGGATACAATTTTTGAAGCAGATGGAATGAATCAGTTAGTGATTCCTGTAGAACTGTCTGCCTGTAGCTAACTGATGAATTTGTAGTTGTCTGTTGGCGCACACAGCAATGTTATCATGGGGGAAGTGTTAAATAGAAAAGACATTTAGAGATGTTTCCSTTCACACTAACACCATGTCAAACACTGCAAGTGAAACTATCTAAACATGTATTGTCATTACAGTTCCCTCTTTCCATTTTATGCTGCAGTGAATGTACTTTCCAAAATCCTGAAGAGAAAATGGTGGTGTTGCTCCCTCCTGTCAAATTTCCATGCCTTTCCATGGAAAGGAAACTAGGATCGTGACTGTCTCCTCAGTCCTCCTCAGGAGCCAAAACAGCTGGTGAGTTCTGGAGCTGGGAGGGCGTTGGGAATGCTCCGAAGGCTGGGACAGGCTGGAGGACAGTCCCAGCTGAGATTGTGCCTGGAGACCCCTTGCTAGGTGCCAACCCCGTGCTAGGCAAGGTGGATATTCGTTCATAAATGCTAGTGTTCCCTTAAAGGCATAAACCACCCATTTGTTTGGGCCCAGGTGAAAAGATGAAAACTGGGTGAAAGAACCAAAAAAGTAATAAAATCCTCAAAAGATGTGGCTTCATTATGAAGCGTAACTACAGACTAATAGAACTCGGGAACCACTTGAATAAATATTCATTTGTGCTSAATACTGCCTATYAAACACCGTACTAGCACTAGAGTGGTGCGTGTACCACCCAGCTGGGCGAGGTGGCCGCAGCCCCGACGCTCGAGCCCCGGCGCGGGCTAGGCCGGGTGCTGGTGGCTGGGATGCTGCAGCAGCGCCGGCTTCGTCCGAGCCCTGTGAGGAATTCCAGCCTTGGATGTGTCTTTGCACACCAACAGTGTTGGCAGTCGTGTCCCAAGGTTGGTCTTTTGTCCCCTGTGGTCGTTAGCAGCAAATAAAGGCCTGGCACTGGGGTGCTGTAAAATCCTCCCACACCCTGTTTATTCTTTATGGAGACAAAATAAACGGTGCTGGCTCAGGAGCGCAGAGGGAGAAGAAGAGAATAGTGGTAGATGTTGTTCTGGCTGCAATGGCAGCTTGTTTACAGAGTGAATGATTTGTCTACATGTCTCTGTGCAAGAAGGCTGCCAAAATTCCTGCCAAAATATAACCAGCAAAAGGAAATATAAACATACTAGTGTCTTCACTACATGCTATGCCAATTTCTTTACTTAGCATGAAGTCTGGAAGGGTTTATACACTAGCATGAAATCCTACTGTGTAATTTAAGAAATAATATTTRTCTTAATCCTTCTTTCCTTTTATCTCCTTTCCCTCCCCCTCTTCTTTCTTTCTCCTCCCTGCCGCAGTATGATGTAGTGCTACTGAATGCTGATGAGACCACATTAAGTCCAACCCCAGACACTCATTACTGGCCAATTAAGTTGGCACCATAGCAGCATTTAATGCTTCTGACTGGGAGAAAATCTATGGAGAAGRCTGGGCATGATATTGAATTCTCAAAGGAAAATGTGGTTCTGTTTTGTTTTGGTTTTAATGTATTTATTCAAGTCTGATTTGATTGCATTCCCTCCTCACTATGTTCATCTCAAAGGGGCAAAGCCTCCTTGTGTTCAGTAATCTCAATCTGTTTTCTGAAGATGCACACAGTGAGAGAAGCCAAGACCTCCTTTCTGCAGGCAGCGAGAGAGATTTATTGCTCATATTTCCTACTATTCGTGTCATAGCAGTGCCTGTAAGCCTCAACTGAAAGGCTCCCTGCTCCAAAGAATTAAATAGATGGAGCAAGCAGGWTCAGAGGGGAAATTGAGGCAGAGAAGTACCAGAATGGAAAGCGATGTTTTGAAATTCAATAGTCATGATATTTGAGACATACATTCACTAGATTTACATAAGATTATTCAGTACAGCATCACTGTCAAACCACACAGCAAGACTAAGAGCAAGAATGCTCGACTGCAACCAACAACTAACAGACTATAAGCAGGTGCTGTGATACCATAGGTGAAACTGCTAAGGTTCAATAAAAATAAAAATGGATTAAAGGGACCTTTGTGATCTCTTTTAACGGAAGCAAGGTAATTCTTGGTTCTGGGGGACAAGTCCCTGGACTTTARGAGTCATGAGTATGACCAATAACATATGTACATGCTGATATTTTTGAATTARAGAAGTTTTAAAAAGTATAAAATATAAATCACAGTTTCTTTGTGTATTCCCGAAGAGGACAGACTCTTTCATATGCACATGGAGAGCATCAAGCATGTCCTCATTAATGGCACAAATACCTTTTTTCACAAGAAACAAAAGACATCTTACAATTTTGCTGAACTGCACCACTGCAAGTGAAGCCGAGGTGAGGCTGCCTGACCCAAAGCTTCTCAGATCCTCCTTCTTGTCCTCTTGAAGAGAGGAAGAGTCCTCTTGAAGAGGACTGAAACTGCYCTGTTTCAGTCCTCAGGAACCTCTCCCTGATTGCCATGACCTTATAGACAGTGGCCTTACAACATCATCGACCAAGCTCCAGCAGTGCTGGTGGATACATTACATTAGGTCCCATAGATTTATGATTGTGTAATCTGTTTAAATGTCCCCTGACCTGATCCTCCCCCAATGATGGTTAATCGGTCTTGCTCCAGACTTTTCCACTGGTCTCATGGACCCGGGGTTGCTCATGGCAAGTTCTGCTGCTGAACATCAAGGCAGAGATAGAACCAAGTACCTGTCCTTTGTCACTGTCACTGTCCAGGTCAAACTTATTAAAATATTTTAACAGGAGAGGTCAGGTATATGGGAAAGTTCATGGAGGTGCTTCAGTGTGATTGATCTCTGCTTTCCACCTGTCTCTCACTGATAAATGTGTCTTTCATTTTCTGATAGAACAATTATTTGACACAAGACTWCTCTGCAGCAAAATATCAAGCACTGCAATCYAGCCTGTCAARATAATCCAAAACGTAATCTCCAGGTCTGAAAGTGCAAGAAYGGGGTCTATATCGTTCCATATGTTCCTGTCTGCTAGCTGTGCTGTGCATTCTTCGCCACTTGTAAGCATTCCTGAGCTTAGCAGTTCATTTCATTATCATAAATCGAGTCTTAGAAAGAAACACAAATTGCTTATATTATTTGGAATTACCGTTAGATTAGATCAGATACCACCTTCTGCATAATAGTGTTGTGCTTCACTCTGTGTTTTCTAGTGAGCTGAGTTATACTGAACCTTTTCTTATCAGAATTAGCTGAGYGTATGTACTGTCCATATAAGTTTTATGATAATTTATATCAAATCAGAGGAACAAGCTGATGATATCTGAAGCAGAATTGTTTGCATTGTTGGGAAGCAAGAGCTATAAAACAGAGGATCTGATCCTGTTTATAAGTACATGCTTTTTCCTCTTAAAGGGAAACTCAAATGGTGCACATGGCAATGAGCAGCAAAATAGTTCCATTGTTCCTGAAGGAAAGCACACAGATCCCTGGCTGAGGCTTGTGAAAGCCARTGTTTAACTTGATCTGCATGCACGGCTCATCCACCGGTTCTGTGGAAAACTGCTGCTTTGCTTCATGTCAGGTTTCTCATGAGCACTGTAAGAAATCTACAGCAAACGGTTTGCAGAACTTTCCTTCTAGGTCAGCAGTTTGAAAACAGTCTTTCAAAACCCAATTWAAATGCTCCATTTTCTCATTGGCATGAGGATAATAAATGGAAGAATTTGAAGGCTTAATATGTCTCTCCTTCAGAAATACTTCAGCCTGCACTGCTGTGGGCAGAGGTGCTTTATCAGAGATTAGTTTGCTCAGATTTCCTCCATGACTGAAAACTGTTAACAAGAATTCGATTACAGTTGTGAGGAAGTAACCTAGGAAATAAAAGCTATCGCTGGCTATTTGCTGAAGGAATCAGTTACAGTATCAGGTAAAGACAGTTGGTTCTGTTTTAGAAGTTTCTACTAGCATAATAGTAATCTTCTCTTTTGTAGCGTCAGGTAAAAGGACAACTGCAATAAGCKCCATCTTTCAAGTTGTTTGTGTGTCTTGTGCTGTGTTTTAGATGTGCTGCCCATAGGGGAGATCTGAAATGGGAGAGTGATGGTGTTTGTGCTGCTCTCCGCTGCTTCCTGATGCCTCAGTGCTCTCCGGGTACTCACAGGCAAGATACCGTGCTCTCGTCTGCCGTTCTCATTTTGCTCTGCTGAATTATTTGCTGTTTTGGACACGATGTGTTGTGCGGGGTTCCCCTCTCCTCCCTGTGCTCTAGTAGTCATGTGCTGCCTCATGAGCTGCATTGCGACTTGTAGCAACCAAATGTCTTTTGTGGCCTGTACGTGTTTGCTCCTCGCACCTCTGCCGATAGGCTTGGCTTTATCCAAGTACAATTATATCACTGTAAAGTTAAAGTTGGCTACAGAATTAATGATATGGACATAGAGTTTTAGTCCAGAGGTTGGATTGTTTTTCTGCCCACAAACTGCTTGTCCTTCCTTTGAAGACAAGCTAAGTTCATGTGAAGGATCAAAAAAGTGCTCTTTACTAGACTGCTCCCCACAGACAAAACAGGACTGCCTCCTGTTCACCCCAGCTCTTCTCAACCACCCATCTCCAGTTTTCATCCTGTTTCCCCTCGCTCTAGCACTTCTCACCCCCTGGTGATTATCCTCAGCCTCCTGGCTTCCCCGGGGTTCTTTCTTCCCTCAGAGCATTTGTCAGCTCATCACTTCTCGCTGCTCCTTCTGAACTTTAATTAGCTCTGCCCCAAGGCTCCTGAGCCTGAGGAACCCTTCCTTAGCACRAGTGAGTTTGCCTGCTAGGCTAAGTGCAGATTTTCTGAGGCTCTCCTAGTAGCTATCTTGACTAACTTGTCTTTGCATCGACTTCCCTCATCTATAATGAATACATGTCAGAGATGAATTTGCACTTTAAAATTTTCTTACGAGGATAGGGTCTCCTACAAAAATGTTTATCAAGTTTTGCTGACCTTGACTGTAGCAGGGCCTTCCTTTGGTGAATACCCTACAAAGGACTGTGCTCTAATCTAAAATGGCCAACAGAATCCTGGATTAACAGCTCGTTAGTCTGGATCCAAAGTTCAAATAGGCTCTTAAGCACAGATTTGGTGGAATACCCCGTGTCCATTGTATTTAAGAATCTTTCTTCATAGTAATTTAAAAGCCTTCCCTTTCCTCCTTCCTGAGTTTATTTAAAGGGCTTTTTTKTTTGTTTGTTTACTTAAAAAAGGAGGAGTGGATACTGCCTCAGAATTACATCTGAGTGTATGAAACTTTGTCGAAGGGTTGTTAATAACACGAGTTTCTTTTTCAGTGTGCCTGCCTAGACTGCAGCTTTCATTAGCTTCAGAGAGACTTCACTGGTACTTCACACTATCATTTGCCAAACTTCCATGACCCATCAGAGACAGAGSAGGGAGAATGAGAGATATTTTTCTTTGAAGACTAGTGATTTTTGAATATTTCAAGGTTTTAAGTTGCAGAGATCTCAAAAGAACCATTTTCTTTTGCCTCTCTCCCTCTTGCTCCTGCCTTAAAAATACATTGCCAAAGATCTTCCCTTGAAAAATCAGGCTCCTTTGTTTCCAGGTTTCAGATTAAAATCCAGTACAAAGTTAAAAACCAAATTCAAGTGCTGAGAAGCACTTGTCATTCACCAAGGTCCTGGCAATACCCCCTTTCACCTGATTCCATCTCCGGAATCCCTCGGAATTCACTCTGCCTCTTCTGTGAATACGATCCTACTGTTTTCACACCATCTTTTTAAAATGAGAGGAATATTTATATTGATTCAGAAAGGAAAAGGATCAGACTCTCATATATGCTTTCCTCCCTTGTGCCTGGGAGTGCCTTATAACCAATTCAGAGCATACACAGCTTTAGTTTACTGAGCACAGTTCTGATATCTAACTGTTTATGTAGAGTTTGACATCCTAACACAGATACTTATGTTACATTGTTGCAAAAGATGCAGCTTTTCTGGAAATTAAAATGTTTTTTGTTTATGCTGAGGTTAATTTGGTAAAAAACAGTCATTTCAAAAGCACCTGCCTGACTCCCTGTGCTGGGTTCAGCTGACTTAGATGTCTGCTTTCATTGCAGAAATAGAGAAGAACCACAAGGTCATCTGGCTGGTCTTCTCCTTGTGTAGTTTCTGTGCTCAGATACAAATACATTATTTAATATTCTGTCTGTTGGAATAGTGTGATGTTTAAAGAGATATGGTCATAGGGTTAAGAGCAGTCTAGAGCAGTCTGGTAAAACAAAGCTCTCAGATGAAGAAAAAAACAGGATAAAGTCCCCTAAGCACCTTAGGTTTCTGTTTGGAAATATCCTGAAAAAAGAGCTCTACAAATGTGAACCAGCAGCCCTCAATGGCTGTCCTGGCTAAGACCATCACTGAGGCAGAAGACTTTGAAGGTGCTCTTTCATGTACTGTCGTATGTTTTCTGGATTCCCCAGCCACGCTGGAATAGGGACCTGGGAAGCTAAACGGGCTGAGCAGTGCAGATGACATTTGATGTTCAGCAGAGGCATGACAGAAGCAGAAGCCCAGAAAGACCAATAGCACAGGCAGGACTTGTGGCCAAGTTTGTTTTCAAGTCCAAGAGAGGTTGGTGTTTAATGCTGTCGCTCTACGTGCTACAACTCTGCCGTATGCTCATCATGAAGGTACTTCTGCTGGGTAGGGTCCTGCCATCTGCTGCTGCTCCTTTGCAGTCAGGCCCTCTGGAACCAAAGGCCTGTATGGCTTTCCTTATGGACAACAGGGCTATTTTTCTGCTTTGTGCAAAAATGGGATTGTTTCAGGAGGAGCATTGCCAGCACGGCAAGGGAGGGGATCCTGCCTCTCTACTCAGCCCTGGTGAGGCCACACCTGGAGTGTTGGGGGCAGTTCTGGGTTCCCCAGGACAAGAGGRAYGTGGAGCTTCTAGAGAGGATCCAGCACAGAGCAATGAAGATGATGAAGGGACTGGAGCATGTATTGTATGAGGAAAGACTAAGCGAGCTGGGCCTGTTTAACCTGGAGAAGACTGAGAGGAGATCTGATCAATATGTAAAAGTACCTGAGGGGAGAATGTAGGGAGGAAGGGACCAAACTCTCTTTGGTGGCAGCCAGGGACAGGACAAGGGGTAATGGGTGAAAGTGTAAACAAGGGAAGTTCCATGTCCATGTGAGGAAGAACTTCTTTCCTRTGAGGGTGACAGAGCCCCGGAACAGGCTGCCCAGAGAGGCTGTGGAGTCTCTTTCTCTGGAGATCTACCAAACCCGCCTGGATGCCACGCTGTGCCCCATGCTCTGGGTGTCCCTGCTGGAGCAGGGGGTTGGACTAGATGGTCTCTAGAGGTCCATTCCAACCTCAGCCATTCTGTGATTCTGTACACGGCCATGACCAGTCTTTGAGTTCCCCACTTGAGAACCTGTTGGTGTATCTTATATCCAGGCAAGAGTTGACAGTCGTCCCAGGCTTGCTCTGGTGCTGTTGCATCTGTAATTTCTCAGATATGTGCCTTTGAGGGTTGCACATAGCCTGCAGAAACAGAAATGACCCCAGGGCTCCTCCTTGCTCCTAGCTGTGACTAAGGCGGCGAGCTCTCTGGTCAGCTGCTGCCAGGCTAAGCAAGCAGGCCATGCACATCCTGTCTAGCAGGCATAGCTCCATGTGAGCTGGTGCTCTCAGGGAGCCCTTCTGCTGTGAGCTGTGCCCACAGTCATCGTACACCCTCATGTATGTCCCTGCCTGCAAATGTTGGATGTACAGCTGCTATATATCCAAAATATCGTGCAAAAATGTTCTTTGTTAGAGGCTGTGTTTCCCCACCACAAAAAAATAATCTTGGAAGGCAAATTCCAAAGGGCAAATATTGCTTCTTTCCCGTGCTGCAAGCTATAAATTCAGTTTAGAACAGAGAGATGAATCGCAGTTTTGAAATCTTTTTAGTTCTTTACTTCTATACATTACGTGAGGAGAAGAAAATCAGAAAGTGATCCGAAAAGTTGCCTGCATACATTTTAATAATACTTTAACATAAAAAGAGAAAAGTCATAATTTTGTTCCGGTTATTCGTCTCCATTCAGACAGTACAGAGGTTACTGCAGAGCTCATGTCTTTGATTTCTTACTTTATTTTGGCTTGTGTACCAACCAATTCTTGTTAAATATTTATGGACAAGATTAAAGACTTTATAAAACTTAGCAGCTGGCAGCTGTCCTCGCCTAAAGGATAATGCAGAGTTTTCATTTTAATTGGATAACTATGTGACCGAAATATGCAAACCCCAAGGGAAATTCAAGAATTGAAATATGTAAAGTATTTTTTTAAAGAAAATATCCCTTTACATTTTGTACTTTCTTTTTCCTTTAGTAGCTTTCATCTGAAGGTGAAATTGTCATTTCTTTCTTCTTAAACTTTTATTTAACATTTTTTTTCTATCTGCTTGAGTGAAACTTTTCAGATGAGGTTCCTTCTGTTTGGTCCAACATTTATGTATTCTTTCTTCTCACTCTCCCAACAATATTTCTTGGTTTTGTGTGTTCTTAATTAATGCTGTTTTTATGTTAGTGGGAATCTTCTTATTCCACCTTTTGAAGATAAATTCATGACACAGTATTGAAGGCTGAGGTCTTCTGCATTAGCCTATACACGTGTCCATATACTTTCCATACACTATGCAGTACAACTAAGAGAGATGGTACCTGTAGCTAAGGTAAGACTGTTTCTCTCTTTGCATCCTTTGCTTCTGACTTTCTGGCACTGTTCTCCCAACCATATTAATCTCAGCTGTGGCTACTGAAAGTGGTGGCACTGTGACCAGTGTGATATCTCTGAGTGTCTACGTGGAGGAGATTAATGCAACATTTCTTTCTACATGGATGCATCTTGTAGCATAGAGACTTAAATATTCCCTGACACCTCATTTTCTCCCTGCAGATGTGGAGGTACTCTTGTTTTCACTCTTAAACGCCTAGGATTCGACCCCATTTCTTTAATACTGTTCCTTAAGATATTTTCACAGGTACTTTGTTGTTGCATGAATGGTTTGAGGTCATCAGCATTGCTCAGCTATGCAGTTGAGTTGTAGCAGCTTTAAGAATAAGTGTTTATTACTTGATCCAGGGTCACAGCCAATGTGCAAACATTTAGCTCCTTGTAAATGAAGCATAAGGCAATTTAATGGTAACCTGTCTCAGTGACCTTAGTGACCTAAGCTAAGCTTGGTTTCCACTCTGGTTCAGTCACTTCATTCCTTCTCCTATCCTGAAATTTCAGTAGGTTTTTGTTACTGAATATTGAGTAATGGCAAAAAGCAAGTAAAGGAAAAGTTCAAAGAGGAGGAAATACGGGRTGTTCTCTTGGGTTGCCACAAATTTCTTTGTCTGCAGCCTTTGATCTGAGCATTACCGGTGTCTGCTTCCTGACCCCGTTTTCAAGTTGCCTCTATGCATGATARCACTGGCAGGGGATCACTTTGGGAACAGTCAAGGAAACGTGAGGCAAGCCTCTCCTGGGACATAGTATTACCATCCATTGCCTTGMAAAGCCAGCTCAAGATGAAGAATCTAGTTGCTTACAGTTGAAACAGCAGCATTTAAACTGTGTCGTGTGAATTTAACCAATGCTGGTTCTCTTGTCACAGMGTGTGGCTCTAGGATAGCTCTGTTACTGTTGCTCACTCTTTCAAAATGTTTTATGACCACAAAGCATGCCATAGAAGCRTTTTAGGTGCTTTGCTGATTGAAAGAAAGATAGAGCATCAGCATCAAAGACACTTTCACTAAAAATAAACCCAGGCAGACCAGGCGATATCCATTTAGGGTGTTGCTGTCCTGGATAGTAGTTTTTTATCAGAGAGCTGCTTGTCTCGACAGCTGAAATGAGCCACATGAGTAACGCTCAGCCAATGAGGAGGTGTTCGTACCRCACATGGAAACCCTGTGAAGACCCTGTATTGGATGCAAATTAGGAGTTACATGTGTCTGTRTCATGCCCAAAGGATCTGTGTGGGCTCCTTTGTGGGAATGTGGGCTTTAGATTTTCTTCTATTTTCTTTCATTTTGTGATGGGGAATGTTCTGGGAGTATTTTGAATGTTTTCTGTATTTCTCAGTTGTCTGATCAAGTGGGATAGCGGAACTGAAAATGTGCTGCTTCCTTCTTCCCTGTGTTTCTCTCTCGAGATTGATCAGAGGGCAGGGAGACCTGCTTTCCTCTTCCTACAAGAGGGTCTGAGGAAGACCACAGAGAAGCATGGCATGGTCTTATTTCTCTTTCTACCCTTTTGCATTCATCTAGGGTTAGACCATTGTATCTGGTTTAAACTAAACAGGACTCCAGCAGTCCGGACGTCAGTTAGCCTCTTGAATTTACACTAAACACCCCATTGGACGGTAAGCAAGCTAGTTTCAGCAGAGAAATAACTTTCTATACTTGCATCTTTGCCAGGTGCTGGATTCACCCCTCTTTATTTACTGGTGGTAGACTGAAATTGTCGGCAATGTACTGAACAACTCAGTGACAGCTATGAAATCCACCACGTACAATTCATTAATATATCTTTTACTTCTTTTTTGCTTTCCCTAGCAGGGTCAGTAGAAAGACTAGTGCATTTGTGGATGAGGAACCAAGTACCTTCTCTGAGCAACAGAATTTTTGCAAGGTGGGGGAAATGGGACAAGGGAAAACCTAATGCTGAAATGATTGAATGTGCTCCGATCTCATGTAATATACGGACTGGACTGATGAAGAGGTACATTAAATTCTGCAAGGACTTAGTATCATCTTTGAAATTTTGTACAAGGGACCCAGCTGAGTGCATGCTTTATGGCATCTTGTCATCCTGCCTTGTCACTCGCACCATATGTTTGCACACAGATCTGACTGCCTGAGCAGCCAGCTTCCTAACCAGTGGTCCYGGCTGGTCTTGGACAGCCCTCCTGCAGATCCTGCTGCTAGACAAACAAAACCGCTCTTGGCACTGGCTATATGAGGGCTAGCTCAGGTAGAGCTCAGGTAGATGCATGCATGACATGTGCTGAAGTGATGAGACACATAATACTTTTCATGCCGATAGTGGGATGTTAATACTGCCCTGGACATAGCACCCTTTGAGGGGTCTGAACAGAGTGCTCCCCTCTGTGCAAGCTTGGCTGCACAKTGACCCGGAGTGCACGGCCTCACAACTCCTCTTTCATCCCTGTTTTCCTTTGGCTGCAAGGCTTGGTCCAGGCCCGAAAGAGTTAGCAAGGCTGTTGACCTGCTTACAGCTTTTTCCTGACTAGATAGATAGGGAACAGCAGAGGTTTGGTTATAGATTTTGTTTGCTGGCAGGTTGGTAGCAGAGGAATTTGGTGTCAGTAGCAKATAGCTCGGAGGGGCCTATCACGAGGAGGAAGAAGTAGAGAGATTGTGATTCTAGTGTGGATTATAATGCCACGTGCTATTCAGGGCTCTGCTCMATAGCAAGAGGCAGCTCCAGGAAGGCTATATAGCAAATACATATCTGCAAACGTGTGCTAGGAAATGTGTGCTCACACTGTCTCTTTGCAGTCGTTRGCACAGGGATGTCAGAAGGCCTTTAATGCAGCGGTGAGGCAAGGCTGCAGCAGAGTGATACCTTTCCTTCTTGAGCATCACACTTTTCTGTTTTAGTAAAACCAGCAAAGCTGGCAGGCTGGACTAGCGAGACACCACTGGAAAGCAGTATGTGAATAATGTAAATGTCTTGCTGTGATAASATGGTGTATTTTCATTAGGTTGGAAGAGCACTGACAGGGCAGCTGAGGAGCCCTTTGGCAATATGAAGGCTAATTACTTGCCATGAAGAAACGAAAACCTGTCAAGCGGGAGCTCTGTCATTGCTCAGTTCAATATATCAAGGCAATAAATCATACCCAATAGAGTCCCTGTGCCATTTTAGGCAATCTGTAATGCGTAGGGGAGTGGAGAAACCAAACACCAGAGACGGTGTCATCTTAAAGAGCAGCTGATTTTGCATTGCTTATGAAAAATTATGTCCACCGTTGGATTTTTTTTTTTTTTTTTTTAATGAGAGATGGAGAATGGGGAAGAGGGTCCATCTGCAGAAGAATGTAAAGGGGAAGTGGAAATGCAGTGAAACAGGTTTATTGTCAACCCAGTTTTCTTTACTCAGATGCTCAGGATAAGAACTTTGAATGTGTTCTTGGGTCCTGATTCCTCTCTGCATGGGCTCCAGATTAGCTGACTAAAAATGTGTTCAGACATGTAATAACTCCCTAGGGTAAATGGGYTCTCAAGGGGCAGTGATGCTTCTGATTACTGCTTTCTGGTTGCCCTCTGGTACAGGGGGCTGCTGACTGGCACGCAGCTGGGCGCTATTCCAGTTCTGCTCCTGCCCCTCCTGGCCTTGGCTAACACATTGCATCTCTCTGTGCCAAAGCTTCCAGAAAAGTGGAGAAAATAACACCTCATTTTACCTAGTAAAAGTTTGTAATTAATCCTTCTTTGTTGTTGCTTTTGTTTTGAGAGGGGTTATTAACACGGGATACCTAAAATAGCTTGAATACTGTCACGGAGCAGGGTTTTATTCAGACTATTAGCCCTTTGTGTTTGTTCCTTGATCTGATTTGCAAGTGTAAATATTCTCTGCAGAGATCTGAAGAGGTCCTTTCTGATGGCTCTGAGGTGGTCAGCTTCTGCTGAGTCTGCCTGCTAGCTCCTAATTGAAACAAGCAATCCATGAGTTCAAAGAGAGATGTTACTCKCTTGTCTTCTCTTGGCTTTTACTTTTTTGTCTATGCTGAACAAGCACTATATCATTTATTGTTTTTCCCTATMACTGATTACAGCAATTCAATTTCTTCCCAATTATGTGTGTAATTAGAATGTGGGATTTTATTGTTGTTGTTTTGGTTTTTTTTTACTTTTGTGGTAGCATTTATTTATTTACATATAAAAATGCTAGGGCAGGAGACAGAGAGGATGTTGGATTAGAAGTATGTAAAAGCTGTAGCTGTCTAAAAATAGCTGAGATTAAAGGAGAACTGTTTTCTCTTTCCTCTCTGAATTTTAAAAATAATAAAAGATAAATCCCCATCCTGTTGCCACTAAGGTTCCCACTGACTTTTAAAGGTAATGTGAATAGGCCCCAAGTAAGGATTATCTATTAATATGTGTCCTACGGACAGTAGATACCCACAGGACACCCCTAGCAACCCATTCCCTGTGGACCTATTTTCCTCTATGGGGAGAGAGTGTACAGAGGAGGAATTGGAGAAGAGGAATGCTGGGAACAGCATTCCTAAGGAGACTGACTGCATGATGTAGAACAAATGCTGGAACAGCATCTGAAGGGGGTTTTATACAGGTAAATAACCAATATATTAATAATGTGTTGGAGTAGACATCAGAAAATGTAGATCATGGGTCAAATTTCTGAGATTACAATATCTTCAGTTCTTGCAAGCTGCACTGAATTGTAGACATAGGTCTAGGTAGTAAAATGGAGGGTGATAAGTGGCACTGGCTGTTGATAATTTTTCTATGTCACAGGCAGTAAATGGTATAAAACAAGCAATGGCTGAGCTGATCAACTGCSTTTGTTTCACCTCACMGAAGGCTKACKGTGAGACACTGTGCACTGCTAAATTACCATTAAATGGACTTCAGCTCTTCAGTTCACATGCATATGGGTTTCCACCAGGYSTAARCCTTGTTGGATTCATCATCCTTATTCACTAAAGTTTCAGCACAGCTTTAAGTCATGCTTAGTGCTTTAAACCGATTTTAGTCATGATTTTAGTGCTCTTTGAGTATATGCTTAAACGCACTGAAAGTGAAGCCTAATGCACTCTTAGTTTGATAAAGCTCTGTGTTTCATCTCCTTATTCTATGAGATAATACAGAAATCAATATCAATGACACAGGAAGGTCCGCTTAGTATCAAATTGCAGGTAGAATCATGTTTTTTACAGATGCTGTCTGTAAAATGAAAAATTTGCATGAGAAGTAGTGCTAGGCTGTGGTAAGCCCCTGTGAAAAAGCTGTAAGAATAGAAATGAGAAGAAGGGAGAAATTTTTAACTTTTTGTTGTTCTTCCTGAAAATAGAATTTTTTTAGAATACCCTTCCTTTCTTACTTCTGATATTTCAGCCTATGTCAGATCCCTTTACAGTGTTAACAGATTTTTCAATTTCAAATTATATCTGGAACATGTATCACACCAATTTTTTATGTAACAACTGTATTAGTAGGCAGCAAAAACTTTTTTTGTAAGCAGAATATTCTTTTTTCAGTCTGCAATTATTGCATAGCTGAATAATACCGTATGTCTGCATATAAATTCTCTTAAAGTAGAGTTTCATTGCTGCTCATTTCCTTTCTCAGTTGCTTGATTATTTGCATTAACTTAGTAAATATAGCTAAGAGAAATGAGCTTTATCAGAAGGCGTGAATAAAGAGGAAAATAATTGTGTTTACCTTCTCTAGTCAGAAATTTTCAATGTTGCTCTTCATTACAGGAGGATTTTAGTTATGTTCTAGGCAAAAAGGCACATTACCAGAGCTTCCARACATCATGGAGGCAAATGCAATACAATAACATGGACAGCACTGTTAGCAAGTCGTGTACTTGGTGCTATCTGATAAAGTCAAGGTCGTATGATTCACGTCTGGCTCTCAAAGAAAGGGACTCCATTAGACCATCACATCTGTTCTTTTTTTCCCCCCTGTATCACAGGCTGCTACTCAATCCCTATCTTAAGCCCACAGAGTTTAGATAGGGTGGAATGGTGTCCTGGCAGAAGTAGCTCTATTTGATGAGAGCAGGGAGCTCCAATGTCCTATTCCTGGAATAAGAAAGCAATAAGTCTATACGTATCCAACGTCTGGGCTTTGGAAAAYTGTCTTTCTGCTTTTTTCTTTGCATCTCCCCTAACAATTCTTAAAATGCTTGACATTCAGTGTAAAGGAAAATTCCTTTCTAAGCCCTACTTGATATGATTGTAATACTGATAACAAGAAATACTGGGCAAACTGTGGTAGAAAGTATTCACCCTACCTCAGATCCATGCGTGCTGTGTGCTGAATGTACCAATRTCTTGCAATTAGAAACATACAAAATATGCTGCCCGCGTGGGATGGCAAGGGTGAGAGGAGGTTAAAAGTGGAGTCTTTGATCCCTGCGACACGAGACTCAAGGATCACAACTAAACGAAAAGCTGAGGCAAAGCTGTGCCTTGTGGTGAAATTTTTGATGAAGAAGGAACRCAATTACATTGTTTTGCCAACACTATCTAAACACGGATCTTGGAAGATACATCCACTCCTACCCAGAGCAACGACGGCTTTTTTTCTGCCAGGAGAAAGCACAAAGATGTTTTTGTAGCTAGTGCAAATGGAATAACAAAAGAAGATATTAAGTCAAAATTATCTGTGTTATAAAACAACACAGGGGTTTTGGTGGAGACATATATAGTCCATCATGATACAACAGTAATTGTAAAAGAGAAAAAAAATAATCCTGATGCAATTCCCTCATCTTCACTGGCTAGCTCATTAAAATCTCATTACTGAGAGAGTTCAACTTTTGTCAAGTTCCTTGAGGCAATTTTTTCTTATGAGGATAGCAGGTTTTTTTACTAGCAACTGAAAAGTGAATTACCCTCGGGTAATGCATTTAAGTGGAAATACCCTAAGATCTTTTCRCAGTGCAAAGCCTGTATTAGTGGTCATGTTTCATTCCTCTCCATTTCTTTTTTTTTAAAAAATAGATTACAAGTAAGGACTTTTGAAAGCATTAGCATATAGCATAGTACAAAGAGTCTATCAGCATTTCTATGATAAACTTCCATTTTAGGTTGAGTTGTATAAAATCTCATTTTAGGTTGATAGTCAGCAATAAAATAAGTTGGAAACCATGTTTCATAGGAACTGATGCATATTTATCTCATATTTCAAATTCACTTCTCAGAAATCTTGTATTTATGCCATCACTGAGGTCTGAATGCAAGTCTTTTGTCATTAAAAATGATAGTCCCAGGCATGCAAGCTAAAACCTTAAGGGCTGAGGATACAAAAGGAAGACTTGTGGGATCAAATATTAAGAAATATTTAAGCTCCTGACTTCTTAATTGATAACAGTGAGAGGCATCTGCRTTAAGTGCCCTTTGAGGTCCAAGTCCAGCTATGGCAAAGCTGCTGTTAAGATGTGTAACCTGGTGCCTGCAGGGCATTCAATAAGGTTGAGTTCAGCACATAAAGCTATAGCACTGAAAAATGGAGTATAAGCACGCCAAAGATCTACCTAACCTTCAATGGAAACAAAAATTGGCGTGTCTTTAGTAATAGACTCAGATCTTAAAAAAAAAAAAAAAAAGATTTAGGGAAGGTTTCATGAGACTGCTAAAGTGGCTCGGTGCCCAGAGGGGATGGACAGTATCCTCTTATGCTCTCCTTCTGCTGCATCTGGTGATCTTCTGGTCCCATTAGTGAGACCTTTGCCTCCTAGCCCCCAAATACCTTACTGAATAGCATCCATGTCTAATGAGTAGCCCTGGCTATGAGTAAAGACAAGTGTTAGAGACAGAGTATGGATGAATAATGCAGGCAAAATGCTGGGGAAGAAGGTGGACTTGTATTTCAGGCTTGGGAGGCAAGAAGGCCCTTGTTCAGGTTCAGCCATCTCATGAAACTCAGCTATTACGGGGTATCACCCTGACTTAGAGTTCCACTGGACTTAACTTCTTGGTGTTCAGTTGTTGGGTAGATGTTAGAGACATGTAAAGTACCTCACTTGACTTCCCAGGCAAGGAGTAAGGGCAGAGAGAATGAGCCTTGCAATCTCACACRTGGGCTACGCATACCAAGAAAACTAACTTAGCAGACAGGCCCTTGCATGTAAAGAAAAGTATAAGTCTGTATCTCCATTTCATGGGAGAACGCTGTAGCCACTGGCCTCTGGCAGAAGCCAGGCCCTCAGTGTTTCCTACAAAACTCCCTTGAGGGGCAATTGAGAAATTGTCAGTGCTGGGGCAACCACAGGGGAGTCAACAAGGACCTCTCCAGGCCTGAGGTGGTGGTGGTGGTGGTGGTGGAAAGGAAGGAGCTTTCTGTGTTCAGTGCCACGAGGGACGTTCAGAAACCCTGTTCCAGACTGCTGCTGCCCACTGAGCTCCTGCCTGCCTGCCAGCACCACAAACACCGCTTGAGATAGCAGATCTGAAGCTGGTCTCTAGGAAACTGAAGCATTTTGTTTCAGATGGGCCGCYAAACAGCTGTACAATAGTAATAAAGCAAAACATGAATCGATTATCTAAAGAAAGAAAGATCTGTTATCTCTGAGACATTATTAATCCCAGCTCATCCAGTCTAAATMTGTTTCAAACTGATTAATATTCCAAGCTGTGGTTCCAGGGACATGCTGTACTCCTCTCAAGCTTCCTTTCCATTTGCAAGTGTGCTAAATTTGCATCCACTGTATGCCGCTTAATGGCAGGTGATTTTCTAGTGCTAACAACAATTTCRTACCTAGTTTGCATGCACAGAGCTTCACAAAGTCCAGCCAATCAATGCTGACTACTAAGAAGCCAAGAAAAAAAAAATCCACAGATGTTMTTCTCTGTGAACATTTGTAATCACCTTTGGCAATTCATCCTGAGGACTTCTTGACAAAATTTTTGTAAGGGGCATTCTTCTCTCCTACTTTGGCTACATATTAATTGATRTTTTTGGAGATCTCTGATGATGCACAGGTATCCATCCATGCACACACAATCATTCCAGCACATGTTCTTAGAAGTTTACAAGATCAGTAAGGTCCTGGTCTCTCTCACTGGTCTCAGTGGGTATAGAAGCAARTGCAGTGAGGATGAGTGATGAACTGTTTGTCACCAGTAACTTTATTGATCCATTTTTGGAGAGGAGATTTTAGAAGTCAATAGCCTTTGGATCTTTTTTTTTTCTTTTTTTTTTAGCAAATGGTTTTCAGCAAACAGGTCAGAAAATCCTTGGGAGTTGTTGAACAGGAGTAAAAGGTTTTGGAAGTTTATTTAATAGCACTGTCTTGGAATGGCAAGCCTGTAATTTCAAGATCATAGTTTTGTGACAAGGAAGCTAGATRCATTAAAGCCCTCATGCTGCCTTGACCCTGAATTCTTTGATTTGTAATGAGATTCATAAGGGTGCTGTTCATTCCTTGGCTGAAGTGTTATAAATATTTGCAAGTTGAATCTACACCAAAGCTGAAAAACCCAACCCAGGTTCTTGGAGAATAAGCTTTGTAAAATTTGTAAAAACTGAGGCTTTGCATGAAACATTGCATCTTTTCATACTAATGTTCATTTTCCAACAGAAATCTGTTTCCTTGTAAGGTTTTGACTGCTTGTAGTCATAACACTGTGAGAGTTGACAGACAATAGTGGGGGAAATGCTTTTACAAGGAAAGGAATAGCACACAAACTGAGCAGAAACCACTCCAGCTCTGAGAATGAACTCTCAGAATCTTGGAAAATAAAGGCATTTTCTTTTACTTTTAGGTTCTTCAATATCTTTCTAACTTCCACATTGAAAAAAATGACCATTCTTTTCTAACATTCTAACATTGTGATTTTTATWCCAGTATTGCCAAAAACATTTCTTCCTACTCCTTTTTTTTTTTCAGTTCTCATGTTCAGAATAATTTATTTCAGACTTAAGTTCTAATCCTGCACTACTTTATGGCCTGATTTGTTTCCAGAGTGTTCCAGTTCCAAATCTCAGTACTGCATGGTGAWTTTTATATCTCTAGCATGGGTAACTACCATGTTCCATATGCCTATTAAAACAGCAGCTGAATGACCAAAGCGCAAYGTAACAAATTGTTATTTAGTTTTAATCTTCTAAGTGTCTCTCATGTTTGGAATACGTTACATATATTTCCATGACATATGTGATATGTGTATTGTACATGCATACACACACTCATTTTCTGCCTCTTCTTCAGATTCTTTTTTCTATAGAGAAGGGTTAGAAGGTGACTCAAAAAAACACTCATTTACTCATGGAAATATTTTCTCAACTCAAGCACGATGAGTCGCTGCCTCCTGAAACCTCCTTGGCACAGTAAGTGGCACGATGCACAGGACAGGTTAAACTGGAAAGAGTATTTACAGGAAGGGCAGGAGCACTGTTGAAATTCTGGACAATGCTGCCTTGCTGTKAAACATTCCAGAGGAGTTATTGTGCCTTAGAAAGCCTTGGATGCCTCTCCTAACTATGCCGTGTTCCCTCCAGGACTGACTACCAAGGTGTTTAACGATACCTTAATCCTTCTGTATTGAGCAGTCTGTGCTGTGTTGCCACACAAACTCTTACTCGAAATAACTATCTCAAGAGCAAAGGGGAATAACGTGTAGGGAAGATAATGCATTAGGAGACACCAGAAATTAGAGCTCTGTTCCATTTCAGACTGTCTCTTAAATAATTGCAAAACCCAGGTTTTGCTACCTTGTAGTAAAGAAAGCAATAGTATATAGCTCYCTTCTCTGTATTCTACCAACAGTAACTGGCGAAGCACAGAGGTAAGTAATTATACTAATTAAAAGTGGAGAAATACAGTCAGCAACTCTGGATGAGAGAGTCCAAGGTTTAATGCGCATGGCAGAGGGGTAACATTTTGAATAGGCTTTGAGAAATGCTGAGCAAAGAGGATGTCTGATTTTGTGGTCTTGGAAGAGCARAATGCAATAACTCATTAATTAAATAAAAAAAGAATGGAAATTGAGCAAAGACTTTTCTGTGAGAGAGAATGGAAACTGCAATACAGAAGAATCTCTTTTAAGAATATATTTCTTGATAGACATATAAAAACTAATACATATATTGGCATAAAAATTAGTAACACTGAGGACTAATCTGACTTAGTGATTGCTGTTTTCCTTTCATAATCCATAGACTAAGAGAGGTACTTATATCTACTGRCATCCTGTGATGATACCACGTTGTCATGTTCTTGAAAGAAATTGAAAATGACAGTGTTAATAATAAGGTCTGGACTGCAACAGCATCTCTGAAAACTATAAGAATTGTTTGAAGAAGATATCAATGGAATGAGGTGAATATTTTGGTGGTTCTTTATACTTAGRTGTCAAAAGATATCTAATATTTGTCTATTTTACTGATTGTCCATCAAGGGAAATGTAGCATAGCCTTGCAGCATAGCCTTCATAGCCTTGAAACTGAAAAAAAATTGTTCTTTGACAAAGACATATAGACAATTTTAACCACTGAATCTTGATGTGTTCCATGTTGCCCCTCTAAGAAAAGGGGAAATTTGACTGAGTTTGAACATTGACAAGGACAACATAAGGACAACCAAAAAGCATCAACACTAGAGAGAGATGTACTCTGGTTATCAATGTGGAAAAAATATTGGTTTATGGACAGTGCAATCAGTATATTTAATAAGTCTCTTCTGTAGTTAGTCAAAGTAATTAATGCAAGGGCATATAGAGCAACTCAAGCCAACAGACTCTGGCACTGGTATCGCTGACTGTAAGAGAGCCATTAGCTTGTGATTAAGTAGTTTATCATCAGAAGTCAGCATCTTCAGTTGTAASTACTTATTTATAACTATTTCTAACCGATGCTATGGTTATATATGGGCATAGCATAATGTATTTCCTTAAGGGCAAATAATTCCTTTTATAGGGGAAAATTTTGTACTATTGCAGATGTCTCAAGGCACCATGGAATTTTCTTATTCCTGGTATGTGGCAATGGACCCTGGGGAGAATCATATCCATAAATCTTTGGCTGTAGAGCTTTCTGGAGAGAGAGTAGCGTGAAGGAATCAGAGCGAGGGATAGAGAGAGGAGTCTTTCTACAAAGATACAAAGCAGAATCAGGAAAGGTAAAATCCCTCCAGCAGAGAGATGCATGGATAAATGACTACAAAGGTATTGGGAAAAGGGRTGTACTGCTAGCAACAAGGAAAGATTGACCTCTATTTGGTCAGCAGAGCAGGAGGTCAACCAACTTCAGGGGCAGTATTTTCATCTCTAGGTTTTTAACATTAGAATGAAWGTTCAGAGGAAATAGACAGGACAGAGGGCAGGAATGTGGGTAGTTGTCTCTAAAAAACTTCTGCATTTTATGAGAAGAAATATTTTTGAGAAGCACATTTTACTATTATTTAAAAGTTTTGCTGGTATATGACCAGGGAAGAGTAAGAATGGTGTCCCCAGAGACCACTGTGGGAGGTCAAAACTCCTCATAAATGGCTTAGAGGAGGCCAAGTGCAGTCATTGTGCTGAGTGCAGCCACCATGCTGAACTTCAGGAGCTGCACTGAACTGGAGGTGAGTAAGTAAGATCTTATAGAATTTTTCCAGATGAGCTTGTGAAGCAAAGARTACAACTAGGGTATATCAGCAGAAGCCTCCTTTGTTAAACTTCAGTCTCTAACCAATCGTCTACTCTGCAAACATACAGAGGGAAAAATGTTCTCTGCTAGAAAAAGGTATTCAGAGTGCAAATCCACTTGCTGCTGGAAGGTGGAAAATGTGGGAACAAAATAAGATGTTGCAAACTATGTATAATGTTTCTGAAATTGAGGAGAAATGTCAGATTTCCAGTCAATGTAAGAGTGAAAAATCTGGTGACAAAGAGATTTTAAATCCTCAAAGTATGTTTCATTCTCTAATTTTGTGCCAATGAACAAAAAAGAAAGCATGTTGTAGTAAGCGTGTTGTTCTAAGTCATTCTTAAAAGCAGATTGTGGAAAAGCCTAAAGACACCCATTTTGCATTGCCTGGAATTTTCTGATACAAGACCCTATTCTCAGCTTCTTTAAATTTGGTGTACGTGAATCTTTTGATCTTGAAGTGCTCTGTGTTTGCGTCAGCATGGTGGTAATACCTGGCAGTCCCAGGTTTCAAACAGTTGTGTCTCCAGTCTTGAGGTTACTCTAACATAACTCTTTCTGGGTGCAAAACTAGAATAGGGGACTTTGTGCTGTACCTGATGCAAAAGCCTTCTCTTAGATCAGACCAAGTGAACAGTGTTGATATCATGAAGGTGCGCAGTTGTACTCAGCTAAGGACTGGCATTATGAGGAAACATCTGGTGTATCTGTTGGGAAAGAGAGTAGCTTCAAATATTGATTGTACCTTGGCAGTGTATTATATCAAAGGTGCACATTTTTTAGTGAAAAACAGCAATTTTTTTCCAAGTACAACATTCTATTGTACACAGGGGGCTCATCTGCTGTAGTGTAGAAAAAGTTTCACGACATACAGCCTCTCCAGACTTTATATACAGAGTGTTTCCTTGTCGTATTTGCCTTTTATGTCTTCTGGAGATGTCTACCTGTAGCTCAAAGGTGCTCATTCAGGGCCTATAAATCCCACTACAGAAGCAGCCTTTGCATAGCTTTAGCTTGACCTCAGGCTTCAGCTTCTGATAGGGATTAAAAAAAAAAAAAAGACTGCCATGTGTCTCTGCTTCATTATAAAATATTCTGAGTTACATTGGTGGAAGTGTCTCTATGTTAAACAGGCAATTGTGTTTACTTGCCCTGTTTCTTAGGTACGTATAACTGCCTTTCTCCAGCTGTGGATGCCTTCAAGAATTGTGTGTCCCTGTTCTATACTGGTATCAATTTCATATACCATTATTATCCTGAATTTTGGAGACTGGTGGGTTGTTTTCYCTCCACTCCATTGGGTGCCCTCTCTGTGGGAGACAATTCCCAAGAGCAGAACTCCGCTCCAGAATTARAACTGAAAATTTCCTCCCACTTCTAGATCCAGTCCAGAGACATGATTGAAACCAAGTGATTAGCTTTCCTCTGAATTACAGTGCTATCAGAAATAACTTTGCTTCTCCAAACCTGAGTCGTGCCGAATGTAGCAATTATACATCACAGACAAATCATGGGAAGATTTGGGCTCATCTAGGTAGAGCTTACTGGTCATAGTGAGAACATGTGGGTCATAGTGAGAACGTGTGAAGTAGAGTTAGAAATGGCAAGGAATGGAGGTGKTATTTACACCAAGCTGAGACTGTATAAAAAGTAGATGGGAAATCTGAAAAAAAATAGGATTAGAATGCAAAAAATATCTTGACTTTAATAAATACTTAGTAGTGTTACCCTATTAAAAGAAAGCTATGTAACAGACCACATGGGGGCAGGGCTAAATCAAAGATCAGCATCTCCGTAAGCATTCTTGCTGTTTATTCTGAAATATTCTTTTCATGTGAGTGGACCTCCCTTGTCCTGGCACTACTAGTACAAATAATAGGTAGGTAGAGTCTGATGTGAACACGGAAAGCTCGMTGATGGAGGCAACAGCAAGTATGCCTTCTGCAGTGCTCTCCATGGGATTCAGCTCTCGCTGAAAGGTCTGCAGTGTCCTTCACTGCAGCACATGCTGTAGTCATCAGAGTCTCTGTCTAGAGCAGAAAGCAAGGAGCAGTTAGTGCCTATTTGCTTGGTTTGGGCTGTCCATAAAATGGCTGATGGATATCATCAAATTGACTTTTTTCATAGCCCAGTGGAAGTTCTTGACATGCATGTCACCAGGAATTTGCTTTGACACACTCTGAGTAAGAAGTTGTATAAATTGACACTACATACATGCGAGGATGTGGATTTGCGGAGCTCTAGAAATTGAGTCCCCAGTATTGAAATGAGAGATATTCAGTCCTGGGAATTTTACTGTTTGTGATGTTTGAAAAGAAAGCACTGTCATTCAAGCTCATAGTAAGAATGAATCCCCCAGATACAATGCTGGAAGCACAGTATATGTTATCCCTTAATGAGCTAACACAAACCACATAACATGAAACGGATGATACTGGAGCCTTTCCAGAATATAACAAACAGACTAGATCCAGCCCCCTGAGGATATTTGAATTTTAAGGGATTTAAAACTTTTGCCAAGCAGCGACATTCAGATTATGAGTCCCTTCTTTTAATTGCAATGTGGGTGTCTGTAGCTTTTTTGAGACTTAATGAACATCAACCTGTAATAACCTGGGACCTCTTCAACACAGGCCTGTAGCAATTATAAAAAGTTGTCACTAAGAAGTCTAGTATGAGGCAAGTGGCCCAGGGGCTAATTCCTTAACCTGTAACTCCTCCTCAAGCATTGCAAGTGATTACACGAGCTTGCAGGTGCAGTGCCTGCCCAGTGGAGAGTGCTGCTGCCTTAATCAGCTTCACRGATTGTGTTAGTTAGTTGGAAATGCTAATCACATAACTGTTAAATTGTTAATAACCAGGAATCATTATGCATTATTTGGAAATTACTTTCATCATAGGATAGATCAGSGTAGAATTTCAGTAGTGGGGATGAACAATTAATTTAATTTTCTGATGACAAATATCCCATAAATGGGTATTGTACAAATAGTAATTAATTGCAGAAGTGTTTCTTTGCTTTGAATAATAATATGTATTTACTTCTCAAACATGCATAACATCTAGACTATTTAAAAAAAAAACAAATCTACCTGAATTTGGAAGAAAATGTCTGTCGTTATTTGAAGATGATATSGTCTTTTCTTGGGCTGTCTTAATTTCAGAAAGAAGAGAAGCAAAAATAATGCACACTGCCTTACAAATAGAGTGCGACTGACTGCTGGGCCTGGATAGCTAATTCTATGTTGCTGAATGTGTCTAGCTTATAGAAATTCAGTTTTACCCCATTCTGTGTAGGGGGGTTTGGTATTTATTTCAGATACAGAAAAGTCTGTCCGTGGGCTCAGACTGAATCCAAGTCGATGCGAGTGTTTGCCCCTGGTGCTTCTTCTCACGGCACATTGTCTGGGTTACAGTACCCAGGAGTGCACACAGTAAGTTGCAGATAGTTTTCTTTACTCCTGAGACTTTGGTATAAATCTGTACACCTTGTCTGGACACCCGTTTTTATTGTTTCTAATGTGTATAAATAAAACTTAAATWTATTGTGTGCTGATGGCACCCATGGGGGAACAGTGAAGCGTCAATACTTTTACTAGCAACTTTGCAGGACTTCAGTATTCATTTTCTAAACACTGGGCACTGGTTCAATCCTTCTACTTATGTCCAGTGTGTCCAAAATGAACCCATGCCATTTGCTATGGCAGCCAGAGAGGGAGATGCTCTTAGTGCTTTGCATGGGAGTGTTCAGAGGTCTCAGCTGAGCACAATCAAGGTCTGGAACCTTTGCTATCTAAGAAGATAGCTGTGGAGCTGTGGAGACACTGTAATCCTCAGCAGACCCTGMAGACCAAGGAAGTCACATCATATCCGTGTTATTGAAGCAGAACTGAGACACAAAACGTGGTAAGACTCAAACCTATCTGCAACAGATTTTTAATTCCTTAGACTGCTGTGAAAAATCTAGAGCGTTGTTGTCATAGGGGAATGTGACCTTATCTTTAAGTCCTTAGCTATCGCTTTAACAGCTTCTGTAGTATGTTTTGAAAGACATTAAATCCTTCTCTAAGCCAAGTGAATGAATGTGTCCCTAAATATTTTATCACACGGCAATTACTAGTATTTCTCATTTCATTAGAACAACAAAATAAAAATGTCCATGTAAATTCACTCCTGTTCATTGTTCAGTCTCAAGTCGCAGTGGAGTAAAGTTCCATGCAAGATGGGAGAAATCAGGCATATTGGCAGCTATGAACATCARATTCCCCCGGCAGGGTGCTGACAATGTGCTCCGAAGTAATGTTTTCCACTAATTACATACTGCACTGACCGTGGAAGCCTTCCACTTTCCCATGGCAGAAGAGCAGGATTCCTACTGCTTTTTCATTTAATTGAAAGTGAGAATGAGGGAATGTTACTATTCATCTTCTGGGATCCAGCAAGCCTCTGACAAATTGCAGAGTTTTAGACAACTGGTAATACCATGTTATAGCCTTAGCTAAACCTTGTTTTCATTTGCAGAAAGAAACCCCCCTATATAAAATCCAAGAACACGTTCACTAAGCAGCCTTCCCAAGAAGATGTGTCATACTGTCAKCTGTAAATCAGATGAAAAAGGAGATGCCTCCTTATTGCTCAAACTTGATATTCATGGACAAGAAAAACAAAAGAAAGCAGAAAACAACCGAATTACATTTCTTTTTCAGCTTTGTAATATGTTTTATAGAAAAATTCCTTTGCATTTATCTGCAAGTGATTATTTCTCTGAAGATACTACATTTTAGTGTCAAAAAGTCTTTTTTCACTATTACTATGTCACTGCCCAATATTACTTCTACAGAATTAGTTTTGAGAAAAATAGGATTGAACTCTAATATATGAAATGCGATCCTATTAAGACAAGAAGAAAAGAAATCAATTTTTCTGTTTATACATAGAGTACATGTACGGTTTATATTTTAAATCATTTTAATATTGTACAACTTAATTTTAGAACATGTGTCTTCAAGCAAGATAGGGAGGTGACAGACTAGAACACAGAAAATAGAGCAGGCCGTGATAGGGAAGGTGCTCTGTCTGTCTCTCTTGGTTTGTTCCTCTGCCAAATGGGGACACTGAAGCTTGCACCGCTCTGCATGTCTATGCAGTATGAGTCAGCACTCTGGTGATTTTGGAATAAACAAAGAGGAAAAAAAGGTAGATGGAGGTTACTTTTAATTAGGAGCATATGGAGCAGGAGACAAGGTTTATTTTTTGTCAGTTCATACCAGATTGAAAGGAAAGGCATTCAGTGGTAGAGAGAAGCAAGAAGGCAAAGGTGAAGTCCAACCAGGAAGAATCTGATCTATAAGGATGGGATGGGATTTCATTGACAAGGAGGAGCCAGGACATGGGAGTTGTGGAGAGGGAAGGTTCTTTTGCCAGCAGAGACCGGATGGTATTTGACTCGTGACACTTTYGGGCAAACTGTTTGTGGTGAATGTTTGAAATTTTCGCAGCTGGCAAGAGGAGAGTTTTCTGTTTTCTTCACAGTTTTAGCTTGAATCCATGTTTACCATCACAGCTGTGGTAGTTCCATGCAAATGTTGGCATACCATTATAGCTGGGATTTCTTTGAAGACTTTTAGACTTCTATTTATTTCATACTTGTCCCTGAAAATTAAAGAACTGAAATACTTGCAGCACGTGACCCATATAAATTAGTTGTCAGCTGCCTCTTTTTGGAAATTCTAGCCTTTACAAGGGCAAGTRGAATGGCTTAAACAAAAGAATATTTAAAAAGCCCTGAAGGAAATTGCTTCTGCATGGGAGAGATGTTTTTGGAGGAATTAAGATGAGTTAATTCTGACAAGAATGCTAAGGTTTTAATATGCTAGTTTATATGCTCGAGGCAGTCAGTAATCAGATCCCTGAGTACCGTATGTACTGACATTTACAAATCACAAACAGATTTATATATTATGATTCCAGAACTTTATCAYGGCAAAATCATACTCCGCTGTTTAAAACAGATGACAGAAGAAGAAATAAAGATTTGCATTTATGAGACTGCGAGCAGCTGCCTAGTGTTTATTATATAGGACTGAAAGTAAAAGGAATGCATTTAAAAAAAAGCTCAGAATAGCCTTCTGAGTAAGGTGCTAACTACATGATTACTCAGAAGATTTATACTGGGCAAAATACTTTACCTCTCTGTTTACCTCCATAAAGGAATAATTCTTTCTTTTTAGTGCTCTTTACCTGTCTTGCTCATTTAGACTATGACTTACTCTGCATAGGAATTAGGGCTGTTTCAGAACTTTTGAGATGTTAGGTTTCTTATGAAACAACTCCAACCCCCTCCCACACCACCCCAAAGCCTCCTGAGGTGTTAAATGTGAAAACACCTGGAAAAAAGCCAGCCCTATGCGAAACTGTGGGAGCTCAAATTGACTGACTTTGGGAAAGCATTCTTAGGATACGAATTTCTGAAGCTGACTGATATGTCCCAGGACAGTCACTATGCTATTAGTAAAGAGTTTAGCTGTGATAGATGGGAGAATGACAAAGGAGAAAATTTATCCAGAATTTCCCTGCACCTCATCAAGCATCATCACACTGGACACCCAGGGAGACTGGGAATTCTCTTTTCTTTCACTGCATGTCTGTGATGGATGCTGATGTTCACGAGCTCAGAGCGTGGTTCATGTCTAGTGCCCGTGGGAACCCAAATCACAGCCCGCACATGATGGTGGTAACTCTCCCTGTCTGTGACTAATGAAGATTCTATTTAGTTAAGAACACTTAGACCATTCACTGCTCCATCCTTGAATGGTGATAAGTCACCCAAAGATGTTTTGGGTTTGGCTCTGATGAGCTCATTCTTTCTTAAAACATGTTTTTAGCATCTCTCCCCTGCCTAAGATCTTTTTTTTTTTAGATAAAATGAGTATCATTCTATTTATGAACAAAACTAAATATAAAATGAATGACATTTAAAATGATGCTCATATTTTAAATGATGCTCATATTTTTCTAATGATAGAAGAATTAACATTACACAAGCAGTTTACCAATCCTTTCCCTCAGTTTCATGGTTTTTTTTTTTTTTTTTTTTTTAAAAATTTTTTTTTTTTCAAAAATCTAGTGTATTCCAGAAGACCTTGCTCTCCAGAGAGTTGTAAGATATTTGTTCCAAAGAAAATGAAGAATCTATCTGTATTTTCTTCACAGGATGTCCATAGTGTAGGCTAATCAGCAACCATGGGAAAAAAAAAAAGTTTATCATTGTTATTATATAAAATATTGTAATGGATTTCTTATTAATAATATTTAGTATTTTGAGGCAGGACTAGAAACATAATGCATTTGCTATTGTTTGAATCCATAGAAAATGAATCAATTCTTTATCCTGCAACATTATGTTTGTGGATTGCAGTATCCTGCTTCCTGCCAGAGTGCAGCCCACAGGTGCCACACGTTGAAATAAGGTTTGAGTAATTCTCTACATTCAGTGTGCTTTTCATCACTAGATAGAAATGCACTCCTGTGAAGGGTGTATGGGAAGTGATCTCTGTGAAGGAGAGGGAATGATCTAATGCCCAATTAATGTATTTTTTTTATATGATTGTTAGAGAGTCTCATGTTGGTCATAAAAGTATGTTTTCTCATGTGCAGAACAGACAAATRTATTGCCATAATTTGTTATAATTTGTGAAAGGCTTCCACATTGCCTACTTCATACATCTTTTTCTCCTCCATGATTAGAAAAACGCTGAATATTAAACAATTGTCAAATTGGAGATCCACTTAAAATCTAAAATGTCTTCTTGGCACTACAATGTATCCAGCATTGGCAAGACTTAATGCTTTAAGATGACTTTCCCATCATTCACTTGTCATATTTTTTCTTTTAAATTAAAAAGTGACTTTAAATGTAGAATGTCAATTTTTCCCCCAAAGATATCTTATAAAATACTAGTAATTTCACTTTTGCAGGCATACACAGTAGACAATCTGTGGAGTTTTAAGGTCTAACATAAATTGTCCTTGTTCAGCTGATGTACTTGAGTAGCAACAAGATATAGTGTTTGGCCCTAGCTGCTCTCACATTGAYTGGGSTAAATCCTGCCCTCAGTTGTACCCRAGTAAATCTGAAATACRGTCCTTGTCTCTGCAGATCTTCTGGAAGGAGGATGGCCCTTGGTTCAAGGCTCTGCATGGTGTCCTTGTCCCCAGCTCTGCTTTAGACTGCTGTCTAGTTCTGTATCTTGGGGAACATCTGCCTCCCTTGGGGCCTCACAGGATTGCAGGGAAGAACAATGAGGTATGGGTCTTTAAGCAAGCAAAAAATGGCCAAAAATGGGACAATTGTTCATTCCCTTTGTTTTCCCACATTTTGTTTGTTTGCCTTTGAAACARATGTGTCCAGTTGTCTGATGTCTTATGGACCATAGCCCGAGGAATGCTTCTGCCCCACACCTTTGCCCGAAGAACTCATCTTCCCACCAGGTTCTTTCAGCACGTCAGCGAACGGGGACAGACACCTGTTTTGAGGAACACGTGTAGGCTCTTCCACAGAGCAATGTCTGTGAGGGCAGCACCTTCCTCCAGCTAGTCTACAACATCAGCTTTCCAAAGAGAGCATTGCAGGTACTCAGAGAGATACCTGGCAACTACTGAGTTTTAGACATGGTCAGGAAGCCAGTTCTTCTCTTTTTCACCCCAGTACAAAGGCCAAGGATAAAAAACTAGGTTATACAGGGCTGTAGCCCAAGCTGGCTTTGGCCACATTCCTTTCTAAGCAGACRAGTTCAATCGCTGGAAGAAGATTTGCAGCACAAAAGTGAAGACTGAGAATTTGAATGCAGAGGGCAGAGAATACACAGTGTGCAATACATTTCAGTAGTGTTAACAACCTCTGACCAAACTAATTTTTCACATTAAGTAAAATTCCAGTGTCAGGATGTCACATCTGATGGTACAAGGGTGTTGGTGGATCTCTAAAACAGAAGCATCGATTGAAGTCTCCTGTTTGTTCATTTGTGAAGTATTCTTTCTTGCTCATTTGACTTCTCTGAGCGGGCAGTTTGTGGCAGATAGTGCACCAGGAAGTGACTAGAAGTTCAGAACTGACATTTTATACTTAAGAAAGGCTACTTAAGGTTTTACAATAAATACTGATATTTTAAAATATAATTCTTACAGCAAAAGCCATGCTAAAACTTAAATGGGATCAATAAAAAACAGATTTACTTAGGAACTGTAGGAAAAATGACAGAGATATCTGCTAATCCAATGATATTAGTCCTGTCTTTGAAAATTCATTATTTATTTTGATGCCTTCACATACAAAAAAATGTGAACTTTGTGATGTTGTGTGTTGCTGCTATTTTTAGTGGTTGGAGCACCAATACTGTTAACACTATTTTCGTTTGCAGATTCTGTCAGACTCGCATACACCAAAAAAGAAGAGCACTAAAAGACTCGTGATATGAAGAAAACTATCCCCGTGTGGTAAAAAAGACTCAATTTATTATATACACACTGGCAAGGCAGTAGAGGAACTTAACTCCACCCTGGCACCAGCAATTGTCATATTTTTCTAAGCGGTAATCTCTCTTCCAGTGGAAACAATYTAATCATTTTGATAATTGAGTCCTCGGTCCACACTTTTCTTTCTTGGAGTCCTGCATTTATACTTGTTCTTAGTATGATGGTTGAATCCACACCAGTATTTTAGTATATGCCAGGGCTGTGCTACTGGAACAACTTCTCGATCATCCCCACGCTGTGTTTGAGTTCACACTGCAGGGCTGTGTGTTGCAGCAGACATTGAGGAAGGAAGTCATCCCCTTTGTGATTACTGATCCTGAAGCCATAAGGACTGAAAGAGGTGTTCGCTCCAAGATTTTCTGCTTGCTTCCCAGGTCCCCTTTTCCATCTTGCAGTGTGGTTATCTCCTGAGGTTCTTCTCCATTCTTGATATCCATGCTCTGTATTGAGCTCCTTGCGTTGTGAAGAAAGTGGGCTTTAACTGAGAGCAAAGGCTCCTCGGATAGGACTGTTTTGTCAGCCTTCCCATCAGGGTTCTCAGAGATGAGAATACCCTGGTAATCCAAATTCGGAGTGAAATATTACCCTGGAGCTGGGGCCTCTCCTCATTCTAGCACTATTGACTACGGGGCTGCCACAGTCTAAATATTTCACTGTGGAGAACTAAGTTTTTTTGAAAATGTGTTTTAAAAAAGAGACTTAAAGCAGAAACACCCCGTTTGTATAGTGGAGGGACATAGGAGAAACCGTAGTAGTTTTAGATGAGAGGATTCAAATCCCTTCATAATTTGGAAGCTTTGGAGGCTATACATATCTGGACTCTGAAGTCCACATTGACTCTAAGTAAGAAGGTAAAATGTGAATAGTGCCCAGTTGGGACATAACTGAACTGCTGCAAATTTCTGTAGGCACAATCTGCAGTCTGGAATAGGTGCCATTCATGAGAAACATAAAAGTTAACCCTTGTTTGGCTGTGCCTTTAACTTGGAGGATTGTTCAGTTTAAGTTCAGATTTAGATGTACATGTGATGCCATTTTACGTGAATCTGTTCTTCAACAGCACTCAACAGTAGCCCAGTCCTGACAGAATTCTTCATAAGGAAAAATGGCGTTTCATATTTAATAAAAATCAATGCTAACTTTAAAAAGTGGTTATTTAAGGAGAACACATTTTTACTGCACTGTCAAATCATAGGTCTAACTCCGCAGATCTCAGGAGGAAACCTCGGAAACAGCTCCCAACTTCTAGGGAACATTTTTCTTTCTTTTTCTTTTCATTTCAAAATTAGACTTCTAACTATTTAACACTGACCCAGCGTTCCTAACTTTGAAGCAGAGACAGCAGGACATAATATGCATTACTATTGACTTTGATGAATAGACTCCCCATGAAWGCAACCAACTCATGTATCCATTCAGCCCAGCTTTTCCATTCTTAATCATGGTAATATTTAAAATGACTRATGCTTGGAGATGTCCCATTTCCTGCCTTGCTGAGATGGTGGGGAATGTTGTGGAAGGTTGAGTCAGGGAGAACCTTAACTAGAAATCGGAGAATTTAGGAAACAACAAGCTGGGGCAGAAATTAAAATTAATAACAACAGTGAATAATAAAGTAGTCTGACATATATGTATGAAAGGAGAAAAAAAATCGTATTCTCTGAGTGCTTAGTTAGCTAGGAGGGAGGAAAATAAAATATAAAAGGAATGTACATCTTTTTGCCAAAGCAAATCCTCTTCCTTGCTATGGAAAATGTTTTGAGGTGGATTAGCTATGCTGTATGAGCTATAGAGGCATATGAGAGGAAAAGGACTCCAGAGTAGGAAGGACACACATCTTGAGCATTGATTGCTTCATGTCTGAAATTAGAACTATATTCACTAACGCAGTTTTATTCCCATGGACTCACTTACATCTCTTTTGTCTACAGGTAGGACAGGTAACCTCTGTCCAGTCTAAACGGAGAAGAGGGTTTAAGTCACAGTAATGTGRAGGATGAGCTGCAGCTTCTTCTTTTYAGAAGAAAAAATCTTGAGTTATTACTCAAAATSTACATGTGAATCATAGGGCACCTGAAGCKCTCTYAGAGTTGTCTGATTAAAAATGCTAGCACTTTTCTAGCTATTTTAATCTCATGTTAGTTAGGCAGCGCAGTGTCAAAAGCTGCAGACAGACGAGACGGGGCAGGCTCACAAATATATTTGTGAGATGGAGCTCATCACTGCCTGGAAATAGAACTGTCTGGAGTATTAGGAGCTATAAATACCAATATGAGAAAAGATGGCTTACAGGGAAACACAAGCAAGAAGATGAGTGAATAAAAGAAAGGTAAGGATGAGGATCAGAGAGCAGTTCTTAAAGGGAAAGCCTGAGTTACTGTTTGCTCACGTCCCAGGGGGACCAGTGCCTTGGTGAAAAATCATGGTCTATAGTCACAGTTAGCCAAGCCATCTTGGTGACATCCTCAGATCTGCTCTCCCTGGGGACAGGGCAAAATGCCCTGAGYTTGGGGCCAGCCATATGAAGGGACCGACTGCAAAGACGAGATACAGACTGTGAAAGGGGAAGATGGGGGGAAGAAACTATCTGTTATTAGGTCTCTGTTTATCTCATCCCTATAAGCTGCAGAGTCTCTCTGTAGGTGCCTGGAAAATGCCTGCTGCCAGAGGTATCCATACCTCTCACATGGACTTCTAGGGTRGTCAAACCCTTTATGAAATAGCGGAAGACAAACTACCTGATCCATCAGAGCAATGGACTGCACAAAACTTTGTGAAGTGCCTCCTGCCAAATAATTTGGAGTTCTGTGTCATCGTGGTCTAGCTCACAGCCTAGAGGAACTGGCCAAAGTGTTGCAGCATGTGTTTGGTGATCAGCTGCTAAATTAATTACCAAATCCATCAAATATGAATGCAGTGAAGGCTATGATATATTAATACCAGTTTGGGACATACTGTAGCCTGGTAGATAAACCAGCTCTCATCATCCAACTTTTTATCCTTCTCTAACCTGAAGAGGGGTTACACACAACCCCTAGGGAAAGACTSTGCAGCTGAGAGTAGTTACTAACTGAACAACAGTCATTTTTTTTCCCTTGCATTGTCATCAGTGTAAATTAAACAATTATTTATAACAGTGGCCCTGAAGGATGATTATCCTGATCAGGCAACAGCTGTTCTAGCTAATCCTGCTACTTAAATGTATTTGCTGGTCTGTGTGTGAGCTGGCCTTTGAAGTTTGTAGCTGTAAATTGGGTGAGGGCAAATAAAATGGGTCTTTCTTTCCACGGTCGTGCTATCAGCTTGAGTGCTTGTGTGTGAGCTGTGCATGAACCAGGGCTTGCCTTGTTTCCTTCTGTTTTTAGAAGCAAAAATCACTGGGTGACATATTCGGAGCTATTTAGTGCATTGAAGGGTAAGGCTTTGTGCTTGTTGTAACCTGCCCARCTGCTTCCACAGATACAGAGCAACCACTTATGAAGCAGGAGAAAAGATGGCCATGGCCAGACTTACTAGCTAAAGAGTCATGGGAATGTCAGCAGCTTGCCTGGGCGAGATCAGCCCAAGCTCAGTGTAACTGGTGCAGGTGAGCAGTGGCCTTATCACAGCACGCAGAGCTCACCTGGGGTGAGCAGCCGAGCTGTGGCCGTTCGAGACACGGCCTCTCCCCCAGGCCACTTTGATCCTGCTTCCTTAGGGCTCTTACCGTGCTGCTTGGTTCTCTGCAGCTCCCTTCCTTTAGCTCTACGCCTTTTCATTTAAAAACTGTCAAGTTGGAAACATTAATTTAGGAAAAGAAAATAAAGACAATTTAAGGGATTAGGAAGAAACTCGGGAAGCTTCCCATACTTGAATATCTCTTTCTAGATAGCTATTCAGAAAGGCTGTTGATGCAGTGCTTATAATAAGTGAAATTAAAGCACGCACATAATGTTCTTTCAAAGCAAATGTTACCAGTGAGAATACTGTCTGTGATAGGGATAAGAGTAGACAAACACTCTAACAGGTTGCAGAAGTATCTGTATGTGCTGTCAAATCTCTGGACACAGTATCATTTTAAGGTTTTTAGAGGATATTTCTTTCTGATTTTCTGTTGGTTGTCAGTGCAGTGACAGTCAATGCTTCAGTCAATGCACCACGTGATTTCATATCTCCCTYGACAAGGACTGTCTTGCTTTCCATCTGTTGTCTACAAGGGCTGAAGATGAGAAGCAGAACTGTAAAAGGCAGGAGAAAATGTCTGGGTTGGGAGGGTAGGCTGTGTTTTGTAATGAGATGGGTATAATGAGATTAACAATCAAACAATAGAAATGGAAGAAATATTTAAAATCTGATTAACTTTCCACTTTTCTTTCTGTTTGATTGTATTTTGCACTTTGTGTAGCTCAGAAAGTTGAGGGATGGGGGCAGGATCATTCTGTTGCTCCCAAGCAATAGGTTAATGATGCAGTTTTAGGCACAAAGAGATGACAAAGAAAAGTCACAAGTGTATACACAAGAAAAGGAGTGGTTTGGATGTTTATGAGATCCTTAGCAAAATCCACTTGCAAACTCTGCTTTGGAGTTAGGTAGCCTATGGCAAATGGCTCTTTGCACACCTCAGAGGTAGCTACATGGAAAGGATCTGMTTTCCTTGAGCCAGTGTCATAGTGGCTGCAAGTCACCCTGCTTCATTTGCCAGGACACCAGGAGGTCCTGCAACAACAGCGAAAGAGCTCCCAGAGGAATCCACAGAAAGAGCTGTTGTATTGCAAACATTTTTTTTTTTCTTTAGCTCTGACTACAGAACAAATGATAATATGAAATCAAACATGACACCCTACCTGCAGGACTTGACTCTGACAGATGGAGCTGCGTTTAAATAGCACCATGTTGCCAGTTCCAATAAAGCAAAATACACAAAAGCTAAAATCTAATTGCAAAACAAAAAAAATGTTCAGTTCTTGGAAGAAGACCAGAAAAAGGTGAGAGCAAGGAGCACGCCAAAGAAAACTCTTACACCAAGATAAAARGAAAAATCTTGTCACGAAAGCAGCAACCCAGAAGGACTGTGACATGTTTCTGAAGTGATGGAACTTCATATTATCAAAGGAAGCAGTGATATTTCCAGACAAGCAGGGTCAAGGTGCAGATTTACTTCGGAATCTACTGTATGGCTAAAAAAAGGCCCTTTGAAGGTTCTTAYTAGCTCTAAACATAAGTTTTACTGAAGATGGGCTCTCTGTCTGGTGAACTTTGGGATCAACTCCTGGATCAGCCAACACAGCTTCCTGCAATTCAATGCATCAATTCCTAACTATGTTAGGTGGGGATTGCACAGTCTGTGGCCRGCATGACAAACTCGGGGGCAACTTTCATACACTGGCATTAGCAGTGAATTCTGAATCATTAAGAATTTCTGAAAGTTTAGGCTTATCCTATTTTTGAATCATGAAACTCCTCAGACTTGGCGATTTCTCCTGGCTGTGTTACAGTATTCAGTGCTCTTAAGGTCCCAGATTCTAATTCTTGGCAATTATTTGAGAATTTCAGCTTCTGCTAAGCTCTTAGGATTGTGGAGAGGGATTGGCAAGTAGTCATTGACTGAACCATGGAGATGAAAAGAAGATTCAGAAGGCAAAGAGAAATTTTAATTGAAATCTCCAAAGCAGGTTCCAAAGCTTCGGGCTTAGGACTTTTGAGCTCTGTGGGCTGGCAAAAACCARCGTGTTTTGGAGAGCTGGGTGGGTGACACCTAATGTGTCCATGTCCTATCAGACCGTTTGTCTGGTGCACAGGCACCAGACAGAGAAGTAACAGGGTCTCTGGTTCTACTGCTATGTTGCAGACCAGTCAAGACCTTTGGGATGTTCAGATAATCAGACTGCAATGCAACACAGCTGGCCCACCACATCTATTTAGGCTTATTTTCTTTTGCAAGAAAATATTCACACTTGGGCTGTACCACTTAATCCAATATTTTCCTCAGATTGTCCTTAATCACATAACCTAAAATTTTCAATCAGCTAGTACTGAAAGGGTCAGGGGGTCTCTTTTCTAGTCGACCATTTTGGTACCAAGACTTGCTACCCAATTCACCTTTCAGTGAAATGGCTCTTATTTGCCATATGATGGATTTTTTTTTTTGAGCACATGAACTGCATTCCTTTCATTTACATTCACTTCTTTTTGTACTTGCTAACTGCATGTTTTTTAATTGCTTTTTTATCCCACTGCTATTTATTTACAGTAACGTCAGTGGTAACAACTCAGATATAAAATATTTGCTGTAGYGTTTCACAATAATTTTTGGGATCTGAGGTTTTTACTGTATTTAGCTGAAAGTGCTAAGCAGCACAAGATATTTCATTCATTTCTCAAGCATAAGATATAGTGGCTGAGGAGATAGATACTATAACAGACAATATATCCGCTGCTGTAGGGRTATTATAGGGTATTACATACACTTGGGAGAAGGTGCTTGGGTCCAGCTGCAGAAACAGCAGAGTCCACTTTTGGCTAATTGCTGAGTGCTTTGGATAAATTGGTATCACCTGTGTCTTGTGGGAGGTAGCCACAGTTGGGCTTATTATAAAGGGAAAGTGGGTAGAAGGTGGTTGGAAATGCTGGTCTAAAGTGCACTTAGTAAGGTGAGATTGCTCCTCTAAAGGCAGGAGGTAGAGCTTGCTAAGCTGCYTGGCTGGAGGTGAAGCATGTGTTCTCTACTGGATGTTACCAACTCATGTTGAGGTACTTTATCCATTTGTGAAATGTCTTTCTTGGCACTTATTTATATTTCTGCACCTTAACTATGGATTAAAGTAGGTTTTACGTTTGCTGGTGATTTAATTGTAAGAGCATGCAGGGCCTATCTAAGGGGAGCTAAAAGCTCTCATGCAGGGACAAATGAGATCCAAAGCTTAGCTTGCTGGAACTAAGTGCTTTATCAGAAATGCCAGAGCAGCTTGCAACTATATAGTAAACAAATAGCTACTGAGGAAAATCATTGAGCCAAGAGGGACTGTTTTAGGAAATGGGGAACTTCCGATCTGGTCTAGATCTAGTTAAGGCAATTATAGAAAAATCTTGGGATCTCTGGGCTTTATTCAGAAAAAAGACTGGTGGTTTCCTTGTGGAGCTCTGTACCTTCTGGTTGACCTTGTGTGAGACAAGGTCAGAGTGTGATTTGCACCCCTATTGCTTTTCCTGCATCATCTCCCTCCTGTTCCTTTGCCTATTAAAGGAGTTAGAGTTTATGCATCAACAGGCTGGATTCTTGAGCAAGGAAAGAGGAGGGATATGGGGAGTTGATCGCTTATTTTATTGACTTATAAGTAACAGAAGTGCTAATGTTTCCATATATGAAGCCCCCACATGGTGGTGGAGAAATATTTGCCTGTGTAACTTGCCTTGTTACTCTTTTGATTTGTCCTARTCTACCTTGCTCTTTTTGAGTATAATAAAAGCAAAAGAGGAGCTGATATTTCCCTTGTTACGATGTCACTTTTTAGCAAAATGAAGTGRGTAAAAATAGTTACTTTTATCTAACAGTGACATATTAAACAGAGACRAGGGGAAGCATCACAACTTTGCCATAACAAATTGACAAAAAAAAAWGCACAATACAATATAATCTTCCTACTGCATATTGTTGAAAACTGACACAGAGCTGTTGTCTTGAAGGCTTTTCTTGTACCTGTTTATGCATCATATCTGCTTTCTATTAATTTGACTTTCAGAAATATTATACTCATTCATTTCTGTTCCTTCCTACTCACCTCTGAAAGTCACTCAATAGCAAAACTAATAAAAAGCTTTTCTTGGACAAAATATGATGTTGCATCTTCTAAATTATACCTACTGCTTTTTGTCCTCCCATGAGATTTTGTGCTCCTATTGATAGGAACTATAAAATATTTGAGGCCAGGCTTCTGCTTTTTTTTTCCTGATGGTTATTTCATCTTTGCTTAAACTTAAGGAAAGGATCTTCTTGAGTGCTACTAGTTCTTGTGAGACTTTATTGTAATGGAAATAACTAGCAATGAAAGCTCCCTCCCAATAACAGCTTCCTTAAAAGAAAAGATTAGTTATAGCCAAAACCATTTTTTTGTATTGTTATACATTAAAATAATTTGAGACTTTCATATAATTCATTACAGGTTTTTYCTTCCATCTTAGTTTGCTCTAAGGTAGTTTCATTTTCATAAGCTTTCATCCAGATTTGAGTAAACAGGATGGCAGCTTGATACAGCATGAACTTTATCATCTGAAATATCYCCTCTAAGGAAGGGGAATAGAGGGGTGTGTGGGCTGACACTGAATGCAGTGGCAAAGTATTTACGGCTGGACTCTGTTAACTGCTGCACTTATTCTTCTGTGATGTGGGCATTTGTATCCTACAGACTACTGATTTCTTAGGGACTCTGGACGTTGTCTGGTAACAGGTCTCTGGTGTTTCCCTGYTTTGGAAGGGCTTAGGTGCAAATCAAGGGTGCCAAGCTTGCAGCAGGGGTGTCAGTGGGAATCTGGGGCACTGGGCAGCCAGTGCTGCAGGTGTAAGACACCAGCAAGCAATTTGTGGGCTTGTTTAGGTGCATGAGCTTAAATCTGATCTATGTTACTACAGTAAAGTRTCTGCATGGGAGCTACTGTACACTAAATATATGTGAAGGAGGAGATTCAGAAAGAAATAAACGTGAGTTTTCAACTTTAACAAAACATCCATTACAGCAATTCTGTGGAACCCTTATTGCATATCATAGTATCATACCTTTCTTCCGGAGCCTGCTTTAGCATGGAAATTCATTTACTCATTCCCTACAAAGTGAGCAAGCCCTGGAAACAGCATTTTCTTCTGAGAACTGAAATGTTCTTCAGTATTATTTTTTGAGATAAATGCAACAAGTTGTGAGACCAATAATCCCTAAATGATCGACTCTGAGTACTRCAGACAACCTGGACAACTGGCATGCCACAATGTGATTTATCCAGATACTGCTACTTGTRCTTGAGAGCTGTAAATAACTGTGTGATCCAAAATGAATAAAATTCCTTATTAAGCAGCTTTTCTTACTCAACTGTCTTGTAGGGATTGCAGTGAAGTCTAGCACTGACCAGAATGTATTTCTGACAGCTTTTCTTCTGAAACCTTTCCCATTTGTATGTGAAGAATGTTTCCCATCTTGTCTTTTATGTTAGGAAAATTAAACACAGAAGTACTAATTATCACTGGCGATGTACTTTGGCTATCAGTTGCAGGCTGAAATATTAATACTGCATCACATAACAAGTATTTACTCCTCTTAGAGGCATAGATAAAAAGGCAGATCAGTTTTATTAAAGTTATTTGGAAGTGTTATCTATGTGCTCTCCTAGCCATTTCTTTCTTTTCCTTTTAAGAATGCAGATTATGCTGGGCAAACTAATTTGGACAGGGCAAGTGCCAGCCTGTAGTCAAGCCATCTAAGGATGACTTGTGATTATTATAATAACTTTTAGCCCTCCCTAATATTTCAGTCTGGGGATGCTGTTAGGCTCTGATACTGAAACCATGCTTGCTCTASAAGGAAATATAATTTTCTTCTAATTAACTCTTCTACTATCTTAGTATACTTAGTGAAATGCTGTACCTAAGCTTTAAAGGATGCTGTATGTAGTMAAATGCAGCAGCTATAGAATTTATAAGTAAAGAAAAAATGTGCTAGTTAAGGATTAGCTCTTTACAACTGATGCTGTAAGTGCTAGATTAGGTTCTATTAATTTTTCTGCTGTTCTTAAGGGTCTGTTGTCATCTCTGTCCTGAGGTCCACCAGGCTCTTTCACTCAGATCAAGCAGCAGCTTAAATGCCATGGATTTCTTTAGAAATTTCACTTATTTTTATTTCCCAAGAGGCTTACGGCCTAAAGGTAGGTCCTAAAATACAAGTGTAGGCACCTAAATTGAGCCAGTGTTGACTTCTTCCACCCTGAGAGCACTTTAACAAAGGGAGCTTTGTTTGCTGTGCCAGAGCTGTGTTCTATGAGGCAACAACCTGCAGGTTTAGGGGCTTAATTCTGCACCCCTCAGGCTAAAAGCACCCTTCTATTTTAGGACTCGATACTAAAGTTTCAAACAATGCAATATTTCTGTGCTGCAGAAGCCTTGTTTAAAGCATGGATGCCCAATGTTTTTGGCATCCATTGCCCTGGATGCCAAATCATCATCAGGTAGTAAACCGATGCCTTTAAGCTTGCCTCGGAGCTGTGTGATTTTTAAGCTGTCAAGAGTCTAACTGTGATCTCTATCTCTAGCTGCTGGGGCAGGTTTGTAGGTGCAGATTAATGCTTGCCCTTCCAGGCACAACTGCTCTGGAGAGGCACCTCTGGCAGGAGCGTTGGTCTCAGGACTTGCCATGATGAGACTCAACCGTGATCTCTGTGGAACTTCAGTTTATATTTTCTCTTCAAAAACATACAGCATTTGAAGGAAAGAAAGTAGATTTTAGCAGAGGATTTCACAAATTGAATAGTCTCTAGTCATTGATAATGCATGGGAGACCCCAGCAAAATGAGATGCTGATGTAGAGATTCTTTGCCCTTCCTTGTTCTTCTAGCAGGAATTTCTGTTGCTTGTTKTTGGATCCTCTTTAGTTCATGCTGTTGTTTTTTTTTTTAACACTGATATCTTTTGACCAAAAGGTTCATATTGCTCAGAGAACCTCTTCTGCCAGGCTTGTATTTTATTAACAGCCAGTTGTATCACTGCAGCTATGCTAATCCTTCCTCTATTGCCCCATTGTGTGTTCCAACAGGTAAGCAGAGCAGAAGGGATATTTTTTCTAGCTTGTGATTTATTTTTGTTTTAATGTTTTCTCCCTGAAAGCAAGATTACTCATAATAGTTGCCATAGGCCATTTCTGGCCTGGAGGCTATAGGATGTATTACCCCATGCAGCTGATTCAATGTGCAGTGAAATGTTCARTGCTGTAGGAAATATCAAAATATTGACCAAATAAGATGAGCTTTAAATGGGCAAATTCCCTAAACAGTTAAAACTTACATTGGTAAGCAGCACTTGTTATGAGTTTAAATATAACACATAATAGGAAAATGTTTGGGATTGGACCTTAATTATGTGCTAACCAGCAGAGAGGACCTTGTAGACTTCTAAAGCGCTCACATGCAAAGAAGAAATCTTAATTTGAACAGGYTAACTTTATCCAGAAAAGTTCCTCCTAGAAGAAAAGATTCAGTTCTCTAACAGAGAAGGGTAGTTCAGGTAAACCAGAGGTTTTTAATTTCTTCACTTCTTCCCTTTAAATATAATTCTTCATCAGGCAAGCTGTAGTAACCAAGAAAATTATAGCTTTTGTCTTTTGTGTTCCTCTTACACTGATGAGTATGCAAAACTAGCTTAGGTGCGATACAAAGAAACATTTTTGTACCCAGGCAAGCTGGGAGCAGGAATGGTGTCACTCTAGTTTATAGCATAGATGCCTTAGACTCAATCAAATCTKCTGGAGACTGCAAGGCTTAAAGCAGATGTTATTTCTTTTCCTGATAAACACTCTTTTTCAAATATACTTGCAAAGTCTGTAAAGCCTAATAAAAGTGCTGCCTGATGTGCTGTAGGCTGATTATGCTGTATGCCAATGAAAATGGTCAATTTTATGAAATGTCTTCACTCTATCTCCTGTCCCCAGTATCAAGAAACTTGCAATGTCTCTTGCAGGGAAATTATGAATCCAATTTGAAAGCAAAGGCATAATTCCTATGCTGCCCAGAGGCTGATGAATATATGAAATGCTCTGCASTGAGGAATGTGTGTTTAGGTGTTAGTGAGCTGGTGGCTTCTCTTTTGTCACATCAAAAAGGGAAGATTAAAACCAAATTTGTTTGGGTGGAGTTCCCCAGAGAACAGATGTGCCTGAGCAGAAAGTAGTGCAGGCTTGAGGCAGAGGATCCCTAATTTCCACTGAATTAAAATAACTTCAGAAAAACTGAGTCCATAATCTGTCCCCTATCAGTGACAAACCATACAGTTCAAGAGAAGAATTCCCTGCAATGAGTTCAATTAGCTTATAAATCAAAACTCACTATTTTCCTTTATCCACAATTCTTCTGATGTGTTTATATTAAACCCTTCTATTAACCGCTGAAAAATAGTCTGCAAGGATCTCTGAATTTAACTATTCTCTACTAGACATCATTTGATGCAGTTGGCCTGAGGCTGTAGCTGGGGGAGGTGATTTGAAAACTGGAGCCCTATGGTGGCATCAACCTTCCTTGTCAGTGATGGGGGTCTAGGGCTCTTCYACAGCTGTGCTCATTGCCTGCTTTGGCTCATCAGTAACATTATCAGCCTGGCCAACTCACCTCATGCTTCAGGGAAGAAAATTCAAGTTAAAGTAACTTGAATGAAATTGCAGTATTCCCAGTTTAGCATTAATACAACCTCTGTGCTCCMAAGGAGACTCAAGTGTTTTGTTCTCTAAATACCACTGGGTCATAAAATATGAAGTCATCAGATAAAAACAGCTGAAGAAGTGTCTTCAGATCTCCTCTCTGTTCTTAGAGGAAGGGGAAAAAAGTGTTCATGGAAGTGCTGGGGAATTAGGTTTCTGCATATGGGGCTCACTCCTCACTAAGCCAGTGATGTGTAACCAGGGTACCTGACACTTGAGGAATTATTGTTTAAGTCAGCAGATTTTCTTGAAAGTTCCTGTTTTGAAAACTTTCACAGGAATGTGTAAAGAAATCTTTCATATCAGCCACAGTTTCTGTGTCTCTTGAACAAAGCTGTGCTGAGAAGCAGTGGCACTGTCAAGGTTATGGTGCTGGACAGGTTGTCAATTGAATTTTTCCTGTAAAAGCACTTCTCAGGCAAAGGAGACTTTGTAGAAGTTATAGCTAAACTTAATTACTTTTTAAGTAAAGCAGGTACTCTGGATTCTGGAAGTGTCATCCTTCCYTTGGTCAGCAATGTAGTTATAACTYGTCTCTGAGGAGTTACCTTCCAGCTTCAGCTTCTGTTGAGGCACCATTTTAGTGGTCAGTTTTCTGTTCAGTAGGTTTGGGAGGAGAAATGTCAGCCTCTGGTGACCTTGCCTGTGGCTTGAGCCTGGCCTCTCATGAAACCTTGCTTTGCTCTTGTAACCTTGTCTTTGTTTGGTRCATGGGAACAGAAATTTGGGCGATTACTGGTTAAATGGCTAAATTAAAACCTTCCTGTAACCCTCTATTCCTGCTCACTTGTGTGCAGAAATTTTGGCCTATTGTATCTAGCAAAAGTAAACTGCATAGGAGAGATTACCTTTAAAAAGGTAAACAAAAGTGGTAYTCTAGAGCACTGCTTTGAATGAAGGCAAGGCTTTAGGGATTCCTCCTTGTCTGTTCAGAGCRCAGCAAGTCCTTGTTTACCTTGGTCTGTAGGGCCTTATTTTATCTTAAGACCTGAGGTTTGCCTGTGTTTGTTTCCCTCGCTGTGCCATTATTTCATTATCCAGCTATCCATTCTGGTCAGGCCTCGAGTCACCCACCAGTTCAAGATGACAAATGTCACGCTTGGTTTTAGGCTGACACTTCATTCATCTTCTCCTGAAGTGCTGTCAGTAGATACTGTAAAGGCCTCATGGGTGCCTAGAGAAGCTGTTGTTGTTGACCTCTTCTTTTAGGTCATGTTATGATTGCTCTTGGTACAATTCTAGGCTGTTCCAGATGATATAACAGTGTCTTATTATTCTTCCTCCTGCCTGATGCTCTTCAGGATTGTGCTGGTTGCTGGGTATGCCCAGTTGTTCCTTGACCACATTATAGTGTGGGTCTGCCAGCATGGCTCAGACCTGAACTCATCCAAGGAAGACAGCACTGGGGCCACCAGGTTGCTGCACCCTCAGGGGGTGATTTTAACTTGTGTGGAAGACCCATGAGTAGTGATTGAGCCTGAGCTTAGTGAGAGGAGCATCACCCAATTGCTACTGGGAGATGATAGTCCTCAACCAGCCATGCTTACCACTCAGCAGGAGCCAAGTGATGGGCAGTCCCATCCTACCCGGGGCATGGGCAACGCTCTGCTTAGGCAGAAGAGCATGGTTTTCTTCCATGCCTTAGTAAAGGGGCTGTCCAGGCCTCTGCCTCAAAGCCAGAGAAGTCCTAAAAATAACCCAGAAAGGAGTAATGACTGTSGTGCAAATTTAGAAGAAAAGTGTTTGCAAATTGAGCTTCAATTTCCCAGACTTTCTATGAGACTTGCATGTTTATTACAGCTGATTAAAGCAGGAGTTGTAGGGATGGCACTTCCAGGCAACACTGTGTTTGCATATCAATATTTTTAAGTTAAATTTACATAAGGTTTGTTAGAAGATGTCCTGTTTGTTATTTCTCTCACATTCCATTTCCCAGGACTGTGCAAAGGCTCAGTTACTCTGACCCTGATTACTTATTCTTTTCTTTCCAGTCKCTCATTGCCCTCYTTAAGAGKGTGGTTTATTATTTSTTGCTGCTRTTATAAAAATGCATAGTAAATATGTTAAAGTTTTGTTTTTTATTACATCCAGCTTGTCTCTGCAGAAACCCTATCCTTCTTTGTGCCGTAACAAGATGATGCAAATCTTGTGTTTTCATGCATAACATTTTATCAGTCTCTCCCACAAGTTTATAAACATAGGCTGGACCAYTCGGGATCAAATCTGTTTCCTTGATAAAAGCTGCAGCATCCTCAGCAAGCTGACAAAACTTCACCAGTGTGCATTTTTACCTTGGTTTTCTATTGAGAAGCTGAAAATTGACTGCTGRGACTTTGGAAGACCTGAAGGTTCCCTGATGTGCTGTGTGAGGTGCCTGTCCTGTTGCTGCTATAGGACTGCTATTCCTGCAGTGCCCTGTTTCTCATGGAAATCCCAAGCAATTTCTYGTTGACTTTCTTGTCATTGCTGTATAGCATATGATATCAGGACTGGGCTTTATTTTTGTTACCTTTCCCTCTGATAATTTAAGTAGTACAAATTGTTGTAATGTGACCCGCTGTAATGGAGATTAGTGTGTTGTTTACCTATTGGGAAGTATAACTGAATACTGCCTTCTCCTCCATGCCTTGATGGTAAAGGTCCATCAGTGTCACTGGCAAGATCCCTGTGGACTTTCTCGGGATCTTAGATGAAATCCAAGTGTTTATTTATGGCTATTTCTAGGTAGCTTTCTTATGTCATCTTCCTTTTCAAAGCTCTGCATGAAGATCTGGATAATGTTTAGCCCTTCTTTCTCCCCCAACTCATTAATTGGGTTCTGGGGCCCTGCAGGCTGTTTCCATGGCTCATCCTGAGTGCTTCTGCCTCGTGGTGCTTGCTTGTCCTSTCCTGTCTTTGTGCACGCATGTCCMTGGAGCCCCCAAGAGATGCTTCTGATAGTGTATCTGTTTTAAAACCATGATTTGTTTCCCTGGTGCTTTTGCCTAGTGACTCCTCTTCCTTGATGTGTGTTTTTGTGAAGAAGCTGATTAAGTTTATACTGAGTAAGAGGTGGCTCTGTGTCCTTTGGCTTTGGTGCTGGCTAGTCCAATCCCCAGTGTGACATGTATTGTAATGGAGCAATTTCAACTTGCCTCAGCTCAGAAGCGAGCCCATAAAGGTGTGTTTTAYTACCCTATTTTTTTAGGAGCTCCTGTTTGTCAGTCTTTGTAGTCACAGAATTCAGTGGAGACCTTCCCTTCAGAAAACATGGAAAAACCTGGAAACAAAGGGTCCTGTTTAGCTTTGCTCATAGCTGAATGATGTTTTAGATGAATGATGATACATAGCTGAGATTAGTGATGGCACCGTAGTGTTCTGGGGAAATAATGAGCTGTCTAAATGGTCAGGAAGAAATTTACCTCCATTCTGACACCTCAGATGTACAGGGGAGAAAAGCAAAATAATTTACAGCAGGGCTGTGTACCTTTTAACACTGTAATATATTAAACTTGTGATGTTGTGACACTAATTGCCAAAAAATTCTAGGACTGTGTCATAAATTAGATTGTGCTGCATCTGATTGGGCTTTTTGTGCTTTATTCGCATCAAAAGGCAATTACAATTTGTGCAAACTTAATCCTACCAGTTTAATGGGGCATATAAAATATGCCTTGTAATTTGTCCTTTATTAATACTGTATATATGAGTTTTCTGTAAATRGAGGCCACTAATTATTCTGATTCTTGGATATTGCAGTTGCCCTTCATAATATAACGTTCATTTAAGTTTTGTATCTTGTGCACATGCATTTAGATATGAGACTTTTTAAAGGTTACTCACACAAGGTCTTACTTGTATGACTTGGAGAAATTGCTCTAAAAGTCAGTATAACTGTTAAAATGAGCTCAGTAAGTAAGGGCTCAGYAGAGATTCTTACCCCAAGTTCTGATAAATAGGGAAGTGACCCTGCATTTGCATAGCCTATCCTTTTTAGTATTTCTTTCTTTGATAATGAAATTACCTTGGCACAGAAATAGGGAGCTYGGGCTAATGAAATTTCCTGGCAGACTGAAATTAAAAGGGATTATTAAATAGAGGAGCAGAGGATATCATACATAGAGAAATAAATGACCTTGGAGAAAAGGCTAATAGGAATGTGATGAAATTCAGTATTACAAAATGCATATTCACATGTATGGGAGGATTGGGGGATGAATTGCTGGTGTGGGCTAGGAGCTCTAGCAGAAACATGATCCCCATCCATGTGGGGGGACCAAGGCAGCTGGAGGATCAGCCAGGCTGGGAATTTCCACACTGAGTTGGAAATGCTGGRGCCAGAGGACCAGTGAGGCCCCTACAAGAACATAGATACCATGAGGGCCCTGGGCATCAGGGCTGCAGTTACATTGGAGCAAGATTTTCACACTGTAGGTTGGTGCCTGGGGCAAGTTAATTTTTGTGCTTTTTTGTACTTTTCCACTGTTGCTTATAGAGCATGATTAAAAAGCGTGCATGGAGGGGAGCTGTTCAAATCAAGGGATAATGTTGGCCCATGAACAAATAACTGTAGAGCTGCTGGGAGGGCCTGTAGGCAGGAGCCAGAATGAGATTTAGGAAAAAAGCTATTGAACGGCCCTTGAATAGGAGTTACAGAAGGAAATAAAATTGGAGGTTACAAAGGGGTTTTATGGTGCTGGCTGTAGCACAAGGAACAGTGAGATGACTCATGAGGTCTGTGCTCTGGGATGYGTGTTCACCTCTTTCCACAAAAATGTGCCTGTTGAGGGGTGTGCGTTGTTCACAAAGACCTGAAATGAGCAAAGAAAGGCTGGGGACAAGGACACAGTAAAGATGCAATGCCAGGTGAGGTCTAAAGTGATGTTTGTTTTGAACAAACATCTGGACAGCTATTAAGGCTCTCATTTCTCTACTGCAATTAGYTGTCTGTACTCATGAACTGACTGAAAGATGTTAATCCTCTAACATTAAAATTTARAGGAAGWGRGGAAGAAGTTCYCCCTYTAGTGTGTGTATCACATTTCTAAAGAATGGTGAATGCACCTTAAAGAATGAAGCAGCAATTCTTTTTTTTGAAAAGCGGAGGACAAGGAAATTATTTTCCAGCTATGAAACACTGTTCTGTTTTGCTTTTACTTTGACAAATARTGTCAGTTTTTAAAGGAAAGTTTAAAGCCTGAAAGGATTATATATATGCATATWTATATTTATTATCATTGTGAGGGGAAAACCCCCAACCCCACAAACAATACTATTCTTCATCATGGTTTTCCAAGTGACTGCAATTTGGACACTGATCTCAGTTTCCAGTTAGTTTGCCTCTGACTGAAATGAACTTATTGTTTCAAAGGATGCACATGTCATGTCCTTTAATAAAATGGAACTTGATATTAATTGAATGTCATTCAAAAATTGTTTTTCTGGTCTAGAAAAGCTACATGCAAGTCTACTTCTGTGTTGAAATGATAGCTGTGATTAGTCGTGTTGTGCCAACTATAATTGGAGAATAGGAAAAAAAGCTACATGAATATGTGCTGAAGAGAAGAATGGTACCATTTTGCTCATTAGATTCTTTGCAAGGCTGCAGAACTGCACCAAAGCAGTTAGCTTCTCTTCAGCAGTCTCTTAGTGTTACAGAGTCTGGGCAACCTTCTAGATTGCTTAAATTACCTGGTAAGGTTTATCTGTAGTCCACATAGACTATGATAGCATCTCAGTAGTTATGATATATCCTCAGGTGTACCTGCTGTATTGATATGTAATTTTTTCATTTCTGTGCAATCACATATCTAGAGCATTTGAACTGAGTTTACTTTAAGATACAGGTTAGTGTCACATGCAGATTTCTAACCAGAAGCCCAAGAATTAATGGTTTGGGGCTATTTGAAAAAGACTCTTGGAAAGAGCAGAAATCATGCGGTGACTTTAGATTCATCTTTAAGGGTCTGGACATTCTAATCTCAAATCAAAAATTGTGACTTGGTAACATAGGCCTAATCCCATTGGACATGGGGAAAAGATATGAGAGCACCATTGCTGATGTGCTAATCCCTATCAGGAAAGAAAGGGRTGAGAAATGAATTTAAACTTTCAAAAATGTAACAAACTTTTTGTAGTGTCAAGCAAACTAATATTAATGTCATCTTTGTAACAAAGACAAAGGAATAGGAATCAGAAATAGACCTATATTTTTTCATGTCTATATGAGGCAGTAGAAGGACTAGAGCAAATATTTAGTGTCTACCTCCCAACTCAGCTCTTTCCTGTATTAGGCCTCCTGAAGTGAAACATGCAGAGACATTTAGTTATCATGGTGTAAATCTGCTGATGCAAACTGGAAGCTTCTCTGACATGGATGTAGCACATCACGGTTTTGAGCTCTRTTAAATAAATGCTGAAATAGGGTTGAATGCAACGTTGATGAAATCGATGGCAGAAGTCATTTGGCTACGATGTTCTTAACACTTAGGCCACTTTACGCTCTTCTGGCATTGAAAAGGGAGAATGAATTACTCTGTGACTCATTTTAAAGCCTCTTTATGCTGCCAGGCTGATACTGTGGGCTTAGAGTAAATGGAAATTTCAGACTAATTAGCTTTAGTATAAAGGAGCATCAGGGCTGTCAACTGGTTTGGACTGAGTTGCTAATGAGGGATGAGCTGCTCAACCTGCGTGCCTAAAGTGGGATCCTCTGCAGAGGTGTGTGCAGAAAAAGGCTGTTGCCTTGCAGGGTGTTGTGCAGATGGGTAAGTCTTCTGCAAAATGTAAACCAGASCCTCAACTGTGACTGGAAAATACCCTTTTCATCCTGACTCTGCTTCCTCTTTGTGCCTGGAGTGGAAATGRGAGGGAGAGAGGATCAGGGGTTTGCTTGGCATGCTAAGGGTCTGGTAAAGTGGCAGTGACAGAATGTTGGACTAATGGGAAATGAAGCTCTCTAGGTTTGCAAAGTTATTTGCCCTCCCCAAAGCAGCAGCAAATTCCCTCTGAACCATCTCAGCTGGAGGAGGTTGTTCAGGATCTTGCAATTTCAATCTGCAATCTGAGCCTCTGGTGGCTGCTCCCTTGTGCAGGGGGTAAAGGTACTTCAAGAGAAAAGCACTAAACCAAATCAACCGTTTTATAGCTGCATTACAGAGTTAAATGGGAAGGGATTGCTGAGACATAACACATATTTTGTAAAAATAGCCAGGAATGTATTTCCTTTCAGTGCTTGCAATTAAGGGTTTTCTGGAGAAAGATGGAAGAAAAGCTGTTCAATTACACGGAGGTTTGTGGAGATGCCTCTGAATGAATCACCTAATCCTTTTAAGTATGATCATCTTCCTATTTTGGCTTTTTGGAGCATTTATGACCTTGCATGACACATTCAAGAATAAAAGGCTGCCTCTAGCCTGGTCCATGTGCCCTATCAATCTACTACTAAAGCAGTACCTGATTTGGAAGCAGTACCTGTGTTTATGCAGACACATAAGTATTGCTGTGTAGGTATGGTCATGTGTAATGGTTGTGATGTRTAATGTACTCTGATTAGTTGTTGCTTGTTGTGATGCTTGATTTTTGTCATGGGTTTATGCTATTTGATTCTCTGTAGTCCTCACGTTTAGGGTTTATCTAGGTATCGAGGTRGACTCGAGGGAGCAGGTGGACAACAATAATACTAACAAACTTGTACTTCAGCATTATAGTAGCCAGATGTGTTTTTATTGAAGTAGAATTAATTTGTATRTCAGGAAACCTTTTCCATATTTCCTTTATATGGAAGGCAAAGGGAGGAAGATATTACATGAGAAATCATCCTTTTTGTCATGATACTAGCTTTTATTTTCCACTGGGTCCTTTCAACATTAGTATTTTACAGTCTGTGTCAAAGACCAATTCTGGTCAAGACTTAGTGCACACAAATGAACTATAAACAGAGTTCTGAAAGAGCATTCGAGGCTATTGTAAACATATATCACAATACTTCAAAAGGGGAAAAAAAACATACAAACAAAAAATCACTGAGTTTTGTGGCCTCCTCTTTCACTGCTGTACCTTCTGCTCTCCTTTCAAGCAACTCTGTCAACCTCTGCTTGGAGCTTTGAGGTGAGCCCAAGTGCATGGGTGTTAGCAGCATGTGTGCTGCTCCAAGACTTCTCCCACCAGCTCYAGCTTTGTGTTGAGCTGCTCTACTGGATCTGCCTTCCTCACTATGGTTTTTACCAACCAGTTTCAGTGGAATTTCATGCAACTTGGATCTGCAAACAGGAAAATATCAGCTACTTTCTCTTAGAATAATTCCCCTCACTTCTCACTTTGCTGCAGGGCATGTGGACTTTTCTGTATTTTATGGCATTTGATGCTTCTGCTCTGGTGAGGATATGTTCTCTGTATGTAGTCTGATGGAAGAAGGCAAAACTGCATGATGTTAACAGAATCAAACTAGTCTTTTCAAATTGGTAAAGCTAGTGCAAATCAAGAACTTACATCAACCTCTGTTGTTTTCCTCGGTATAGGAGAGATCAACTGTTTAAATCAAATGTGGGAGGGCCTCTCACCCCCATGTTATTCTCAGCTTAGACTAAGAACACTTTCCTGAGGGAAGTGATACTTTGGAGAAAATGGAGGTTTTTCATCACTTGAGGTGGGGAAACCTCATCCAGATTCTTCTAGCTCTCCCAGTGCCCTGGGGCAGGAAAACAAAGCTGATAACACTATCTCAGTAACTGTTAGGATGAATATGTAGTGTCATTCAACACAGGATTTACAGATCTGCTGCTTTTTCTACGTAGAGCTATGTGCTAAATATATGAGGAAGGAAAGGGATATTTCAGTATAAGGTTGTTCTCTGCTTACAGAATATTTTTGAAGTTTACTAGTAGAGATGTACTTTGGAAGACTCTTTACATGGAATATAGATCAGTCTGCTATTTATGCTATTTTTCACATAACTGTAAGTATGAAAAAACCTGCTGTGAATGGAGGGCTGTAATCACTAATAACTGAGCTGGATTTGTGTGTGTATATTTTTATCATAATTACACTTCCCCTTGCTCWTTCTTTCAGTTGGAACTGAGAGCTCCAAGGATCACAGTAACTGGTAGCTGTTGAGCAATACTCTATGGCATTTCATATATGGTGAGGGATCTGAGCATCATGCTTGGAAGATCAGCTTGATAAAGAGGGGTGCAGAGTAGAAAGGTTGCACAGATGTTCTGGGACCTTGGTTTGAGTTTTGTGGACCAGGAGTTTGATTATATGTGGAAGTCAGTGAAGCAAAGAGTAAATATAAAGCTCTGTGACCAGAAATCCCTGTAGCAGATATATGCTGTGTGTTAAATCTTATATTTGCAACCAGAGTGATGCAAAAAATGTTCTTCCAAAGCATGATTTGTGTCTTTCTCAGAAAAGGCAAAATTCCAATCTGTAATGCATCCCACTGCCCASAGCAAGAAGAGAAAGTTACCAGTTAGTGTTGGTGCCTTTGCTGGGGTGGGAAAGCAGCTTTCTGCTCCCAGAGCTTCAGCCAAGCTTTGTTGGATCTGGGTCACTTCTACTATTGCCTGATGTGATTTTACACATGCAGAATTTGTATGACTTAAGTGCATTCTCACTACAATATATTTGAAACTGTTGCTCATTTAGCCGTGACTAATAGCTTGAACAGAGATCTCTGCAGAGAGTATACAAGCTTGGAGCACAACAAAGCTCATCTAATCAGCCTACACACAGAGACACATCATCAACATTTGCAGTTGCTTTTCCCCACACAGAATCATGACTTGTCTGACAAAGATGTGTTTTGGTTCAGTTCTGTATTAAACAAATTGAGCAGAGCGTTCTTTTTTACAATCTGATCCAAATCAGCAGAGCTGCAGCATCTGATTTGAGGGTTGGATATCATGTACATCCTTTATCAGAGGAATAAGAATTTATTTTTTTGTTATCTTATGCAAATACTTTATCATAAGAAATACTGCAGTACTGGACAAATTGACTGTGAAATACTAAATGGGACATATGAGGCTTCTCCTAAACTGACAGTTTGTCAACACAGATTAATTGCCCCCGATGTTGTCTGTTTTATCTATCCAGTTTGCAAATTGGGTTGGCATTCCTATTTTWTTGAATGAAACTGTAAGCTTACACTCACGTTTGTAAGGCTTTTAAATATTCCTACAGTGTGTAKAGAGTGAGAATGGATTAAAATCCTACTGCTAACATATAAGCAATTTGTTGGTGATTTTCCTTCAGATGTTATCAAGTACTGTGTAGTGGGTACACAGATTCTTGACTATATTTGTTTAAGAATGGTTACTGCATGCAAGCAATTCCCCTTTACAAGAATTTGTTTACCTGGTTATTTTAAGCTTAGATATATTCTAAATATATTGTGTGGTTGTGGCTATTGTCATTGAATTGGTTAGTATTGAGGTCTTAAAATGACCCCTTCTTGCAGACCCCCCATAACTAGGGGAGTCYCCTGTGCTTACCAGTCATTCCTCTTATGTCTGGATATACTCGGCCTGGGAAGTGTCAAAGCTGCTTGGACTGGTGTAGTAGCCTCTGCTCATTGCTTCCATGTAACTGGTCAAACCCTTCCCTGCAGCAGCAGCAACTGGATTTCTGCAGCACTGGAGGTTAAAACACCACCTCTGTATGTCCTGTAGAGCCTCAGTTCTCAAGTAATTTCTATCTTCAGGCTACTTAAAATGCAGTTTAGGTAACAGCTTTAAAGGAGAAAGTTACTTGAATGTGTGCTAAGTATACAATGGTGCTAATGTTTTGTGATGCAGAGAAACAGGACAATTCAAAGCATGTTTTTATGCATGCCATACCAAGTTTGTGGATATAGGTGGCAGATCTGAGGGAAAAACTATTGAAGACATTTGGGATTTTATTTATGACAGAACTAGTTTTAGACTTCTGTTAAGACCAGATAATTATAAACAACATAGGGAAATGAGAGCACTGGAACTGCTTGTCTAGAGCTTTTTTAAACTTCTCCAACCCTTAACACCCTASTTATTTTGGGTTTAAAGACACATGTGCTTTTAAGAATTATATARGCCTTTTGTATCTACGTAGTTTCATCTGTGCTTTCCATCCTAGGTGATTAACAGTAGAGCGCTAATAAAGTGTGTGGATACAGTCCTTGCTCCTGATAACTTCATAGCAAGTCTAAACTCCAGTTGCTGCAAGGCCATCCTTTGTTCTGAGCTGATATTTTCAGCTGGCTGTCCATGACTAAATSGTTTCACTAGGGCAACATCCTCTTTCCATTTGATACATGAACAAGCCTCGTTAATACAATATATCCTTGTTGATTACAGCTGCGGTGCTGCAACTCAACAAACTATTTCAGCTCTTCCTATTGTCAATGACTCTGAATCTCCTCTAATATTTGTCTTTGACGTTCTGTGCTTTTGAACTGCAGGTGGTGGAAATGTCTTTCAGACCTTTCAGGAAGATGCCAGCAGTGAAAGGCAAGGTCATTTTTCTGGAAGCTCACTCAAGATTGTATCACTTTGATTCTATAATAGAATATCTAGCTTGGTTCATCTCACAGTGCACCTACTATGCACATATTCATGGACAATCTGTCTTTCCTCTATATAGCATTTTGTATTGCTCCCAGCAGATAGTAATGGAAATGGTATTTTATATTTATGTTTCCTATGGCATCATAAATATTTACATCTACCTCGCATCTGTGTTACACTTGCGTTCCTGGAAGCTCTAAAGTCAATACAGAGCAACAAGAACCACAAATTACCTGTTACCATCACACTGACAATTCAAAATTACCAAGAAATCGAATTGCTACACAACTGAACTTGGCTATTTCTGTTTTTCTTTTTTGGCCATGTGGAGGTTTTGCAATTATTCCATATGAAGTTCCTTTGCAAGGGAGGGACTTCAATACGTGAGCCTCTTGTTGCTGTATTAGGGCATAAAAGGGCATAAAAGGGCATAAAATTCACAGAGCTCTGTTTTGAGGGCTGAGAATTTAAATTCAAAGCTTACCTGTCACTGTTCTATGGATTTGGATTCAGTATGTCTTCCAATACATATGCTCGGCTTTTCACCCCCTTATTTGATTTGTAAAAGTCTAAATTGAATAAACCTTTTAGACATTGAGAATTTCCTCACCCCTAGTRGATCCTGTATGTTAATATATTTGTTAAAAAGTAAAGGAACATGGCAAAAAAAGCACCACAGAAARTACTGGTTTTGATGTTGCTTGCCTGGTAGCTAAAGGAAGTTTCTGAGCACTTATGCAGCAGAATGAGATTTGTTGTCCAAAGCTCTGTGTAAGTGTTAATGCCTTGAAATGGTTACTCTGGTTTTAGGAATAAAGTGGGAATTTGAAAAAGACAGCCCATATAGGGGAAATATCAAGTTTGAGAAACTTGTTTTATTCCCTGTTTTTTACAGCCAACTGAAATACAGTGAGTGGTAGAGTGAGTGTTTAAATGTTATAGGTGAAGTCAAGGCAAATGTCAGTTGAGCAGCATTTGTTCCACAGTGTGGAGATTGCACCTAGGACTGGCAGAAGGAGCAAAAAATGTTGTCCTGATGCTATCAAAACCTCTGARCTAAGGTGAATAACACAGCAAAGATGCCCTTTCAGAAAGGAATTGATGGAGGTCATAGACAAAGCTATACTTGCATGGTGTAAAGGTATGTGACTTTTTTAAACCAGATATTCCCCAAAGCTAAAATGTTTTATTTCAGCTGGGGAGATGTTGTCGTTTCAGGTGTGTGTGACCTTGTTTCCTCCAGAGAGGGACCAGGAGGCAATAATTTAGTTGAATGAATGGCAGACTGTGGTAAGCCAGGCTTTGGGGTGTGGGCAGCCTCACTTCAGTTCTCAGTGACTTTTCTCCTTAAGTGCAGTTAAGGATAGTAATGCTTTTGGTGTGTGCAAGAGGAGGAGAGCAGCTGAATGTTCAGCAACAGCCCAGAACTGACATGCTATATCCATTTGAGCATTAGTGGAACTACTAAGTATTCATGGGAACTACTAGTTCTTTTGAAATGTGGCAAAGTCAACAAGTTGCTCTGAAGTTGTGATATAAGTTAGATAACTTTCCTTCCACTTCAGCTTTCAGAAGAGTTTTTTTTCCCCTCTGCTTTACTGAATGAAAAATAAATGGTCTCTTATTCAAAGAAATGTTATCTACTGATTTTTCAAATTGTCAGATAYTCCAGTGTGAACCATAGTTTGCAGGTGACTTAATGCTGGGACATCCTTAAACTTTCCTCAAGGAAAGGAAAGAAAAAGTTGTTTTCCATGTGAAAATTGATGTTTCATYGTGGTTGCTGCATAGATAAGCATGCCTGGCACTTAACTTGCARGTTGCTTTGACTAGGCTAGGAAAAACCATCAGAAGTTTATAGGAAATATTAATCTAGTTGACAGAAAACATTATTTTTTCATGTTAGTAGACTAGCAAGAATTCAGAGATGTTGTGTGTTTACTATATATTTTATTATATCTTATATATGTGTGTGAAGGATAGGAGGARAGCTGAGGTTTAATGATTTTTCTGTATCTTCAGTGGAGACTAAAGGGAGCAGAGCTGCCTACTGCTGCTCAGGTGGGTGCAAGTYACCCACCAGCAACTGCTGTCCTAGCCCATATAAAGGTCAGTCCAGAGTTTGTGACTAACTAGAAATGCTGTGACGGTGAAACCAGCAGATGGAAATAGAAGATGGATCCCAGGTCTCGGAGAAGGGCAGTCTGGCAGCTGTCATAGCACGTTAGGYGTTTTGCTGTGCGTGCTTTGAGTTCCTGTGAGGCACAGGACAATGTCCAGAAGGAACTGCTGCACTTAGTTCTGGMAGGAAACTATTTTGAAACTTGAGCGGAAGAATGAAAAAGAAATTGGCTATTGTAAAAATAGTCGCAGGGCTGACCACCTCCTTCCAACTAAGTACTCAAATGTCTGCGTTTAAGTCTGAGTATTCTTGCAGTAGAAATGAATAATAGTCCAGCTTGTGGTTATTTGTGTTTTATGCTTAAATTAAGCAGTGACTGTTCCTATGTTTACTAAAGAATCCCTTCTTCCTCCCTTTCTACTGTGATAGAGCATGAAATTGCTCTGATCTRGCACTGATATTTGTGATGGTTTCGTCCATATGAATGCCTAGTTTTTCTTTAGACTACCTGGTTCTACTTTTAATGATCACTTTCTGCTTCCTAAGAAAAAAGGAAAAGCTGCAAAGCTGTGGTGGGGATCATGAAATCATAACTGTGCAATGTCTTTAGTCTGCTGTCAGTTAGTGTCTCTGCAAAACCATGGTGAATCCCATGGAGCCTTTTCTCTATCCAGCCTAGTAAAATTTGGCTTTGGTCTGCAAGTTTGGTGCCCCTTCTGGTCTCTGGGAAGAACAGAAAATGCCAAGTTCTATGTCAAGCTACAGTAGTCAGGAATTAGGAAAAAGGGAAAAGTTTTTCAATAAAACAAACCCCCCTAATAGGAATRTACCCCCTGGTAGCCAAGCACAAGTGACTGAACCAGGTGGGGGTACTTAACGAGCCTGAAGTTTAGTACCAACCCATCATAGACAATATCTGTAGCTTTGAAATGTTGTGCTCTACTGAGGAGAAGGGAATTACTTGACAAGGCCTGGAAATACCACTGGAGGTTCACAAAAAAACCAAGGTAGAAAACCTCAAGTAAAGTCCACAGCAACGCAAGTCTGGATGATCTAATGAAGGGTGTYCTAGGGAACAGGATGGCTGTGGGGGAGTGGGATGGGGAGGTGGTTTGGAGCAGGAAGGGGTGGCATGGGCAATTCCAGGGGGTGCCAACCTCCTCGCCTGAAAGGTCTCCCTGTGTGGGCTGTCCTCATTGCAGAATTCGTTGTCAACTATTTGGGGATTAGGGAGGACAAAAAACTTGAAATAGGAATATCTTGCTGTGGGGAGCCTTTTTGTTCCATCTATGATAAATTAAGATGTTCTGAGATTTACTTGTTCACTGTTCCAGTTATTAGGCTGCAGAACATACAAATGCATATGTTTTTGATCACAGCTCTCTTTAGAGAGCTCAATAATTTAGACAGGTTATATGTACATAGAGGTTGTACTTGCAGGTACAAGTTTTACTTGTAACTTTTTAAGAAAATTAATTGAGGAGGCTAGAGCAAATATGAAATTTATTTTGTATTTGTGACAGCAAACTGCATGAAAAATCCTGATTTATGTGATGTAGGGGATCAAAGGTGTACAGGTATCTGTATTACTGAAAGGGTCTAGTTAAAAAGGGCTTAATTTACATTGCCTGTAACTGACCCTCTGATAGKACCTCTGCAGTTCTGCTGTTTGGAAAAACATGGGTGATATTTAAACTCAGGAGCAAGATGTGCCCATGAATCATTTCAGAAATCACAGATTCTGTTTTGGAGAACACATGTTTAATATTGACTGACTATATTCTCCCTTATTTGGCTAGAAATTCGTGGTGTTTATAGAGAGTGCAATTCATCCATGTGCTCAGATTATGAGCTCCAAATTCAGCTTCAGTGAGCTTTTAATATTGGGTGTATCATGTGCTGGCTTTCCTGCATGAGGATGAGGTTTTTTTCCTTGAAACAAAATGAAGAGTGAGAGCAGCCTGGGTAAAATAATGATGGGATGAAATGAAACTGGAATATCGGGAGGAATGGCACAGAAATCCAATTTGGGGCTCTAAATTGTGGGTAGGTATTATTTTTTATTGTATACAATTTCGCACAAAGTACAGTTGCAACAGTAAATCAATGAAAAATTGAAATTGCATATAGGACAAATTGCTGAAAAACATGAGGCTGTGCTTTCTCGTTCAAATTGAAAGGTAAATGCAATGGAGGGGTAATATATGGGTTTCATATCTACAGATATCTGTACRTTTACTTCCTTCCTCCACTGATGTGCTGTCTACAACTTAATTCTCATGGCTGTCCCAGCAGTGTCTCCCTGCCCCAGTTACACAGTCAATGCAGACACACATTCTGCATGAACTTCTTAAGAAGCTGTTTCTGTCTTTAACATTTTATTTCCAAATTAGACTGTGTCTGAAGCTGTTTAGATTTTGTGTTATCAGTTCCTTTCTTGTACTGCTGGATATGATGCTCCTTCTCTTTGTATCATCTGCGTAGACTGCGTGCAGTTGACCCCTCCAAGCAGTTCATATTTTCTAATTATATTTTATGCTCTTCATATGTAGCCCTTATAATATTGTGAAGCAACTGGTAGAAGAAAGCAAATCTTAAAGCATGAGATGTTAAAATCTTTTGCTCCTTTTCATTATACCTAGGTGGCCAAGTTAATTTATTCCTTCCATGTAGCTATGCTTTTTATACATAGAAAYTCTGTGTTTCCTTATTTTGTTTGTAGTTCCCATGAAGAACCAACAGGATTCAAGTGTCAGTTAAGTGTTGTTCCTCTGTGCTGAACTATTTAGTGGAGAAAATTATTTTTAGGTTACTTTTTATTTGCATTTGTTGTAGTTGAGCATATGCTATGATTTCTGGAAAACATTCTGATGATAATGTGCCTTTGAAAATTCAACATCTATTTCGTCATGTATTTTGTTATTTGCATGCTGTTAATTCTTAGACTATCAATCTTAGCTGGTGTATCTGCATTTGAAGGATTTGGCAGTTAAACTTGAGTTTCTCCTCTTTTTTTGGGTGGTGAGCCAGGATACAGAATGGCTAAAACACGTCCCATGTGTAGTGGATTGTGTCCATGTGGCTCCAGTATTGTCCCCTTGAAGCCCTCTGAGTGTGGCTGGGTGACTCTGAAATGCTTCTAAATCTGTGCGTGGAAGAGGTGTGCAATGGTACTGTGAGCATGCTCAGGCTTTAGAAGCCAAAGGACCATGTGATGCCTTTTGATAATACAATACTATGGATAAAAGTCAMGTGTGAATTTTTTTCTATTGATTTCTGTTTTATTAGCATTTTATCCTCCTTTCTACTGCAAGCGCTCTGGCAGAGAATTGTCACTGCCTTTTTCCATCGCCTTCCCTGGATTTCTTTCTTGGTATTTCTTGCTAATATTGGATTTTAGAGTTCAAAGTTGTCKTCTTCCCCTGCCTGCTTCCCTTTCTTCCCCTGCTCCTTCTTTTGCCTTGCAGTTAGAATCCCTAGGGCCCCATTACTTGCAGTACAGTAGCTCTCACTCTTGAGTAACTGGCTCCATATGAGGAACCTCTGAAGTTACCTCTGTAAAGGTAACCTTTTTCCCTTTGTTGGGGGAGAAGGGAGGGAGAAATCAGTTAAACATCCCAGTCTGAGTTACTGTGACCCTGGAGATGATCATTCAGACATCTGCAGGTGGGGATCTGCTGGAATTTGAGTCATTCTACAAATATTCCCTATTTTCTGGCTTTCAGTCTCTYAATTTTTAACAAATACTTCATCCTGCTGTACTCAACAAACAGAACTATATTACTCAAATGAAAGTTTTAGATATTACCATTTGTATAAGATTATTTAAAGAGGTCCTCCTAGAAATCAGTCTTTCATGAGGGTTGGTACCAGATGATGATACTGTTCTGTCAATGTGTTCTTTTTTCTTCTCTTCTAATTCAGTCTGTTAGAACCATTTGAAAAATCTTTGGGAATTCTAATTTTTGTTGTTTCTTGCTTAATTTGACATATATTTATTTCTGAATGCACAAACTTCTAGGAGAACTGACTTTATTTTGTTTCTGGAGGAACAAATGTTAGTTGCATAGGTATCTCTATCCCTACTCATAACAAATACACTCTTTCCACCAGAATGTGTTAAAGTGTATAATCTAACCTGCTTAAACTTTAGAGTGCAGTTATCACTATTCTTATGTGTAGTCCCTTTCCAGCTTTTTACAGCTGCAGATATTCTTGGATTTGCCTTTGCTAAGCAATAATTGAATTTTTAAGATTATGACTGTGGGGTTCACAGTGGCTTTGTGCTTTTATGAGATGATAATCATTCAGTAAAAACCTATCCATCTYTTGAAATGTGTGAAATCCTTCAGGCTGTAAAGCAGGAAGCTTATATAAAATGCATAAAGGGGAGCCTCCTAGCACATAGTGACCATGCAGGTTTTCTTCCTGRTTTGTTTTTCTTGTCTCTGGGAGACAGCAAACCTGTAAAACTCCATGTCATGGATGTTTGAGGAGTCATTCAGTATGCATTTAAGGGCTCATTAAACAGAAATTAGCCTATGTAGTGTAAAGACTTATTGACTGAGGAGTTCTTGTCAAATCAGACTTGTGTCTTTCAGTCAAGTGGGAATTTTGTACCTATTCCTAGTCAAYGGCATTTCTGTGGCTTATGACACTGCGTCATATGAAGTGTCTCTTGCATTAGCCTTTCCAAGAGCTCAGGTCTGTCTYGGTCATTCTCCAACCCCAGGGACCTTTGCTGCCTCAGCAGACTTAGCCAAGTCTAGGTGTTACTGGGTTTACTCTGTGTGTGTATTTAATGTGGGGGACCTAGAAATGCTTCCCAGTGCCTTGATCCCAATATGTGCCCTGGCAGCATCTCACCTTTAAGCTGAAATAAACGGTGTGCACTCTTCTGTSCTCTTCCTGAAGAGGATATACRGGCAGATGGAAAGAAAAGAAAACTYKGTGTTTTCTGGGCTGTRCAGRATAGATCAGCTCTGATTCTGCTGGAAGGCTGAAGYGCGCAGATAGCTTTCTTAAACTAAAAATAATATTTTGTTTTAACAGAAACAGCAAGATTTCTCTAGTGGAAAACAGCATTTAAAGAGCCTGAAGTATATTTGAGCTGCTATACATGCATAGGTTTCTGTGCTAGTCTGGTCTATGATACTATGTTGGACAGGTACTTGTAAGTACATAAGTCTCTGCTCCTGAAATTACTGCCAGCTCAGTTGTACCTTTGCTGTAGGGTCTGGCTGTTGTGCATGTGTGGGACTAGATCAGCCTTTAAAATAGATTCCCAGAAAAGAGAAGTATAGCAAGGTGTGAGCTGCCAGGCTGCCTCATTATTACACCTGCACTTAAAGCTTTTCACAGCTGCTCTGATCAATACTGGTTCTGCATCAGTTGGCAGCATTTGGTGCAAAGAGSTTTTCCTGTTGGAGCTTGGTGATATGATGTTCCTTTGTCAGCAGTCCAAAATGGTATTGGCCTTTAGCTGCTCACTTTCAGGATGTGCTGAACCATTACCAGTTGCTTTTTTTGCAATGTTTTTCCCTCTCCTCTCCTTCAATACCTGAGGTTACTTTACATTCAATGCCAGATGCTTATGTGATATACTTTCCCTGTGCTATCACTTTCTCTTGCTTTGTGGGGGCTGTTAGTCCTTGTTGGTGCTGCATGATTTAAGTATTGTTAACTGTTTTTCTGTTTCTATCTTCCTTAAGGAAGTAATGAAGTTATAAAAAGCAGTTGCAATGATCCATGAGTCAGCCAAGCTGCTTTGGGGCCATTGCTCAGACCATGCRGAGTGTGGAACTGTCCAGAATTGCTTCCATATTCCCTAATCAGAAGGGACTCAGCAATCACAAAGTTTTTTCCTTGCAAAAGCAGCAGGCTTTTTCTGAAATCACTGGCAGAAATCTAGATTTGGGAACCAGTTGTTCTATGAGGAACCACCACATCTCTAGACACACAGGGACCTATCCTAGAGACACTGAGAACTTGGATACTTTATCATCTTCCTCCTCAAATGGTGACCTATTTCAACTGCATTATCTGGAAGAAATATGTTCTGTTTAGGCATTTTCTTCTGGCTTTATACTTTTAATTCTGTTCAYCTTTAGCAATTTTGTAACTTAGGTGTGGATTCTACTTTGCTTACAGCAGCAGAGGGTCTTGCAGGCAGTTGCTCAGRGCAGCAGCTAATTACAAGTGTTTAGTGGCCTGAGCTATGAAAACCCTAGTAATTCAGGTCCTTTGAAGTTCTATTGGAAGCTTAACTTTATGAAGCAGAATACCTTGTTCGATTGGTTTTCTCTGTGTATGTGGGAGGCATCATTATAGTTGAATCATGGTTTGTGTGTCACTGGAAAGGACAGAAGATGTTTCATTCACAGAGCCCACGTGTAGACTTCAGCTAACAAACAGCAGCTTAAAGTAGAAAATGTGCTTTTGAACAGAGAAATAGGGAAAAATGGATTTCTTCATTTTGTTATGGGTATAACTCAGCAATTCTAGCCTTGGAGAAGCTCTTGCCCACTTGGTGTTAAGCACTTTGTTCTCTGSCTGTGAAGAGATGCTTAGGATGAGGATGACAGTGAAGAATTTTTTTTTTCCTTCATCCTCCTTAGGATATTTCCCAGAGACTGGTGAGAGACTGAAAGGTTTTCCTGGAGTCTGAATGGGGCTCTGCTGAGAGCACTTATKGGGAGTGCAGGAGCCAAGCTTCAAGTTGTGCTGCTGTCTATCATGTCCTTGCTATGACAGCTTTCATGCACTGGCTGCTGCTTCTCTTAGCTATTTTCCCTTCACAGGCTGAAYTCTTCTTTATCTGGAGAAAGATGTTCAGAAATATCACAAACCCTTAYGAAAACTGCTCCTCCTGAGCTGGGGAAATACTGACTTTGTGGCATGYGCTCCTGTGAGAGTGGATGGGAAGAGCATCTTCTGCGAGAGCTTTACTGAARCGCAAGGTTTCCTGTCGTGTTGGTCTTGTGAGTCACCAAAGCTGTTATTAACACAGGTATTAACCATATTGGAGATGTCTCTGGTGTCTCCTGAACAGGTATTTTCATTTCAATATCCTTTACTTTAAAGGGATTGTGCTTTAATTTGGTCTCCTCCCTATGAAAGACACAAGATTTTCTGAACTGTCTCATTTACCTTTATTATGTTACTGCTCTTTATGTCTATAGCATGATTTTTATTAGATGCCTGCTTATAYTTTACAACTTCAAGCCTCCCAGCCCCTAAGTGCAAGTACTTTCATAAATCAGAGAGGAACTAACATGATGAGGTTTGCATAGCTGTGAACAAACACTGAGCAAATACAGGTATTGTCTGTATCCTCATACTTGATGTCTACATGATGGGTTGTCTAGAAAGCATGAAAAAAGCCTTCACTTGCATAAACATAAAAGCCTCTTGCTTGGCAGAAGGCTCCTTACCAATTTTAGTGTGTTGTGTTAACCTGAGATGCCTGTAAATATGGCATGTCCCTGGGCTGTGCCTAAGAGCATTCCCTTGTGCCAGGCAGCTGGGGAGTCCTTCCCCAGTGTGAAGGTAAGAGGCAATGACTCCTATAGCTCTCCTGTAGGACACTGCCCTGCTGCTTATCTTGCCTGTTTTTATGCTCTTTGGCCAGAGATGGAGGAATATTCATCCAACATAGACCATGAGCCAGGTAGCAGCTTGTCTATAACAAACAGCAGCAGTAGGGCAGCACATTTAGCCTTGGTGGTTTTAAAAATACTTCCAGAAGAGACAGGTGTGTAATATTGCTTGCAATTTCCTTCCTGATTTTCTTGTCCAGCAGCTCTTCATAATTCTGTCCTTATGAAGTCATAGACTCCTTTGATCCCTTTCTGGGATAATGGTGCCCAAAGGAACACCCATGAAACAGTAGGAAAACTTGCATTTCATTATCAAAATAAGTACAGGATGGAGGACTCAGAAAACGGTGGCATCTCTCTGAGCTCTGGTAGTGTTGTACAAATGCAGTGCCCATTCTGTGAGAGCAGAGCATTCATTTTATTTTACCTTTGCAGGGTGATGGTAACCTGTGAAGCAAGGCAGATGAAACATAAATAACCTTTGTCATCTTGAGAAAAGATACTTGGAGATGTGTTTTATTTGGAGCTGTCCCAGGCAAACTGAATAATTTAGTTGTTAGACCCCAGGGCTCTGCCTTGCTGGGTGTGTGTGCTGCTGAGATGTTTGCTGAGCTGCTTGGAAATAATTGAGAGAACTGGAGAAGGAAGAGGGCTGATGCTCAACAGTGGTGGGCTTCAATCTCCTCCTATTTTGCTTCTATTAAACATGAATGAAATGCTCTGTACCCACCTGGAAGGTCTATGGTGTTTTCTGTCCAAACAGCCTGTGGGACATGATAGAGTGGAAAGGGGGTATGTTTTGAAAGAAAAGTCTGACTACTTTCTTTGGAGAACTGTAGTTCAAAGGAGATGTTTGAATGCATGATCTGCTGAATTTAGAGCAAGATGAAAGTCAAAGTCTTGATGGGCCTTCATACTGGCTGCCTGAGAAGAGCTTGACTTGGTTTAAATGAGCTTTATTGGAATATACTATTCCAAATAGAATTCCAGAGATGTCAAGGTGCGGCAGAAAGACACATTATTATTTAAAGACACATGTGCTTCCCTGACCTGTTGTATGGTGTAGGGACTCTATTCTGCAGGAAGCATGGAGGAAATACAAGAATAGGAGTCTTTTTAATTGGATCTACAGTGTTTGTTAGATTATTTACTTATTGGAAGCTATAAAGATTTTAGTTCAAATATTTAATTACATTCAATTTTCCTGTTACCTTGTCTCACGGGAGGTTGGGTTTTTTGGAGCCCAGAGCTACCGGTCCTGCAGCCTGAAAATCAGAATACACAGAAGTTGTCCTAACTGCTTGTCCCACAGAGCCTGGTGGGTGATTTACCTGCAATTCCATGTAGACTTTATGCTGACCAAGGTACTTGATTGGTGACCTGGCTAAGATGTCTGTGACCACCGCTATATGGGTAATGGTGATCTAGTGTGGAAATGCACTTGAMTTTTGGAGCAACTTCACAATATTTCAGTTTAGTTCACTGAGCTAACACAAAAGGAAGGGTAAATGCTTGGGCTCAGCTAAGTAGTAGCAAAATGTAATGTTTTGATGTTTCTTAATGCATTTCTTCTGAAATTTCTGTYTTGAAGGAAATTTAATTGCACCTTTTTGCTCCTAACATTAAAGGAAGAATAATAGTATCAGGAGTCTCAAATTCACTGAAATCCACCATATTCTCTCACCTAATGAATTTCAGTTGGGAATTTCTGGTATTTTACTGTAGTATTGCAAAGATACAGAGGTAGAGGCCGGATTTAAGGGGTTGTTGCTGGGTCTATTCCCGTGCCTTTGGCTGCTTGAAATTTGTGTGGTTTCTCAGGGGACCTCCTCTGTGCCCAGAGGAGCAGATCTGCAGCTGAGACTCCTGCAGCACTTGACAGCAAAGCAGCTTGTTGGCAGATATCTGTAATAGCCAAAGCACAGTACTTGGGTGACTAAAAATGGTAAGGAAAGATGGATCTGGCAACCAAAGGGTATCTTGTAGTGTGGGGATATGGGAGTGAAAAGCCTTAATCAATGATCATTTCACTTTCTTTTCCTTTCAGGGTGACTTAGTGCAGTAGGCAAAAGGGTTTGATTTGTGTGGCAGCTATATGATTATTCTGTGTCAACACGGGGTTATTGGTGTTTMCTTAATAGTTGACTATATCATCTGGGAAAATGAAAATAAGTGTTAAAGAGTAAGCTGTGTGGTCTTCATTTGCACTTAGAATACACCAAGATCTACATCTAGGACAGGAACAACCAAAGTACAGGAGAGTCTGCCTGAAAAAGGCTTCCTCAAAGAGGGGTGGCCTCTGAATTGCTGTCAAGCTGAATTGCTCAGGAGAATTTGCTACAGCTGTTTGCCATTTTTTCCAAATAGAACATCTCAGAACTGCTGACTTGATTCTCTGCACTTGAAAGCATTTCGCAGTGAGTGTTTTTTTTCTAAACCTAAAACTTCACTGAAACACTGACCACAGCAGTGAGCTTTGTATTGACATTAAGGATAGATTTATTGCATTTGGGTTTTTCTTCCTTCCAACTTATGAGGTCTTTGATAGCAGAGATGGAACATTTCCTTGTAAATGGCCACCTTTGCTTTTGGATGCAACTTCTTAAATATGATAGATCACCACCACTGAGTGCAGGCTCTTCTGTTCTGCTTTGGGGAAGTGCTAGGATGCTAGCAGAGAGTAAAGGAATCAAAAATCTAGTAATTTCAAAGTCGGACTAACGGTGGGTGATGTAAAATCCATTTCTCTGATACGGGGGTGGAGTCAGGGGTGGAGATGCAGATCACAACCAGTATTAGAACACTTCCTTTTACTAAGCTATTGTGTGCACAGACTTGCTCAGAGGAGACCCCCTAAGACATAAAATAAAGATGAGCATTTTTCCTAGGGGGGAAAAATATTTTTGAGAGGACAGTTTATTCAAGAAGTTACATGAAAATAGCTTCGTAGGAAAAAATGGAAGAAGTGGCTTCATTTTCATGCCAACACTTTCTAGTTGAATCTTTAAGTGATGTTAATAAAAACAATTTTTAAAATGTTCTCTGAAAAGGCTAGCAGCCCCCTAAAGAGAATAGGGTATATTGCTCTGGGCTGAAATAAGTTTGCATATACCAAAATAGTCTTTAGTGCTTCATTTAGAAAAAACTTGAAAAAGGTTTTGCATTGATTCAGGTGATCGTTACTCCAGCTTTGCTGTTCAATCACTGGCTCTGTCTTGTGTTCCCATTGTGTGACTTGATATAAGACCCTCATAAGCTTGGAGTTGAGAACATCCCTGGGGGTGTGGGATATGATTTCAAGATTGACTATTCTTCGTCAGGCAAAAATCTCTGCTCCTTCTCAGTTTATCCTGTCATACAGAAAGGATGCAAAATGTCCTCACTTTAATATATTAAACATAGAAACAACCTGAGCACCACCCATTTAGTTTCCTGTCCATGAGCAGCCTTTTGCTATGCTTCACTCTTTATTTTCCCTCCATAATTTTGATGAATCTATTTTCTTTAAAACAAAACTAATCATTAATATGTAATGGGGGAGTTGAGTATCTTTTTTCTATGTCCCTTCCATAGACATGGATGCAAAGCCATTTTCCCGTCTAAACTTTCTACCTTGAACAGCAAAGGCATTGGACCCTTTTTTCCTTAGTGCTTCCCAGGCTGTGAGTACTTGCCTGCTTGTTCTTTGGTAGAGTCTGTATCCCTGCAGTTGAGCTGAGTTGTCAATGGGGTTTGCAATGTCCTAGCTAAATGCAAGAGAAGAGTTAATTTGGAAAACATCCTCCATGGTCCAAGAGGAAGAAAAAGGTGTCCTGTTGCACAGGGTAGGTGAAATGACCTCAGTGTAATCTGACAGCCAGACATTTGCTGGCCTCACCTGAGCTTTTGAATCCAGAGCCTGTTAGCAAGCACACCAGCCTGCTGCCTAAGAAGGGTATGACTTTCAATGGCCATCACAGAACCTTGCCCTAGCCAGACTCCTTTCTGTCCTGATCCCCTTATCTTGATGAAAGTTGCTTTCAAATGTCAAAAGGCTTGAATTCCAGGTTCTGTCTGTATCACCCCTTTGTCATTTCTCCAGAATATAAAATTATTAGAAACTATGATGAGGAAGAGCCATGGCTCTGTTGCATGTTCCTTTGTCACAGAGCAGCAAAAATGAGGAGATAAAACCTTAGTTGCAAGGCAAGTTTAAAGGGAAAAAAAAATCCTTTGATTTATTTTCAAATTCATTCTGCTTTTGCAGAAAGCTAGACCTATTCTGTGTAGACAATTAAAGTAGAAGCATTTTCCACAGCTGAGAAAAATCTTTTATTTGCCTCCAGCCCTCTCCATTTTTCATTACAATCACTGCATTTTCTTCTTAAAACACAAACAAGTCAACATAAGCATGGCTGGTAGGCTAAAATGATTATGGGATAATTTGTGTTTGCCAGACCAAACAAAATCAATCACTATTGTTTAGGGACCAAAAGCATTAAATAGCTGTGAGATTTCTGGACTTTCACAAAATGGGTTTTTCAGGACAGATAAGCAAGTAGGCTGCCTAACACCCTGGGGTGATGTGTGTAATTTCCAGATTTACACAATGGTCTGAACAATACTTTTAGGGGGACTCATCTGTGGTAGTTTTATATTTAAAGATGAAAGAAATCAAACCTGACAATATTGAAATTATCACTGCAGTGATACAGTCTGTTCTTCTTGGGCAAGGACCAAGACCACTTGCACATAGAAAATAGAAATATGTCCTGAAAATATGACTAGAGAGAGAAGGAAAATTCTATTCCTGAAGAGCAAAATGTAAACTGGATTAAAATGGAGTAGTGATAGTTTCATCTCCCAAGTTCTCATTAGCTTTAATGAAATCTCCTGTGATACTCAAAGGTTTTGGAGACTTTCCTGAGCCTCCACAACTCTGTTGCTCAGGACACAGTGGCATTTGCTGCTGGAAAGCTTCTACAGTTCTTTCTTGGGAAGAAACCTCAATTGTCCAGCAGATGCTAGAAAAAAATCCTAAATATAAAAGACCCTGACATGCCTATTTGGTCCATAGACTGTGGAGCTGCTAATTGGAGGCTGCTGTCTCATCCTGTGGATTCTCCAGTTGTGGATCTGGTTGCCGTTCCCCTCTGCCCTTGATCCCAAAGAGAAGGGACTGCTCCAAGTTCAAGGAAAATCATTCTGCTGGTTTTGCCTGGAGCTTGGGTCCCCCTTGCCCTACAAGGGAGAGGTAGGAAAGGGCAATGTGCTGAGGAGCTGGGAGAACTGAGAATCTCTCAGTGTTTCCCTAGGAGGCAGGGACCACTGTGGTAATGTATAGTGAATTGGCACTAAGAAATAGCCTCCCATTGGGTTTTTGTTTGGAACAGATTGGATGGAAGGGTATGTTATCTGCAAGGCTGAGGTTAAACCAAGGCATGATGAGGTTCACAGCGAGATTTTAATGTTGACACATGAAATTAGCCAGCAGCTGCTTCCAAGACTGGTATTTTTATAACACAATATCCCCTTTGTTGCTCTAAGCTGAGCCTGACTCAAAGCTTTGCAGCTGTGTGGAAACATTCAATTTTGCCACTCTAAAGAAAAGGAAAAATATCTTTTTGGGCTGAGGATTTTTCCTTGTACTGAGTGGTTTGGGGCAGATGGCACCTGCAGACCTTCCATCCCCAGGCTTTGCAGACCAGACTAAGGACAGTGGTTTGTGCTCCACAGTCTGGCTCTGTATTTCCTTCTCCTTAAGTCTGACTTGTTTTCTGTGTGTCCATGTCCTTCTGTAGAAGAGCCCTTGGAAATATTAGGTGTCTTGAGGCTTCTGATCTATAGAGCAATACTAGGAATATAATATATTGAGTGCTAATGCAAATAGGGAACATGGAACTATCCTGAAATACTTCCTTGGTAAAGACCAGTGATGGAGAAGAATTACTATGGAGGGGAACAAATTGGTGTAACTGAGAATAGTGGGATGAAATTAAGAAAAATAAAATGTGGGCTGAATGCCATGACAAAGCTTTGACTCTCAGTTCAGAGTACAAGGAAGAGTAAGAAGTGGTGAAAGAACCATCACTAAAGACATCTTAAAATTAAATATGAAATAAGTAGAAAGTGTACTCTAGAGGGCAATACTTCATTGGTCTGGGGACAGAGCAGTCATCCCTTTCTGTGTCTGCTTGCTGTGATTCAGTGATGCTGTGATTAGATGATTTTTTTTCCTTGTGCACATCCAAGATGCTATTTAATATTTTGAGGGAACCTTGAAAGTTATCTGTAGTAGGGCTGAGAGTTAGCTCCACCAAATAAATTGAAATACAACATTACAAAGCCTACATTTGCCAGGGAAACGTGAATGATTTTTTTTAAATATATATACACACATGCAACAAAGTAGTTGAAGTGTGGTTTCCTCACAGGTTTTCTGAAGACTGATGTCAGCTCTAAAGAACAGAGATTGCTCTGCTGACACCTCTTCCTTTGTGAGCGCTAGAGGAGTTAACTAACTGCCCTTGGTTCCATGACAAAGAGGAGCAAAATGTCAAAAATATGTTAAAWGGAATCCTGAGCCCATTCAGTTGCTGTCTCTCATGCCCCATTCAGAAGAAGCAAAGAAGAAAGTTGAACACATTTTAGAAATGCTCCTTTTTGACCTTTACAAAAGTACTGAATTTAATCCCTTTAGCCCAAAAGATCCTGCTGGTGAAAAGGATTAAAGTGAGAGAGAATTTTCTTTGTATCAGTATTGGTCAAGTTTCTGTGACCTAGCAGTGGCAGCRTATTTGTGCAGTATCGTTTCTAAAAGCTTTCCTATTGTGGTAAGTTTTAGATGGATAACTGGAAATGAAAGATCACCTTTTTCTCACCAGCTTTAAGTTTATACAAAATAGTTTATACCAAGTAATTTATCCTCGTTTGTTCCTCTTCTGGTTGCCTGTTGGTACTTGCAGCATTTTTTCAAGATATTATTAGTAATAGGATAAAAAGCTTGAGAGTTCATGATGCTCTGCTCAAATTAGTACCTTCTACCAAGGCTAATGAGTGGGGCTAGGGGCTGATGCTGCCAAGCTGCTTCTGACTCCCAAGCTCACTTGATCAAGTCTGTCACCTGTGTGTCCCACAGCCATATGTAAAGAGGAGTTGTCACAGTGGTTAAGGCTGAGCTGATGGTCTCTTTCTCTTTCCTATAAGGTAGAAACCATTTTTGTTAGGTGGGGTCTAAAGTCAGTTGGAAATGCTTTATATTTGGATAAGGCTAAAGGCTGTGGATGGGCTCTAAAGGTTAGATACTATTGCAAAGATGCCAGCACCTTGTGAGGATTGTGGGGATGCTGGAGAGCCTAATGTTGCTGCTTTAGCAGAGCAGGTCTCTGAGACAAATAACAATCGTCTTGGCACCACTGTAGTTAGTGATGGCTTTGCATTAGTTCCACTTAGAGCAAAATAACCCATGAGAAATAGCGCATGTTCTCCTGAAGTTACTTATTTTGTTGTTTATCTAGGTTGGAAATATAACACCAGAGCAAGGTGCGAGGAAAACAAGAGGGAAGTGAGAGGGTAAATGAGAAGGGTGAGGGGAAAATAAGTTATGTTTGTTAGCATGTCAATGGCAGCTGTGGAGGTGGCCCTGTGATTTAATAACTGTTCAATATGCCATGTGTCACTTTTCTATTACACATGGTTGTAATAATGCAGCAAGATGAATTATTTGTAATGTCATATATTGTAAGAGTGAGCTGCTTGGAAGTAAACAGGCAAAAGTGTATTGATAACAAATTGTAAGGTTAACAAACAAAAAGGAAGAATAACAAAAGGTATTGCCACTGTCCTGACATCTTTGGTGTGCTGATGAACATTACTCTGAGCACCTGCACTGCAAAGTGTGGCCTGTCTAGTAATGACAAAACTCAATGCAATTGTCCTGCTAACCATAACAGTAATATAATAGTATCCTGCACTTTATGAAAACAAACAAGGGGGCAATGTTATATTCTGTCTTTAAAGTAGGTTTGAAATGATTCTGTTAAAGASCTGCAAAGTGGCTCAATCTCCATAAAGAATTTTTTAATCCTGTTTTAAATGCRGTTCAGGTTACTAGGAAATGCCCACAATTATCTTTGTAATCCCTAATTCATTTCCTAGTGGATCATCACTAAAGCTAGCCTGATCATATCTATTTCACAGTGATATTTGCAGCTGCATAGCCACCTGCCCCTCACCATGTTTGGATTTACGCATTGAAGGAAAGAACTGCAAATAAAAGAATTAGAAGCTCAAGCATACATATCTTTCATGGCCTTTTATGAAGGAATTACAGCTTTCTAGAATCAAAATTTTACAAGTGGCAGTTCCATTTCAGCTCACAGTATGAGACAGCGTCTCATTTTTCTCTCCAGTGGGTGGTGATTATCACATGGTTTATACAAATACCTACTGGTTTGAATTTATGGTGGTGTGAATCCACAGCATTGAGTGCAAACATGTTGCAGGGATACACAGGGTRGATTGGTAGGCAGGAGTCCCTAAGTCCTCTCAAGAGTTAATGTGTTTACTGCCTTTGAGATGCAAAAGGACTTGGGGCTAAAACATRTCTACAAATAAGTCAGTGATCTCAAAGAGATGGAAAGTGTTTGACTGGAGGATATTTTGCAAAATAAGTCCTGAAGGTTTTGGAGGAACTGCCTGAGTGTTGGGGGCACTTGCAAAACACTGATGGGATCTATTTCCCAAATCCTGAACACATGCAGACCCAAGCCCAGAAATGTTGAGACTTCTCTTTCTTGCACCAGGCCATGAATTAAGGTTCCTTATTTGCACTCACTTCCCTATACTCTTTTCTGGTCATAATGCATGTATCTGTATACACATGAAAGGTGCCTCATAATTACCTGCTCTCTCCTGTTATGTATAGGCTGGTTGGCTAGCACATGTTTTACTTGTGTCTAGACACATGGTGATTAGTATCCCTAATAATGTCACTGTCCAAGCTCATTTACCTGTGGATTGTGTAATTATTAGACTTTTACAAGAATAATTTTTTTAGAACTTACATGCATCATTGGTGTATGGAAGTCGTGGGGTGGGGGTGTGCATACATARATATATTCAGTTTTAGAAGTATCATCCTCTAGTTTTATTGGACATGCAAAAAAGACCATATGTTTTGTCTATATATTTATACCTGGTCTTTAGCTAATTGTTGCCTGTATCTTAGTATTTTTCTTCTTTTTAATTTTTACCTTTCAGTTTTACTGGTTTAAGAAGTTAAAGTAAATCGTCCCTGATCCTCTGCTTCTAGAGATGCAACAGTCAAAATAGGCAGCTAGTTTGATGTGAGTGCACTTTGAAATCTCAGTAATAATTCTGTATTTATAAGGCTGTTGTCATTCATTTTTATTTGAGCTTCACATCTTCCAGCTATTTGTCTGTCACTGAACATCAAGTAGACATTTTAATTGGACTGTCTGCAGAAACATATGAGCAAATTGCTTCTTTACTACATTTCTGTATATTGAGAAGCCATTATCACTTTCAAAGTGATTTCAGTACAGAATGCTTATTCAAGGAAGTACTTTCCTGGATCGTGATTCTATTATGTATTTAATGAATTCGAAGCAATCCATTAAGTGTGTATYGTAATACATGTGAGACTTCACCAGTCTCTAGAATCTGCTGTCAGCAAAGGTTGCCATGTAACTTTACACTGCTGACCTATTTTTAACAGTGTTTTTTGACATTGTTGTCATTGTTTTCYGAATTGCATCCATTTTGTCTGTATGCTTAATTCAGATCTCCAGCTTATAGTATAAAGTCCCCCATGGACTGAAAAAAGATGTAATATGTACTCTACTTTGTTTTCTTAAACCAATATTTGATTTATTGATAGAATTTTTCTTTTACTATTAACTTTTCTAGAGTTCTGTATAAGTTGCTGTTTTTCTGTAATTTAAAAAGAAATGTTTGATCAAGTTCTGTCTGTAATCAAGACCTTAATCTTCTGCACACAAAAATATTATTCATAATAAATGCTAGCGTCTTGTATTTCATAGTAAAGTAGGATATAAATTAAAAACTTGCCAGGTATTATGAGCCTTTAATACAAGCACTATTTTCCAAAATTAACCCAGCCCATATGAGCTGAACCTCTGTCTTCTCATCTCAAACTCTCTCTTGCAATGGAAGAGGATCACAATTTCAAAGCATCTTGTAACTTTATTCTCGTTTTATTTTGTAGCAGCTAAGAAGTCARTGAGTGCTAGGACTGGAGCTTTAACCACTAAAGCATTTAAGATTGATAAATAATACTTGATGTCTGAAAGGCATGAAAAAAATGAAGATGTTTTAAAACAGCAATCTCTTCATGCTCTTGATGGTCTGAGTTAACATAAGATGTTGTATAAGATGTTATACAGTTTAGCAGGACCCTTTTAAAATTATGTTCAGGACTATATTTTCAGTGTAAGACATCCTCAGCTATATCAAAATGACCAGGTTCTGCAGCTGGTATCAGCCTAGTTCAGTTAAAAGATGTAAGATTAAACATATTAAAAAAAATGGCAAAAGATAGAGGTAGCATAGCAAGAAAGTAGTGCAGCTGAGGCAAGCCTCAGGAGGGAAGGAGAGTGAGGAGACACTGAGCAGGGGTTTCATAAGAGATCTGATGAACAAAAAGGTGTCGACCTTAAGCGACAAGCTAGAAAAGAATGTGTTGGACTCTTAAGGGAATGTGTCTATATGACAAAAAAAGGAAACCAGGTTTGTTCCTTTTTGATGGCATGATGAAACCTGTAATTGGCAGAAAGGTTGTTACTGTGAATGGCAAAGACCATGTTTTTTCAGGCGTTGATATTGAGAAATGGTGAAACTGGGTAGTCTAGGTAGAAGGTTGTAGAAAACTTGTAGGACTAGATTATTTGACTGAAATGTTTTAGTATGCTTGTTTTCCTGTCAGCACTTCAGTGAGGAACACTTTAAAGCTGAGCTAAAACCATTGCCCGGGGTGGTGAAATGACTTTGGGGGTCATCTTGTGGGGTYGTCTATGACCAAGTGTGGGATGTCTGCAAAGCTCCCTAAGGCTTGGCTAAGACTGGGGAAGGCCATCCGAGCTGATGATCAGATTGATAAATACTGTAGTTTGGGATTTTTAGCAGAACTTGAACACCTTTACCTTTCACTTGTTTGAGGTGGGTTGAGAACATCAAACAAAATCAATGGCCAATATGAACATAATTTGTTCTCAAAAGAGTAATAGAAAGAATAATACCTAGATCCCGGATGAAACATGCGAGACCGCTCTCTGAAAACAATGCTGCATTAGGAGCAGCTCACAAGGCTGAGTGCTGTAATGAAGTATTGATCCTTGGCATTTTATTAGAGTTTAGATTAGCTAACATGTGGTATGTCACCACTGAAATTATATCTGTATTAACACTTACACTGCACGTACAAGCTACACAATTAGAGGACATTGGACATTGCCATAACATCAAACACTTAATTCCTTGTGAATCTGAGCCCTTTGTTCCTCCCACTTCCTTCATGTGAATGCATGTCTGCATGTGTGAATGAAAGGCTCCACTTCTGAGTGCTTATTGTTAGGGCAGGATCTTGCTGTGTTATGGCTGTATAATCTGTGTCCTTGAAAATGCAGCCTTGCTTTGATTTTTCTTCCTGAATTTTATTCATGGGATGACTATAATTAGAGTGTGCACCAGGCTTTAAAGTAGTAACAGAAGTTTAGATCTGTTCAGGGCTTAACAATAAGGTACCTCTGTGGCTGCCTGACCCACTTGCCARTATGGCAGTGGAGTTGAGCCTCCATGCCTCAAAACAGCCTGATAATGCCTCCTTTCTGCAAGAGACATAGGAGCACCCTTTTCCCCTCTTTTTTCAGCTGATCAAGAGCAATTTGAAATAAATCTCTCTATGATGAGGCAATTGATAAGTTAATATGAATGGAAATCCTGGTCATGTTTTCCAAAGGTGATGGTAGAAGTCTGAATTGTAAAATAGACTCAAAGAACAATAGGCTACTAATTAAAATGGATAGAGGCAGCTAACCATAGTTAATGAAAACTTTTATCTCCCCCCATTAAGAGGTGTGTAAAATGTTTTCTACTGAATTTTCTACTTCTATTGATCAAAATGGATTCTATGTAGTAAAGTACATAGTTTTTACTGTTGCTACTAGAATAAACTTTCAGAAAATGTTTTTCACTTCAGTGTTAAAGGAATCTTTGTCAGTTAAAATATTTTTCCCACCAGAAAGCGAGCAAAATTTACATACTAAAGGCATTATTAGAGGGGGAAAAAAATACCACTTGGAAAAGATGGATGCCCTTGAGTCTCTTTTGAGTGTACTCAATCTCAGAAGATCCTTAACAGACATGTCTATAGAAGCACAGGAATCTCTGATAGATTTGAATAGAATGCTATCCTTATATATGCTTCAAAATTATACTGTAACTCAATTACTGTAAATTAATAATTTGATTTGGATGAAAATATTTAGAAGTAATGTCAAGAGAGTGTTTTAAATACAGAAAACTCCTGAATTRGAGCCTACAATTCTTTAATTTTTTTCAGGAAAGAGTTGAGGCTAAGAGGAAAAATAAAAAATTTAACATTTAACACTTAACTTTCCATTTGCTGTTATACACAATAATATTTTATCTCAAAGCACTATTTGGAAAAAAGTCTAAAGTTCTTTAAGTATTGTTAAAAATAGYTATATGGAGCAGGGATATGCTTCTCCCCATTCATCTCTTTTATTAATTCATCTAGTGTCCTTCTATTTTTTCACCCTTTTGCCATGTATCCATGCTCTATTTAAATCTCCTGTCTCATATACAGATTTCTTGCTTACACAGAGCTGTAGGAYCCTTTGACTTCAATGGCTTGAAGAGCATGAACACGTATGAGAACTAATTGATGTTTGCCACAAATCAGTGCCACAAATCAGTGGCACTTCTGTGCTGATACTTCAGCCTTTCCCCAGTAAATTATATATCTCACAGAATAATAATTCCAATGATAAATAATGGCATRTGCTGAGAATTTGTATCATGGTTTATTACAGCAAGGATAGAGAAGAATGCTAGTATAGATTTTTAGGACACCAAGGTTGTCACTATGCATAGGTGAGTGGATCKTGGATAGGAAGAGGTGGTGGTGCTAGTTGTGGTCCAGATCTACTGGACCTGAGCAGCTTCCATGTCCTGGGCTAGTGACTCCTGTGCCTCTCTGAAGGCCCAAAGCCACTTGGGGGGACAGTGCAGGACAGGGACAAGTCAGGAAGCTGCTGGATGGAGCGGAGGTGCCTCCAGCCTGGGGCTGGGAAGTCCCAAGTCATGACATTGTGTTTGAGGCCTGGTGTCCCACGAGGAGCTGCCTTGTGCTCCCTCAGGGGCTCTCACTTTGGAGGCTGGATGTGGTGACTGGGGCCTGTGCTGAAGGACTATGTATATCTTTATAAGGCATCTCTCAAATGCCTTTTGGATACTGCCTTGCAGTGGAGGCTAGGATGCTCTCCCTGCATCCCCCATGGTGGGAGAAGCTCCTCGATGCCTCTGGAATATGTYCCAGTGGTGGGTCTTAACTTCTTCCCTGTTCTGTAATGCCTCTCTACCTTGGTCATAGAGGAGCTTCCCTTTCTTAAACTTCTTAATTTTTTTCTCCTTCCTTTTTAGGAGAGCCTATTTAGCTTTAATTCTCTGGCCTTTTTGGTCACTTTTTCTGGAATTTCACTTCACCATTCACACCCATTAGGTATTTATTCCTGTCACCAGCTGCTTTTCTCATTTGTAGCCCATCACCTTGTCTTATTTTCTTTCAGCCTCTTGTTCATGTTGAGTAATATGTTTTTCTCTCTCTCCTCCTTCATGATAGAGAAGTATAAGAATAGGGTGCATATTTATTTATTTTATTATTCACATGAAAATGAAATCCTCAGCACAATTGCCTCAATCCATCTCCAGTTTCTTCTTCGTTATTGAAGTGCGCTGGCAAGCGATACCGTGAATACGATAGTCGCTCTCCAGAGACGGAGCAGGGCACGAGCCACAGTTCTTATATTAGTGCCAGTYCTCTTAATCCCTCGCTTGTATCAACCTTTTTTAAGAAAATTAATTCCACATGATTATGCTAATATTTTCTTAATGAATTAGAAAAGAAACCTGCGCTGAGCATTAATGAAWCATTTTAGCCAGGCCTGCTGTGAGATTTCAAGATCATTCTTTCTGTAAAAGTCTATGAATATTAATACGCACCCTGGTAATTGGTACAAAGTTAATTACTGTACTTCTGCCACAGGATTTAAAAAAAACCCCATGTAATATGCAATAATAGCTAGTTATTAAGGTGGAAAAAATGAAGGTAAAATATTACTGATCCATACATATAAGGTGAGGCAAGATCTCATAGAAACAATTTTAATGTAATGAATATTTTAAGTTCATAGTATTTGGCTTTTAATTGCATTCAATCCACTTAAAGAAATGTTGCAGCATGAGCCTTTCTGTTTACTTTGCTTATGGGTTTTACTTTAGGTTCCAAATCAATAGATGTGGAGTCTGCTTCTCTCTTGGGAGATAATATATGAATACATAACAGATTAACTGTGGAATCTAGAAGTAACAAATGAGTCAAAAACTATAAAATTTAATAAACCTTTCCATGTTGTTGCTGTTTGGTATTTGACAGGATGACCTAACTCACTGTTGCTCTGGAACAGTGAGTGCTCAAAGTACTCTAATGATGCTTGTAGTAAAGTACTTGCTATTTTAGTGCTCATATAAAGATTTTTTTCAAGTTATAATTCCTAATTCCTTTTTGTGCTCTGAGTATGACAGTTTTGAAATAGTTCCTCATGGTACAGAAATCTAATTTCCTTTCCCAATAAGGGAGGTAGAATTATTGGCCCAGCCAGACTCTTGTATCCCAGGCAAAAGGTGTAGGAAATTCAATGGCAGAGCTGTGAAATTGAGCTCAGCTGGTTGGATACCAGTCTTATTTTCTTCTCAGGTGTTTCATATGGGTGTTTCTGATGCAAACTTCCTTAGTCCTCACTTCTACCCCAAAGTGATTTACCAGGTATAAAAACACAGATTTTTAAAGCACAGCTTTATCTGAGAAGTGGAGCAGTGTGAAACACAATGTTAGAAGTGACACATTTTTTCAGACCTCAGTTCTTAAACATATTATTTCTTGACATGAACTCTGTATTTTGCMAAAAATCTGAATCCTTGCAGTGATAAAACTCAAGAACTGCTTTCTTTTGCCTTCAATTGTGAGACTTASTATTCCTCTTTCACTAAAGTATTTTTTACTATGTAGCCTGGTACATACAGAGATCATTATTTGTAGAATTGTTCAGAATTACAAATAATTTATATTTTCTAGTGCTTATTATGTTGCTATCTAACCTGATATTGGTGCTAATTTTTGCTGGGAATTTATGCCTTGAGAATAAATTAAGACATGTAATTAGTAACCAGACCATTTTGAATAAGATGCTTTTTATCTGAAGACTTATGTATTATCTACTCCCATTATTGCAAGATTTAGCAGCTTTTTTAAACTATGGCTTTCTTTTCAGTTGTGCAAAGCCTACAGTTCACACTATTATACAGTCTATAACTGAAAAGATATAATCCTGTGCTAATCTTTTACTAGAGAAAAATCGACACCTAAGTATATGAACACTAATAGGGATATAAAAGCTTTCTAGAAACTGTATTCAGCTTTCTGAGCATAAGCTGGAATAATACTCCCTGAGCAATCTAATAAGGATTGTCATATGGGAATAAAATGGTGGCTTATGTGGCTAAAAAATGGCAYGAAGTAAAGAGTTTTCCTGCTGTAATTTCCTGCCACAAAAACCATRCAAGCAAAAAAATTTCTATTCCCTCACAAGAAAGAAATAGATCTTGGAAGTTTTAATTTCTGAAAATTACAAAATCCCCCTGTGCTCATATACTGTATCCTTACACAGTCTTGGTTCTGAGCCTCCTTCAGGGAAAAGCCAGSATCTTGATGCCTCCAACAGTCGAAGAAAAGCAAGGCAGTGATGTGGAGAGCACAAAATCCTCCTGGTTTTGTTTTCTTAGCTTGAATGACCAGGCACTATTTTTGTTCGCATCACCTTGAAAAGGCAGGTGGTGGCTGAAATCCCAGGGGAAACCTCAAATTCTCGCCTCCTGTTCAATAGAAAACTTCTTTACCAAGCTCTCTMCTTGCTGGGAAGGAAGGGGCAGAGGGCCCAGGCCCCTCCAGTCAGAAATGACTTGCTGGGCGTACTGCAGTTAACAGCCTTTCTGCTATGTTCAGTCATGCTGTTTCCAAAGTTGTGGCTTGATTGGGAATGTATAGCCTGTCTTTAACATGATTGATGGGTTATATCTGACAGGTCGTCAGCCTCGTTGTCCCCTGTCTTTTCCTCCTAGAGATGATGAGCTCTACAGGGACAGGTTTCATAGCTTGAATTTTATGATGAAAGAGYTGACACAGTCCTGTGAATTCACTTCTAGTGCCACGTTCAGGGCTTTCGGCTTTTTGACCAAAAAAAAAAACCTCCTTTATATATCCTTATGTCTGCAGAAAATGGAGAGTATAGAGTGCAAAACTATGTGAAAACTTGTGTTGTATGTAGGCACTGTGGCTTATTTTGAGATGGAACAGCTGAATTTGGGCCTTACCAGAGTTATTACCTCTGTTTTAAACTGTGGATTATATCCAAAATATTAAGCCCATGTCTTGTTGTTCATGTTTCTGTGGACCACATAGTCACTTTGCCTGGTTYGGACATGTCTATAATGATGAATAGAGAGGGGGAGAAAAAAATTAAAAAAGGCAGGCAGGTGAAATGACAGGACCAGGAAAGCTGGATAGTAAGAACCATGGCAAACATAAGCAACTGAGACAAAAACTGTTGCAGTCTGTCAGCTCATAGATAGCTATGATTAGTATTTTGGATACTTCTAAGCACACAAAATCGGGCATAGGAGTCTTTTGTCATAGATGGATGTTTTCTTGCACTGAATTGACATCTCAGTTGCGTAAGTGCAAAAATATTGCTGTTTGTGCTATTTCAGATACACAGGACTCAGCAGTCCTGTTTTGGGTGATACTAGGTGTTTCTCAATACAATTGAGTTTGAGAGGGTGGGGAAAAAAAAAACTCCTTAGCTCAGATGAAAATGTAATGAAAGTGGTTGCAATGTCTCATACTTTTTAAGTGCTGTGGCTTGAAGCCTTAATGCTATTGGTGGTATCTGCTGGTGGCCAGAAGAGCATCCTAGACATCCTGGAGACCTTAGGCAACAAGTCTTTCCAGTGACAGGAGATTTCTGCTGGGGTCCATTAAAATAAGATAAAGCACAAAATGTGACTAAATGGGAAGGGATTTAGTTGCAGCAATTTGGGGCATTTAAATTTTTGGTGGGATCTAACCTRTCTGAAAGGACATGATCACAAGAATTTATTCTTAGCATATGTCATAGGGKTCACCCCATCCACAATGGTAGGCTGAAGTGGTAGAAAAAAGAAAATGAGAAGCAGTGAGAAGGATACAGGAGGCTGTCTAAAAGGTTCTGAATTCRGCCTGGACAAAATACATGCAACCAATGTCTATGCTGGTTGGCCATCAGTAAGTTAAAAATGATCTTATCTAACTATAACCACTTCCATGGTCTTGGAAATCCTGATAATCATAGAATTGTATGTTGTGATTTCCATTAGTGTGCTGCAATAGAGCCTTATGATAAAATAAGCTGTGAAGAGGAAATTGGAAAATAGGTATTGTGCAGCACGAAGCTGGGAGTGAAGAAACCAGTTTCAGTGCATCCTTCTGTCCTGCTTTTGTGCAGGTGGTTTCTGTGCTCTATCACCTAGTTTCTCTGCCTRTGAAATAATGAAATAATCTTCCTTGATATCTCTTGTCATTAGTGAATTGAAAGTACAGTGTAAGAAGCAGCAGCAGCAGGAGTTCAATTATATTGGTTTTCCTGACCATAATCTTGTATTCTCTTAGTTGATTTCTGCCTCAGTGAACAAGCTGAATTTTCTTTTCAGTGGCTCTGTACTTTGCTTTGTTAGGCCTTTAACTAATAATGAYAAAATAGCAAGGAAAATGTCTCTCTTTCAAGGCATCTCAGAATCAAAATACTTATATTCAATATAGAATATATATTAAAAAAAAAGGCTGGAAGGATATGGTTTTATTGTGGTCCTCAACTGGAAATGTCTCAGGATAAAATGATCACAGAAAATTTGATTCAAATATGGTAGTTATAAGCAAAGCATATTAGTGTTTATTATGTTTAAAACAGCAAGTATCCTTCTTGATAGGCAGGCAACCAAAGAGACTTACTCTTTGGAAAAATGTTCTGGTTTTGATCATCTCAGAAAAAATACAACAGCAAATACAAACAGACTGTAAGGAACTAGAAGATCTTGGCCTGCAAGAACTCTTCTGCCAGAAAAGAGATTAGAGCTCCCAAAAGGGGCAACAATCCCTGCAGAATAACACCCTTGGAGACAGGAATATGTYTGTCAGGAGAGGGTCTTTCAGACATGCTCAGCATAAACTCTTCCCACAGGAGGCTATAGAAACCTCACTTTAATATTAAATAATATTTGATATTTGAGGATATTTGATAATACTAGCAAAGATACAGGGAGGAATATGAGTCTGGTAGACTCAAATAATATCTAAAGATTTTTAGCATGTATCAAGTATAGAAATATTTGTAGGCTTTTTGCATTATTCTTTTAAATYGTATTGATTTTTTTCCTCTACTGTTCTTTACTGTATTTTGTCTTTCCTCTCCATTATACACCAAAATGTAATGAACAGTATTTGGCAGCACTTGGATATCTTTAGGGTTTTTCTTCAGTTTGTTCTTTTCTGAGTATGCTCAACTAGGTAACCAGTCCTGCACTGTCTTTAAACAAAAAGTTGTTAAACAGCATTACTTTGCTATGGAGTATTTTGCCACTATATATTAAATCTAAGTCAAAACCCCTTCAATTGGCTTAATTTCACACATTTACTKTTAAAAGACAGTGGAGTCCTGCTAGTTGACCCCATCTGATGACCTAGCTTTGTTTCTTTCAACATTTTATTAATTTTTTTATGTTTATGTAAGTCCCTTGTATTAGGACAGTTCTTGCCTCCTTTCCCACCCCAAGATAAGAGATTAGCCAGTTCTTCAATAACCTTCACATTTTAGGTTCTTCAGAGGCTGTAAAATCTGGATGGTCACAGTGCTGAGTTGGTAATGATAATGTGGCTGGGATTCTGTGTATCTGACAGCTGTGCTGCTTTTGTGCTATTAAAAACACAGCAAAAAYATCCACAAACCTGCAGTAGAATATTTGACTACCAGTTGTAACTATTTTCTCACAAGATCTTTCCAGCCCTTTTTAATTRTTGCATGGGGTTGTTGACTGTTTCCTTCTAAATCAATTTACATTCAACTGTGTTCACCTTCTGCTGAAACAATTACTGAGATATTTAAAATCTATTTGGGTCTTAGTATTTCATCTACAGAGTGCAGTTGCTTATGCAGGTTCCTCACAAATTTGCCAGCAGTGAGGCCTGTGCCTTCCTCTGACCACTCTAACATCTTTTGTTCCCTGCTGGCTTCAGCCAAATCAGTATTTAGAAGTAGATCTGTGGAGCCGTGGAGGTCTTGACTAACTGCTGTGCAGCCAGTGAGAACCTCAGTGGAGCATTTGCCCTGCCCATATTCAGGCTTTGCATGGGTAACCTGCATTAGAAGACAATTTCCCTGAGCTTGCAGTAGTCAGAGAAACCCTTCTTGGCAAGTGCTTCRAAGTAAAAATCTATAAGGAGTCTAAGGATCATCTACAGAAGCCTGCATTTCGCCACTGGTTAAAAATAGAGAATGGGGAGAGATTTTAGGTGTAACTCTTACTGAATCAGAGAAAACGAAGCTGGAAGGAATGTCTGTCTTGTAGCTTAACTTTTTTTRTGAATTTGAGGAAAGAATCAGCCATTCCTGACATGGTTATGTGACTTCTTAGTCTCCACCAAGTGGCCGTTTTTGTCTTGATTTTTGTGTTCTAAATATGCCATTAGCTTTCCCGAGGTCCTGCCTAAATCTCTGTTCCTGCAGCTCAAGCCTGTTGTTTCCATTTGTCTACAGGGGATGTCAGAAAGCAGAAAGGCTGCATCCTTGTAGACACTTCTCCCTGCCATGATGGGAGGGGAAAAAAGTGTTAGTGCTTAATGTGCATTTGCCCTCTGTTATCAGCCTTTTTCCAAGGCACTGTGACCAAGCAGGCTTTCCCTATCACCTTTTTGCATATGAATATTTACTTCTCTGATGCATTGACTCTTAAATTTCTCTTTAAATGGTGTACATTATTTAGCTTATTTCCCCAGCATGTTGATTTTCTGTCTTCAGCCTTTCATGCTTGCACCTGTTTTGGGGCTGGTGTCAACTGGAAATTGAACAATTTTTTTTCTACTCTGATATCAAGGCCATTAATGAGAATAGTTAGAAGGGCCCTAGAGCAAATTTCAGGTGAATGTCATTTAATTTATCTTTCCAGACTGATGGTTAACTGCAGAGGAGCACTTAGAGATTTGTTGCTTCTCCCACTTGGGGGTGTCCTTCATTATCCCTGTGCTGGATGGGACAGGAGGCTGGTGACTGCCCAGAGATGCTGCGTCCTCAGCCCTGTTCCTAGGGCTGGGGAGGGACGTGGCCAGGGCAGCCCTAGTCCTSCTGCTTCTCCAGCTATCTGGCCTCATGACCTACCATAGAAGAAAACCATATTTCTTTGCTGTGGTGTTTTGTTGTTGTTTTTGACAATTTGGTGTAGACTGTTGCACTTTTTTMTTTACAAACATTTCCAATCACCTGGGATATTTGTTCCTGTACTTTTTCCAGTTCTTTGAGTGTTCACTGCAGTTACTTACACATCACGTCAAGGTYTTGAGCTATTGCCTGTCTAGTCAAATGTCTAAATTAACCTGGAATTTCCCAGATTGCTAAGGAGACTGTTAATGTTGGATGTGAAATATCCCATGCCTTTTGGAAATCTGAATATGCTTAAATACCTGATTTCCCCTCGATCTGCTGTATCTAAAAATGACAGTAGCGTCAGACTGACTAGTTAGGTAGGTGTCACCTCCAGCGCTGTAAACCACATTCAAACTGTATTACCAAAGGCTCCAACTGATGGAATATAGTTATGCCRTCAGACTAGGACATGGGAAATCGTAAAAGACACATCTAGCTCAGCCATAGACTTTTTTTCTGTTCTTGTCAGTCTTTTCTTATTGCCTAATTTCTTTTTCTGTAACTTGAGAACAGTTATTCTTTCTTGTATTTGATCTGCTTTTTTCATACTTGAGAGGCACTAAATTTTCTAAAGTGTTTTGAAACCTGGATAAAATAAGATGCTCATCTAAAGCAGGTTTTGAGTGTTTTCTTTGTTTTTTAGTTCTCTTAATCTCTGCCTTCATTAGAGTTAGTGTTAAATATAGACCTTTTTGAGGAATGTTTCCTTCACTGAGAACTTTCTCAAGCCAAAGGTTACAGTTTTCTCAGGAGAGCTTTCCTGACTCAGGTGTGGATAGTAGCAATATAGATACATTTACACTAAATGTTTGGCCAGAATATTAGTGTGCTTTTTCTCCTTCCCTCCYCTTAATAAGGCCCTCAGCAGTAAGATCACGTTCTTTGTAAGAACAAGAACATGTTGTTTGTTATAGCTCAGTTATGTACTAGGTTGCAATCCAATTCTCAGGCTTTAATAAAAGCAAAGGGGCTGAGATGCTGCTTTGGATAATACTGGAGGGGGAAAAACAGTAGTAGTATTACAGAGGAGCAGGTGAAAGTAGGGTAATGGTAAGAGCTGTACCAAGGCAAAGGACAGAACTGCTGTCCCTCGGGACTCGGATTTGGTCTCTGTGGTAGTTGTAAAGCCATCTAGAGTCACATTAAGCCCAGCTCCGTGCCACTCTGCTTGCAGTTTGGTTTAGCACCCTCAATTAGGAGCTCCTGCTGCAGCTAAGTGGTGTGTTCCTGTGGTCAGTGTCTAATTACTGTGTTTGGCCAAGAAGGGTAATTAGTCAAGGGGAATGACTGTGTGTGCCTTGTCAGCTAACATCTCAGCAAAGCCTTGTGGTCTCCCTGCTGCTGGTGCTGCAGGAATAGCACAAGTGGGCAGCCAGTGGAGCAAGATCCYGGGGCACAATGATCAGGAGTCAACAGACCTTTAATGACGTGGGTTTTCTTGCCTTTGGAATACCCAGTCATGCATGCTGATGCTGACACAGGCTATTTTCAGCTGCTTTAAATAAATTTTATGATAACCTTGAGAATGAATATTGTGGCATGTGCTCAGGACTTCTGTGGCTTTTGCTGTTTCACTCGTTTAGCAGTATCTTGTCTTTTGAAGTAATGACCTCARCTTTCAATTCTCCAGTTAAGAATCATTTCTGTAATTCCCGGTCCTTTCTATTGAACAGAAAAACTCAATAATAGGTTTTAGGATTTATGCTGCATAGACACAAAACAGGTTTTTATGTAATGCTATATTTGAGGGATTTTTACTATGGGGATTATATCAGAAGACTGAAAATGTATTTGTTTAGCTAGAAGACTTGATAGAGGTTTGAACTGTAGAACTGACTGCATTTTCCTGGTGGAGCTAGGACTACCGATGATGATCAAATCTGAAATGCAAAAAGTGCCGTCGGATGCTTAGTTSATATTGCATAGCGATGGTTACGAGTTTCTGTGGGATGTTTTACAGTGCAGGGCAATATGTAAGAGCTTATAGCTTTTCTCTTCAGCTACTCTTTCTACTTATAAATTCTACACAGGCTCCGTAACCACAAGGGAATATCTTCATTAAAACCAACTTCCAGATAAACAAGGTTTCCATTTACAGTCAAAAGTACATATGTTAAACATATTGGGAGGACTGAAGGATAAAACCTTTGCAGCTGACTTTCAATGTATTTTGTATAGTTTTGATTCCCATTAACAYCAGAAATTTTCTGAGTGCATAACTAGACTGTGTAGTATCAGGCCCATAAACAGTATTTTTCTCAGTCTGTCACAGACCTGGATTCTGCTTTTTCAAATACCTTCCCRAGGTGCTCTGTGTTGGACCACATGGCTGGTAATTGGGGTTTGTGTCTGCATTGATCCATATGYTGGCTAAACAGGTGATGTGGACAGCTGTGGTGAATGAGTTTGGGAAAGAGCCCTTTCTGTGAGGACCAAGTCCACAAGCTCGAACCAGCATTGCAACTGCTATGTGGGTCWCGGATCTGATGGCTAGTTTGGCATAAGGATGGAACCGAGGGGAAACCCTGTGTCCTTCCCCTTCTACATAATTCAGATATTTGAACTTTTAAATAATTTTTCTGTAGATGAATTTTATTAAAAAATATTTCTCTTACAGCAAGAAATCTTTGCCTATAAATAGGTGTATATACCACGAAGTAGTGTGAGAAATTCTTCCATGACTG
>PTEX01000095.1:1141712-1155595 GCA_003342815.1 Eudromia elegans
ATTACTGTGTTTCACTTTTTCTGGATTATGATGATTAACTCCTTACTCATTTTTTTTAATGCTATTAGTCTTGGCTAACCTGGGTTTTACCGCTCTACTACTTGACTTCTGTTGTATACATATAATGTTTTAGACCTATTTTCCACTTCGTTAAAATATTTCTACTGGCTATTTGAAAAGCAGTACTAAACCAAAATGAACTTCTGGTAGAAGCTGGTCATGATTACAGAATCATCTTTCTAATAATCCTTTTTAAAGGATTCTCAATTCCCACTCTTCCCTCCCACAATGTATTTACTTGTAATTGTCCTGAGTTTTGGAAAACTAGCCCTTTTCAAGCATCAAAGCTGTGTGCAGTATTCCCTGGGACTTTGGCTTCCTCTGTTTACTCATATTAAGCATAATATTTTATGGTCATTTGTCCCAGAGTGACTTCAGTGCAATCATTAAACATCCTGATGTATTACAAGSAGGCTATGCAGAGAGTGGGCTAATACTAGGTTGCTCTGTTTTATTGTTAGAGAGCCCTCRTATATAACTTTTAGTAACTTGTATAAATTTAACTACAAGGCATATGAAACTTGCCAGGCATCTCTYAAACTGGAATCTCCCATGAGAGCAGACATTTGCTTTCATGTGTTATAGATAGATGCCTAAGGAGCTGCTCATCCCCTTCTCCAGCCCGATTTACTATGTCAGTATCTCAGGAGGTTGCTGCTTGCCACGCTGATACATATTCATTCAAGACACTCTACTCCTCTGTAATCAATAACCATAAAACAAGTAATGATGTCTTTAATATACACTTCCACCTCTATCACCCATTCAGCCCTCAAGCAAGTTATAAAACAGGATTTTTAACATTTCGGTGATGCTGTGAGTCATCCCATCTGGTTTCCTTAGTGCTAATTATGAAATTACTTCTCACTAGTAAATTTCCAAATCCTTTCTTTTGCAGATTCCTGTCACTGGTAGAGCAATAACTGCTTTTTTTCCTCTCTTTCCTACTTCAGCTGAACATCTTCCTGGTATCTTKGACTTCCCTGTGCTTGGTCTCCTTATTACCTTCATTTAGTACTGTTAGTTTAAAATTTCCCTTGGTGCTTCAGCTAGTCTACAGCCGAGATTACCCCATTTTCTTGTTGCTAAAGTATCACTTGGCTGCCTCTTGATCTGGAAAAATTGATTGACATTCCACAGCAAAACATCCAGCTTTTGACCTCAAAGTCTATGAAACTGATTGAAGACAGTGGGCCAGTATTCATATTTGTCTTGTGCTCAGAAAAAATCTTTGAGAATTTCAGATTTGTTCTCCTGTCAATTCTTCTTTTAGCTGAAGACCACTGAATTCCTCTGAGACCTCTTAGGGGAGATCCTGCAGGGCTTCCCCTGCACATCACTCGGTGTGTGTGCACACCACTTTTTCTCTTCCCTCTGTCTCAACTGATATGTGATTTTCCTCTGTTATTTCTGGTTCCTGTACTCTCCAGGTCTGTAGACTTATTGCATCTGCCAGCTGGCACTTTCTAAATACCTAAATCACTTCTTTAGCAAATAAATAGGGAATTACTGTTCTTTCACCATGTCTAGTATGGACAGAGTTGTACCCCTTGCACAGCACTGCAGGTCCTCTGGCAGTTCAAACCCTGGCAGTTTTTCCTCTGAGGATAAAGTATCTGCCCTTAAGTGCTGCTCAAGTTTATTCAAACAATAAATATCTAAGGCAAGTACAAATATTAGCCTGTATTGTGCATATACACAATAATGTAAAACTAATCTTTATTTTCCCTATGAGTGCATTTTACTACAGGTCAGGAATCTTCATCTCTCTTTATAGTTGTAATTTTAGTTACTGACTTTATTAAAGATGAACAGAATTGTTGGTGGCACAAGTTGTTTTCATACATAAGCAATGATGAGAGGGCATCACAAAGGCAATAYAAAGAACACTGTGCCTTTAAGGGAATGTAAATCATGGATGACAGCACATAAATACCCTGACACTCTAAATGTTGAATTCAGTTGCAATATAGTGAACATACTCTGTGCAGACATAAGCATGCTGATCTTGTTGAAATTAGATGGAGTTGTGCAGGAATATGCTAGATGCTGGTCTTGTCCTGGAACCTTTTGGAGGGATTTAGGTTACGATGACCAATTTATGGACTGTGTCTATATGTAGCCTTTGTGAGATGCTTGATTAAAGAGAWGATGTATATTCCATTGCAGATTGAAAATGTGCTTCATGAGACAGATCCTTAGACCTCCTCTTTGAGAGGTTTGAGTCAGCTGTCCTAATATAGAAGCAGTCCTCAAAGGCCAGGGCAGACAGGGCATGACTGGCTGAATTGTGTGGCTGGTGGTCACAACCACCTCCTATGGCTCTGCAGTGTGTCCTTAATCCTATTATGAAATAGGGCACTTCAAAATACAAAAGCATGAAGCACTTTTTTCTTCTTGGAAAGCCTCTTTTAAAGAAGTATCTGCTGTTTGTGCCAGTTGACCTGAAAACAACCAAAGCACAAAAACAATCAAAAAAAGCAACAAACCCAAACCTTGAAACAGCTAATGATGGTAAAAACAAAGGTTAAATATTAAGGAGAGTGTTTTCCAATACGTGTAGGAGGAATTTTGCTCACATGATCTGTCTCATTAAAGCTATTGAAGTGGAACTTCTCTTCAGAGGAGGGTTACTCAAGTGTGTAATTGTTTGCAGGGGCRAACTCTTAGTCTGTAGCATGGTGTCTTTTGTTAATGTACTGTAAAAATGCCTAATGATATAAACATACAATAATTTTGTAATTAGAATCACATCAGGCATAATATTTTTTCATTAGAAAGAACACTGKCTGGTTAGAATAATTTCAAAGTGTGTGTTCCTGTGTTTTCTCAAGCTAGCTAATGGATGTCTGCAAGCCTCACACAAAGGGAATCAAATCCTCAGCCCTGCACACTACTTAGGAAGATGACATCAATTTGTTACAGTAATTAACATTTAAAATMATTTCATCTGATTCATCAGCTTTCTCATTTAAATCAAAACCACTGATCAGCAAACAGATTAACAGATGATTCAATTCACCTTAAATTTTTAAGTATCTGATAAATATTGGCTGTACATTGCACTAGTGAATGAAGTTCAGCAATTTATAGCTGTGAACTTTAATTATACAAGAAGGGGAAAAACCTGTTCATAAGCAGTCAACAATGTCATGAGGAAGAACAGTGACATATCTTTAAAAAAACGTTGTGTATGTGCTGTATGTACCTCCTATAAAATTATCGAGACCATGTCCCTCTATCCATCTCCATACTGTTGACTTGACCTAAGAGCTGTCTACYTCCAGCTCAAAAAAAGCCAAAAAGACAAGATGAAGAAGAACTGGGGAGCTGAGCAGGACATAAGCAAGTGAGCCGAGAATGGGCAGTGGAAGATCCTCCTCTGCAGTCATTAGTTCTAAATACGAAGTGACAATTCTTGTCACTTGCTCTTGTCAAACTTTGCTCTGTTTGATGATTCTATCGCTGCTTCTTAATGGGTTGTGGGATTATATGAATATAACTGAAGTCAAGTAAAAACCACCTGTGTATTTGTGATGAAATCCCAGTTGAGAAGCTAGCTTTCCTCAGTCTTTTTTTCCCCACAGGACAACATGACAGTATTTAACAATACGTCTGCCTCATAATCAGATTTATTTCAGTAGTTGGTGCTACCCTTCATTTCTTTACCTCAGATTAAAACAGTCATCTAAAAGTGAAAAGGGGGGAGCATCTGTCTGTGACAGTCCTGGTACTTCAGACTCAGAAGTAGAACATTCTGTGAGATGGGTATATTGGGAGCAGGAACAAGCTGCTGACCTGACTGTTGTAATCTGTCCCTTCGTTCCCTCCACGCTGCAAGACTGCAGCACTGCATACAAAGACCTAACATTGYGCAATGAGTGCACAAAGCCCCAGGTTGGTTTGTACTCCAGGAAAAAGCAATAGTTCTTTTTCTGCAGTTAATTTTAAAATTGGGTACTAGCAACATACTRTTAATTGTAAAAATTGTATGTCTGTGTGCTACTATGTTGTATKGTGTCAGGGCTATCTGCTGACCTTGAGGATTTGCTATAAAGTTGTAACTGCTGCTAATGCAAGTAAAGATAGATGTCTGGTAGGTAATGCCCGTGAGGTCCTWTTTTCTGTTGCAGTCCAGTAAGAAGATGGTAATATTAACCCAAGAGTCTCTGAGGTCAGTGCACAGTTCRTTCATCTGTCCAGGCACAYTTATTGCTGTTGTACMTATAAATCTGCAGTTGTAAAAGGCTCAACTTGTGTTTTCTCTCAGCTAYTCTCCTTTCTAAACCTGAGGATAGRCATAGATTATCTAGGAAACCATTAAAATAAATGTGTTGCTTAGCATACTGGAAGAGTCTTGTATTCAGTTAACCATTTTATGAGCTGTGAGCAAGCCAGGAGGATACAAGACATGAATCTGTTTGAGAAAACAACTTTATTGATATTTAAAGCTATTCTCCTCAGTCTGAAACAGCTCCTGTCCATGGATTAGAGTGAAAATACAGAAGAAGACCTTTAAACTGGAAAGGCACCTTTGGAGTTGCCTTCTAAGATTTTTTTGTTGTTGTGGTGGTTTTGTAATTAGATGGGAGGCAAATTAATTCTATTAATTCTCCTGGCAGAAGATAGTATGTGGTAACTGCATAAACTGCAGGCAGGGTCCCATTCCCACAGTGGCACCTCCTTTATCTACCCATGAAGAAGGGCTGGAAAGGAAGGTTTTCAAGGCAGTTTGTGACAGCTGTTTGTTCCAGGTTTCCCTCAAGCACTCTGTGTGTTCCTGAAATCCCAGTTCTTGTTTGACCTGACCAGGAATGTTGCTGCAACTTGTTAATGGCATCTGGGCTTCACAGGGGAACTGCAACCTTGAATGTACCTCCATGGTCAAACTTGCAAGAAAAGTAACTGTGGCATTTCCTGTCTTTTTCTTTCCAAGTCAATTTGAAGGTCTTGAATTTATTGGAGCCTTTGACCCTCCAAAGTGCTTATGGGTTTACATGGTAGCACTTGCAAATTTATTTCAGCTGAAAAATTAGTAACATCTTTCTTAAGTGTCAGTTTAATTAGAAGTTATGTAACCCCCAGCTGGACCTCACCTTGCTTTTCATTAGAGTGTCTAAATACACTCACTGGAATGTACTTTGACCAAGCGTTACACTTCATATTTAGTTACCTTTTCCTTTTAAGTTTAGAACAACAAGTGAATGTCAAGAGATTTTGGGGGGACAATGTTGGGAATGCTGCCAAAACCCCAATGTTTCCAGTGTCCTTAAGTTGTTAATGAAGTTTGTCTTGCTCTTTGAGGCTGGCAATGTCATCTCCAGCAGCGAGGTCAGAAGCATGACCTGCCTGGCTGAGACCAAGTCCCCAGGATTCATGGGTACTCAATCAAGAAATGTCACACAATTTGAGTCAAAAAGTGTAAGTTCTAGTAGAACTGCTTCTCAAAACAAACTTATTTGTGGAGTAGAGAAAAAGCATGACCTGAAACAGATATACAATTTTAGGAGAACAGTTATTTATTTAGGCAGCAAGCAAAAGCAACTGTTCTGAATATATAATTATAAATTATTTGCTCAGTTTGATGTAGATTTGCAGGAATGGTTATGAGTGAACAAATAGCTTCTAACTCTGGGGAAAAAAAACTAAAGTTGCTGCTGACTATATTCTCACTTGTCATTTTTCCCCATCATCTTTCTCAGCAACTTACTTTGCAGTAACTTCAAGCAAGAGGCGTCTCTGTGTTTGAACACTGCCTCACCTATCTGGGCCTTAGAAGGGAGCCTGATGGGCTACCATAATAGAAATAATAATTGGATTCTGTTTCTCTTCATTCTGACTGCTTAAAAATGAATAGTGATGAAGATGCCTCTTTCCTGATAGATGCAGGTCTGCCTCCCTGAAAGATGTAGTTTGGTTTTGTTCTGCTGGCAGAGCTCTGAATACTTGGAATGGGATGGTGTTATTGTGGGCTTAAAATAACTGTCATCTTTGCCTTAGTGTTTTTTTTTCCTGGTGTTAGGCAGTGGTGGCTCAGCCATTCATTTCTTTACATTGTGACCAAAATCTTAAAAATGCATTTCTCTGGGCATCATTTTTTATGGCAAAAAAAGTTCTCCATGAGCTGTTCAGTTTTAGGAGAGCACTGCTTTGAGTTCTTTTTAAATGTCTATGCCCTTAAGACAACTGCCAGAGTTGGTGGATTTTCTTGCACTCATGATGCAAGAAAGTAAACCTAGAGAATGAGCTAGAAAACCTACTGAATTGGCCTTGCATGTGCTTGTCTCCAAGATGTTCAGAAAGGCTTCATATAAGAGCTACTCGAGTTCCTCTGTCCTAAACTGAAGCATCTTTCGGAGACAAACCGAGAGACTACAAAACTGCAGGTGACCAGAACCTCACGATGTTCTCAAGAATGCCTGAAACTCAAATATAGAACTGCAGAAACACAGGGTAGTCTCTTAAACCTCTCTCTCATCCAGAGGAGCGGAAGGTGACATACAGAAAGGTCTATAAAAATTTGTGAGGCATGGTTTCATAAAGAGGAGAACAAAAATAAAAATAAGTCATAGGCTCAGAACCAGCAATGGGAAGTAATTTTTTTCTTGAGAAATGCATAATTAAATGGTTGAACTTACTACTGCAATGTGCTCTGAAGGTCAAAAATATATTTAAGAAGATAGGTGTATAAATTAATGAGGACTAAGTGCATTGCTGGTCATTTAAAATGTGGRTTGTGTGCATCTCTAATTCAGAAAATCTTTTAGCTAGCTTTTGGCAGATAGTGTGAAGAGATGCTCACGTTATCCATGCTCTATTGCCTATATTAYTTCCTTAAGCAGCTTCTCTGCCATRGTTTAAAACATGAGCCTGGGCTGAGTGCACCTTTGCTCTTGGGTTTCAGGCTGATYCTTAATCTTGTTGAAAGCCAACATGGATTGGTACAGCCTGTCTTTAAAGTCTTAACTTGCACCCATCTGTTACTATTCCAGGGAAAAGCACTTTAGTTTTTTTTGACTAGCAGTGCCTGGTAACTGGTTTGCCTGCAGTATGATCCACTGCAGCCATCCCTACACTCCCCTGTTCCACCTACATCTCCCATTGCAGTTTCTGATTGCTCTGATCKTAAATGTATTTTCCCAGCTCAGTTCCCACCTGTGCACTTTATGGAGTCACCTTATGTTCCTTTTTTCCTTTTTTTCTTTGTCCTTGATGCATCTTGCAGATAAGCCACAGAATTCATATATTGAATATTACAAAGTCACTAGACCATATTCAAAATCAAAAAATCAAGTTAATTGTGATAGAACACATAAGGTGACTCTAAAGTGCAAAGTGTTTGGTATGTTTGATATTAAACAGTGCTCCTTTTACTTTATGCAAGTAAATGGCTAAAAATAAGGCATTTTGAAAGCAAGCCTTACCTTGCATTTTAATCTCTTAATACCTACCTAAGAAAAAATGATTGTAAACCTGTATTTTCTTCTCTAAGCAAGTAAAAAGGCAATGGATACAGAAAGGGTAATGTGAGCATGAATTATTATATTTGAATAGAAGTCTGTTACTGGCAGATTAATTATGATACTTTATTTTTAAATAAAGCAACTCTAGGTCCTCTGGACTGTGTCAGCTTAACCTGGCAGGGCCAGCACCAAAAAGCCAATAATGAGGGAAGAAGGGAGGGCATCTGCAATGTGTTTGAACTGTTTTTTAGAGGAAGGCTTGGACTTYCCAGGAACTGATGGGAATCCCTGCAGTTATCTGCTATATTGTGGGAACTGGAGAAATCCAGTGGGATAACCTGTCCTGAGAGGCAGTTGGTGTTTACTGTTTGCTGCAGAGGTGTTGAAGGAATGTTTAGAGGGAGGTAACAATGTCAAAAGGCAATGAAAATAGAGGTACTTGTATTGAGTTTGAGAATTATGGGCATGAAGTGGAGCTTTTATTAGCGGGCAGCTCTGCTAAGGGGCTTTKCAGAATGAGACACTTTGATTCTTATTGCCACATATCAACTTTAGGGACTTTAGTGCTCTCCTTGTGCAGGATAAAAAGACCTAGGGAAATATATCAACAGTGTCTGGCAAATTGTTTCTCAGTGATTATTATGCAGTGATATTTTTTTAAGAGCAAATCTTAATTAAACTTCATGTGTATTCACCTTCGTAGTCTATCTCTGACTTAATGCATTAATTGCTTAGAGTCTGAATTTGCCTCWATGCAGTAACTGCAATTCAAAAATGTCTTTTAAAACTCTACGCACTGTGTGTATGCTGCCTCAGASTGTGCAAGGGAGAATTAGAATGTTTCCATTTTAATTTCAGCAGCTAATGTATGGTTTTAATCCATCTTCATTCCCACATTTAAARCAGTTTGTTTTTAATAAACTTGGAGGTGAATGAGAAATCATTTTGTTTCTATGATTAATAGGAAAATGGGTTTCTGTCCTTCTTAATGTATGGTGTATACACAAATAAAAATGAATCTTCAACTTGGAAACAGCTTTATTGATGATTTAAAATAGAGTGAGAATGGCARAGTTCCTTAAATTGAACATGGAGAAGCAGAGATGCGCTATTAGTTTTAATAAGTCATTTCTTTGTCAGTGACCTCATAATTACTGTAAATTGTATATGTAACAATGATCCCTGAGTGTTACTCATTAAAGCAGTTAATCAATGATGTGATAAGCTAAAAGCCTAAGGTGATAAGGAAGGTGGTTAATTTTGGTAGTGACTGATTTTCCAAGAAGTGCTGCATCATAATTTATATGCTCTGCAGCAGCTAGAATGGCAACGGTCTCGCAAGTGCTGTCTGCATCCAGTGACTTGTTTCACTAATGGAAAAGTACAGATATGGACAGTAAAATAGCCCTTTCAAAATGGTATTCTGGATTATCTAAGAAAAAGTGTTAGGTATTGATGGTTTTGTGATAAAGCAACTGTGACCAAAAGTCCAGTGAAATGAAAGGATATGGCAGCCCACTGGCTCCAACACAGGCAATCAGATACTTAATGTCTGTCCAGTGGGTAGTTGGACATTTGACATAGCTAACTTGTCAGCTGGGTAAAGCTTGAATATGCCCAGATGTAAACTCAAACTGGGTTTGCTTTATTCAAGAGTGTCTGTCTGCTTTCCTATCTTTGCGCTTGGACTTGCATTAATTACTTAGGATGCATGTGCCCTGGATAGTCTCATCTCCTGTATTTCTGAGCTTCTTAAGGTTGTGAATTGTCCCATGTGCAGTATTCTTTCCTCATTACTTTTTGTTGTTCATGTTCTGTGACTGTAGTAAATCACAGCTACTGTTACTGACTGGCAGGATTCAGTTCATATTGCATCTCCAGTCCTCGATCAGGAAAAGAGGCTGTCTGGTTCACTCTTGTGCTGAGCCACAGCTCTTGCTGTCTGTGCCAGATGATTGCAAAACTAGCATTAAGTGGATTAGGTGGCTARGGCCTTTTGAAGTAGCTGTGTAAATATCTGGGATAAATCTCAAGGGAATCAAGATATATATTAYAGGGAGCAGGGGATGTGGAAGAACAGGGCTGAGGTGTCTACATCTGTAGTCCACGTGCTGACTGGACAACCACTTTGCACCTGCTCCTACAGCACAGAATTGGGCTTTGCCCTGCCAGAAATGAGATGCTCTAGAAGAGAAGGGCCCCAGAGATTGCAACAGCACAGCCAACCAGTACCTGATTTGTCAGCAGAGATAAGCAGGTTYTGGGGTGTCTTAGCTCTTTCTTCAATCTCTGCTTAGGGTCCYGAGTTAGATGTGCCAGGAGGCAGCGCTGGCTTAGGAGGAGGCTCTGCTGAGGGCTTATGCTGGGAGGGAAATGAGCATCTTAATCTTGTGGTGACCGAGAGCAGCAGTTACTCCTTTTTAGGGAGGAAATTAGGTCCCAGACACATGAAAGAAGCTAAGTGATACAACCTGCTGTAATTAGTCAGGGCAGTTTGCTCTTATCTGTCTGTCTTCAAGACCCCCTTGGTCATTGTTCTCCAAGCTGGTGTAGAAAGAATCAGAAGAAAGGATTAATGCTTGTCAACTCTTCCTTAGATGCTTCCTTAAAGACATTCCTTGCTTCCCAGCCCTGTAATTCTATTTAATTTCACATATAGAAGTCCCTAGCTCCTGTCTGAACTTTGTTTTAAGATTTATTGTCATAATAAGATTATTCTAATAATTGCATTTGGTTTGCCTTAGCTCAAAATGTTTTTACTAATCAGAACACTGTTTGCCAACTTTGTAAATTACCTTCTACTTGTATTAAATGGAAAAATTATGTAAACTGAAAGCCAGAGGGTAATAACTGTAAAGAACAATCATTTCAATGACTTGAACAGAAATGGCCAATTATTTAATAACCTCCTCTTATGGAGAAGGATTGTTCTGCTAGGGGTCTGACTTAAACTGCCTAAATTCTCAGTCTTCTTTAAATTAGACATAGGAAATGAATGAATTCAGATCAAACAAGAATATGTAAAAAAAWATTCTGTACAATAAGACCTTAAAATAGAAACCATTGAGACATGATGCTTAATTAGAGCTTAGGCATCAATTAATAAATTCTCTAATAGAGAAGGCAGGTGAAAGCTGTCTTCTGGAGAAAAATAGCCTTTTCATCAGCATGCAGCAGTTGTCTGAAACTTGATTGCAAAGGGATTGTGTGTTTGGTTGGTATGAAAACACCAAGCTCTCCATCTCTCCATAGAATGAGGTAGATCAAGAATAATATTTTCAAATGAGTCCAAGTGACTGAAAGAACTGAACCTCTGAAGCTGATATAGACCTTTTAGATGTTTCCAAAAATGAAGGTTGCTAGGATGTCTGAATAATTCTTCTCAAAGAAACACTTACAGGTTTACTTTTATATTAAAATGTCAGGAAAAATTTCTTTTCAGATCAGGTATTTATTATATTCATTGCACATCACAATCTAAATTTTTAAAGAATAAGCATTAAGATAAATGGATTTCACCTTTCCTGTAGTTGAATTGAAATTCTAATTTAAGCCAAGAATGTGATGTGCCTGACAAGGCCAGATGCATGAATAAGCTCCCAATATCCTAAACAGTATCTGTCCCTACCGATTCCTGTGAGATCAGATGCTGTGTTCTGCCTTGTTCAGRAGCTTGTCCAGATCAACTTTTAGCCCCCCGGGTATGTGGTTGCACCCTCTCTATCTGAGCATGACTTCATCACTGTAAATCCTTGATGAAAAAACCTCGATTAAACTTCATGTGCTTGTTTAAAAAATTCCCTAAGATAATTTTGTGCCAGAAATTCTCTAGGCAGTCATGGTTTATATAATGTTGGAAAAATGATGGTTACTCATTCCTTTTTTCTTCTTCTTAGGACTGGAAACAAACAGGAACAATAACACATCATTATCATTGCTTTTTTCTTYGACATGTTAATTTTGTGCAAAAAGTGGTATTGACAATAAGACAAAAAACAATTGTGCATRGGCAAAAAGAATTATCCCCCAACACTTAACTAGTTTAACAAGACCTAAGTCGGCATTGCTTTCAAGAACTTTCTTGGAAAAAGAAAGTAGGGTGGGAAGGTGACAACACCAGATCAGTCCACTGTGTGTAGGATCATGTCTACTACAGGTTTCACTAGGCTGTATTCTYTGTTAAGAAAAGTAAAACTATGGAAGGTGCCTGTTGGTTTTAGTATGCTTTTATTTCCTTGATGGGGGGGTAAGGGGGGGAAGTATATGCTGGACAGAAAAATGCATTTGGACCTGATGGGGTGTTTAAGTTTCTAAGGGCCAAGCTTTAATGCCCTGGTGCCTGCTGAGATACTGCCTATGGTATTTGATATTCAGAGATGGAACRGGATGGATTAGGATCAGGTACAGAGTCCCTGAGTCTCTTAATAATGATGTATCAGAGGAGGATCTGGTGAGAGGAGTAGCAGAGGCAAAAATATTGATGTTAGGTCAAGCAAACATTTAAGCAYGCCTTTAGTAGGATGATGTGGTAGTTTGCAGATAGACAAAGGAAGACTAGAGATTGTAACAATAAGCCAGCAACAAGAGATAAGATACCCGGGCATCAATATCATTTACTGCAAGAAAGATCTAACAAAAAAATACAGGAGACTAGCAATAAAAGCAAGCATGGTTTTAGTGGTTTTTTCCCTTTAACTTGTGCAGTCTGTACTCGATGACCTTCCCTCCTCTGKGTGTGGTAGGAATATYCTCTGAAAAAGAAATTTAGCTTAARCTTGYYACCTCCATTTGTGAATCAGAATTGCTGCAGAGTATCTGACAGACATGTTTACAGAAAAATAACAATAAAAATTAGATCAATTATGGCATTGAAGAGGAATTGCTGAACTTTACATAAATTTCATGGCTGAAAAATGTAAATGTATAAACTGCAGTGCCACCCACATGTAGTGTCATTATAGTAATTACATTAAAATATGTTATCATTAATGTATAATATAATTATRAAGTGTTAGGATGATAATTAATATGACTTTTAGTCTAGTGTGTACCTCAAAGCTCATCAGTTATGCAGATGAGAGGGATGAAATAATCACTGGTAGAGGACCATACCTCCCATTAACAGTGTAATAGACATACCTGGCAAGCAACTGCCTTCCCAAAGGAAAAAGAGGAAAATGGAAAATACCCCATTGTGTGTGGTCCATTATTGAGATCTCCCCCCCAGACTTGTGCACTGCATGGGCTGGGCCAGGGAACCTATCTGCAGCAAAGGGCTGATTTCATTTCCTTGAGCATAGGAGTTTACAAAACATGATAAAAATTCAGACAGACTCCCTTTTTCCTGGAATCTGGCTTTTGTTGGCTTTGTAAAGAGTTCCTTGTGACACCATGGTTTTGGGATGACCTTGAATTTAGGGTGTTAGTGTATCAAGTAATTATTTGCTTGGCTATGTTAATTCWTGATGTGCCTGATCATATCCATCAGTGCAATTCCTGCCTCTCCCAGCAGTGGGCATGGGCTGCCGGCACGTGTGCAGTTCCCTCCCTCACATCGGGGTTGGAGACAGCCCCCTCAGAACAGCCTTGGCCTCAGTCCAGACTGGTTTCCCCTGCAGCTATAAAGCAGGTGTTGGGAAGTCAATGGAGAACCACCAAACAAAGGAATGACAAACAGTCTTCATAGCGAGAAACCTTCCACAAGCGAGGTTGACTCAGTGCATTAAAGGTACGGCCCAAGTACACAGATGAGCTTTCCTGTGGCTGTGTGACCATCCCCCAGTGGGAAGCTGTGCCATAATTAACCTTACACTGCTAGCACACCGTTAAAGAAAGCAAACAACTATACGATGATTATGGTTTTCCTCTCCTTAGGCAGCTGGTTAGGCAGTCTGCTCTTCCTACACAAGTGTCAGACCTGCAGCAAAGCTTGCACAGATGCAGTGCTTGGATAAAGCAATCCAGCGTGAAGACTGTCACACACACACTTTCCCTCAACCAAGTTCATGGGTATATCAGATATCTCTATTTGTGAGTAGGATTCTTGCAAGATGCCAGGTTGCATCAACATGAAAATAAATAGTTTACTACCTGCTAATATAGTGTGGTTTTATATTAACCAAAGAGCTATGGATGTTCAGAGAGGACCTGTGAGTGCTGTCAGTTCATGAAAATAAGTGCTATAGTATAGGGTATGGTCGTCTTTTAGGCTTATTTTATGTGTGTGTGAAACAGGATAAAAATACTGCTCCTCTTATATGTGCAGTGCGTATTGATGTTAAAGCTGTGTTTGTTTAGTGTGTTGTTCACACATAAAAGACTTAATGTCATTAGAAATGTGGCCCATGTTTCCATCCTGAG
>PTEX01000095.1:1155825-1292338 GCA_003342815.1 Eudromia elegans
ACTTGTAATCTGCTAACGAGTGGCTGATCTTTACAGTGAAATTCACGTTCATAAATCATGGCAAGGCGCTAAGGCCATGTTTTTCAAACTGCAACCACTGCAAGAGAACTTAAAGGACTGATACACTGAGACTGCTTAAAGCGGTGAGAGAGATTTGCAAGAAAAGGAACATTTGAGAGTGCAGGAGGAATTGCAGCTTTTGCTCCACTTACATATATACCTACTGAATGAGTGCATGATTTAATCCAGCATTCTCTGAAGTGAACAAGAAAATCTGTTTTTATCTGATCTTTATGTGAGTGATTAACCAGTTGGGGATCAAAACTTTTAATCCTCTATGTGTCTGCCAGCACCTCCCCTTCCCTGGAAGATCAGTCCCAGATGCCTGTGGGATCCACTGGATCACCCCAGTGTGGATCCRGGCTTATCCCATGGTCACATTGGCACCGAGCACCATGTGAACAACGAGGTTGAGTGTCACCGTACTCTGGATCGGGGCCATTGGCCTCCTCCTGACTGCTGGATCCTCAAGGGCTGCCCTTTCTCAGAGCCTTGCTGACTTCAGGATGTTTTGGGTGATAAGCAAGCTCAAGCAATTAGAAAATAGTTCATTAGGAAATGGCTTGTGCAAGTGCTGATGGGGAAAATGTTCATCTAACCCTGGCTTAGATCTAAATGTGGTGCTTCTTCCTTTTCAGCATTATGGTAATGATGGAATATTTGGATCCATGTTTATTTGACTGTTGTTTTAGTAAGGTATGGCTTTATTTCATTTTAGTTATTCATTTGTGGCAGTCACCCAGACTGTTCAGGTAAAAACAAGAATCTAAGCCTTTGTTAAGACAATGTGAATGAACAAACACAGGAAGATTTCCACAAGGACAAAGGGAAAACAAAAACCATTTTTATAGGCCACTTTTATCTGTTTGTTTGCTGGAGTTTGTACATATAGAGAACTTCATCCTGTCAATTTTTCGTCAGATTTTTGCAGAAACGTCAGGTGCAGTCTCAGAATAGCACCAATAAACCAGTGTATGCTTTGCTTTCTGCTCTTTATAGCCCATAGGCCTGTCCTGCTGATGTGGCAGAAGCTGAAAATTTCCTTTCTTCCTAAACCAGTTAATTTCCTAATCAAATGTATTTGACGACTTATTTCTTGCTYTGTTTCTGTGTTTATATTCACATCCTGGCAAGTTCCTTCTCAGCAACCTCAGTGTGAGAATCAAGCTTGAGTTATAGCAGTCAGTAGCAGTAGCTTCATTTCTGCCTTGAATGCTTTTGTGGGGGGAGAGAGAAGTAGCAGAACTTAAAGCACAGGATATTATTTTCRCTGGCATGCTCTTAGTTATCTGAGCATTTATACCAAATTATACTTCAGCAGGAGCCTGAAATAGAAGACTTGCAATCAGCCTCAGCTATTTCAGTTTCAAAGTGAAGCCATAAACTCTGYGGCTGCTCATGTGCAAAACTTGAGTTTTACTCACGTCGGGGAGAGATGGACTGTGAAATTTTCCACTAGCTACTTAGAGATGCTCTTCCTATTTTTTCTTTTCTCTGTATTCTGCTTGCTTTKTTTCCCATTGTTCCTGCTGAGGATTGCCAGCTTCTGCACTGTGCTTTGAAGGTGCTGCTCCTGCAGGAATAAGCTCGAGGAAGTTTGCTCTGGATGCCGGCAGTCCAGCCAGCCTGCATGGTGCAGATCTGCCCCTCTGGTAATTGGTAGCAGGTTGCTTTTAAAAAATGAAGACTGAAAGCTTGATAAAAACAGTAGTGACCTATGCTAAGTCAGAGCTTTTAGTCACCTGCTTCATTAAACTGCWCGACTGCTGTACTCTGGACTAATTGTAGCTTAAGGTCAGGAGTTTCATATTTGTTTATGCAATGTTCTGCTCAAATGCATGTAGCTCTGTGCAGTCTTGCTGTGTCGAGAGGCAGTAGACAAAGACATARAGAATGTGGTGACTAAATCTGATGAAAACACTTTCTGCAGGCTGAGTGTACTGTAGCTGTGTGGGAGATGAGAAGCATAGAGGGTTGCCTTATTTGTCAGTAAAACACAAATTGAGATAAATGACCTAAAACTCATTAGAAGAGGAGAAATTTGGGGGGGGTAAAGGTTCAGTCAGCTTGTGAGCAGGTGGGAACTGGGGCTTATGCTGCATTGAGGAGATCATCTGAAAGATGAAGAGAGATAACTGTGTGTGTCTATTTTATGTACCATGAAAAATAACTTCAAACCTGCTCCAGAAAGTGACGGGCTGTCTTTGGTGACTAGAAACAGAGCGGTTAGGCCCRGTGGGATGCTGACTTTAATTCCCTGTTCAACTACAGGCTCCCTTTATTACCTGAGTCGTTTCTTCCCAGATCCATAAAAATATTTAAGAACTCCAGCTCCCAATAAAGCCAACTCTTTGACTTGCGGAGACCTTGAAGGTTATATTTGTTTTAGCTTTCTGTCTGTGAAATATGAATAACAGTATTACATTACCTTTCCTTGGCTGTTTGACAGTGAGCAGTGAGAGATGCTTCAAATTAGGTAAGATCCATGTGAGAAAAGAATATGGCCTGTGTATAAATTACTCCTTTGAAGATGTTTCTGCTTGTCTCTTTTGCATAAAGACTTGTACTTAGGATACTTTGGTTTTGATTATGCATCTACTGAATAGTTGAATGGCTTTTATATTTTTTTATTGTAACACTAAAGCAAAAGTCATGGAAAAACAATTTAAAGAAATTCATCTACGTAACGGAAACAAATCTTTCACCTTTTCTTAATTGTAGCAGTCTGACAATTCATTATAGATATAAACTCTTTGATYGCTATTCCAAAACCCTTCCCACCTCTAAATGTTTCCAAAACATCTTCTTTTACTTGTGCCCTTTCAGCTTTAATTAGGTCTCTTGGGAAGTAGATGCAAAAATTAAAAAGGAGATGAGAGGATTGTTAAACATCAGAGTTTTGGTTTCCTGCCCCAAGACTTGAGAGTGTCTTCAAGGGTAAAAATGTAAAGGATCTTCCATGGCCTTTCCTGGCCTGTATTAGGTTGTCTGACCTCTGTTAGAGATGATGTACAGCAAGGGAGGGTGGCTGCCTGGGTTCGCATGACCCTGCAGCAATCTCTGGAAATGAAAATTGACCATGTCTCCTTTACTGGGTCTCATGGTGAAGAGAACAGCTAGAGGCAGTGCAACAAATCTGAGCAGAGCCACGACTGGTCCCTTCAAAGGAGTGAGACACAATGAATTTACAAGTGTGCTGAAGTGGAAAAGAATAGAAAAGAACAGAGGCAGTGTGAAGCACCTGAGGAGGGGGGGAGAAAAGCTGAATTTTGAGAATTTACTTATGAAAGACTTTTTAACCACTCAAGACCATTCAATAGCAGTCACCAAACCAGTCCATTCTCTAAGGAGAAACAGAATGTGTGAAGTGGTTTTTAACTTGTGATTAAAGTGACAGACACTGTCATTGCAAAGGATTTTAATACTATTGATCACTCAGCCCAGAGAAAGATTCATTCAGTGGTTCTTTCCATCCATTGCAATCCCTTCCCACTGTCCTCTCTAACAGTATAATTATTTCCTACCAAACAGGACTGATCACTAGTGGTTTCATACACCTTTCTGCAATAGTCAGTGGGAGATGTAGTTGAGGATGATTTTTATGGGGTTGAGGATCTGTGAAATTATCAAAAGGGATGAAGTGTATAAAAGATACTGAGGTTAGAATTCAAAGAGGGATAAAAGGAAAATATGCATTCCAAGCAGTTCTATATTTGCAATCACTCTGCCACTTGAGAATAAGGATATCTCTAGCAYAGTATTTTTGTTGGGATTGAGGTTTTGACTCGAATCTTCAAGCTATGCCCTGCTGAACTCTGGTTCTCATCGCAGAGAAAACTCTCTGCATGCAGGACATCTTTGTCAGCTGATATTTAAGTCAAAAAGTGCACCTCATTTTAGAAAGGCATACTGCTCAGTGGGAGAGGACCTGTAAAGCTAAAAAATGCTCAGGGTTTAACGTCCAAAATATGCCCTTTTTTCAGAGTGGGGGAAGAAGGCTGGAAAACAGGGAGGGAGGAGTGAAGAAGACTYTTCTTTAAGTAGCTGTAGTCTAGCTCTGTGGATTGGATGTCGTCTGGTGGTTCTAGCACAATGAGTGCTCTTGGAGCATGTCTTCTAGCTTAGTTTCTTCCAGAAGAAATACTGAGTGTCCTGTGACATGAACCCACGAGCAATAAAGTGGATGACTTCCAGAATCCCTTTAAAAGTCCTGAGTCACCCTAATATGGTAATATGGATGTATTTTTTATGTACTCCAACCAAAAACTGGCGTGTAGTTCATGGGAACACTCCAAATTAACCCCACAAAATGYACATGGTGCAGACATCTGGCCATTGGCACTATCAGTTTCTATCTAGTCCTGCTTGAAAGTTTAGACAGAACCTTATTTAGCTGTGTGATGCAGTTCTGTATAACTCAGCTTGTAGGAAAGTTTTATTTTTAATTTGTAGTTTGCAGGTAGTGTAGTGTAGTCCTGAAATGATTTCTCACCCTGCAGTCACTACAAATAGTCCTAAACTCAATTAATCGTTGAACTGCAAGTGAGAATGTGTGCCTACAGCTCAGATAAATTAGTTTAGGATTCCTCAGTTTGATTTGAAATGAATTCTGTTATGGGTTCTGCCTGAAATCACAAACGTATCCAAAGATATCAGGATAGAAGGGAAATAGAATTGCAAGATAAAGCTTAGAGAAACTCTTGTATTGCTTTATATCTCATTTCTAAATTCTTTATTATAACTACTGTTCAGAAATTAGTACAGCAATGATGCTCAAATAGCGATCTTTAATTTCATTGTTAGTGTAGAATTGTCCTTGGATTGCAACATGTTTTGTATTTTTTGTGTGAAACAATCTTTAAAAAGTTTTTTTATTTTGATTTAACAAGTTTCCAATTCTTTAAAGTAAATGAACTGCTACTAAGAATTTGTATCACAGAATTTCTTGTGTTTGCATATGTAAAATATAAAGCATGTTGTGCATCTGTCTTCATCAAATATAGTGTATCCTTTAATATCTATGCAAGTACAAAGAGAGAAACTTTTTAACAGGATCTGTTTCATGTATAAGAACTCTGCCTGGAACAGGAATGCAGGGCCTGGATGCCTGACTACAGATGGTAGACACTGATATTTTTATCAGTGAACAGGATTCAGCACTAGCACGGACTAAGGACTTGGCCATTTAAAAAATGTGCTGTTGCTTACCACTCTTGGAAAATTCACAGTAAATTCATACTTCACATATTTAAAGCATGAAACTCATTTTGCACTTGCAGGAGTTCCGAAGATACATAAATAGACCTAGTTTCTTAGGACACTTCATATTTCAATATGCTGACCTTCAAGTGAYGAAAGAATATATGGTATGTTCTCTCAGCAATCCAGAAATATTTTCAATATTATGAAAGGTGTACATTTTTCTCTGCAACTGATTTTGCTGATTTCCATTTGCTAGATTTTTTTTTTTAAAAAAGGCAAAAGAAATCTCTATTTCAGGCATAACAATGTTAAAATATTTTGCAAGCTGTGATGCGAATAGATCAAATAATCCCTCTCTGCAAGCTGTGTAGGAAAAAAGGCTATAAAAAAAATGCCAGAGGCMCCTGGGCCCAGTGCAAGACACCCAAGACAGAGGGCTTGATTTTATTCTTGGTTCACTCATTGACTGTCCAAGGGCCTTGGAAAAGTTTCTTCTGCTTTTAGTGCCTGCTTTTGCCCTCCCATCTGTGTCTTTGCAGCAACTTGATGCAAATTYCTGACTTTGGCGTAAGGGCAGCTGGGGTATAAAAGCTATAATTCAGTGGATGGGCACAGGACATGGGTGTCCTTGGTGGCTTGAGCGCTCTTTTCCCTCTTCTTGTAATATTCATCTCAGAGATGACTTTGGAATCACATCATTTTTTTTCTTTAAATTACTGCAATAAATTTAATGGTCACAGAAGAGGCTAGATTGACAGCCCTGGAGAATAAAATCATTCACAAGGCATGTAGTTATATACAGGGAGGGAATAATCTGAGAATTACCATACTCGTGACTTTGAGGACTTCTCGTAAGGGCACTTTTGATTCTTTCCATGGCACGAATGGGCATTGCACTGATTCCCTGTACTTGGAACTGGAAAAATGAATGAGAGACTTGCAGGTGTGTGGCAGGGGAAGGGCTGGTGTCTCAGCTGAAAGAGGAGTGYACTGCAGCCAAAGGCACCAGTAGTGCCTTATACTGAATGTCTTCAGCTTGAGCTGGGAGAGCAGCAACCAGAAACAGAAAAATTCCCAGAGATCTGGAATTGGCACTAAATATTGGTGACACTGGGGAATCCTGTATGGGTTAAAATCTCCCTTGGGCTACACTTATTTTCTGGTTGCATTGATAGCAAGGTGGAGTGCTCTGAGATCACCCAACCTCGCTCTTCACATTGGCATCTTTAAAAACAATTCTTCTAGCCTGGTAAGCACTTTTAAGGAGAAGGTTAAAGCATGGTAGGCAGTGGCTGTATCTTACTGGAGGGGAAAAAAAATTCCTATATGGTAATTCCTGCCTCCCAGCCTCTTTGACAGCAAGRGGGATTGTCTGAGGAAAGAGCTCTTGTTTCTATTCTACCTTCATCATMATTGTTTTCCCTTGAGCTGCTGATAAAAATTTATGATATTTTAAAYTAAAATGATCTCTGGAAATGCCACTTGTCCAAGAGATTGTTTTGTGTTCATCTCTAAGGCTTTTTTTTTTACTTTGTTTGCATTTTTTAAGCTGTTGGGACTCTACTGATCTCAAGTATGTAGGGACAAGGCCAAATAACTGCTAACCAGATTAATGCATCAAATCCAAGTGTGTCTTTGCGTAACATGATGCAGTGGGGTTTATGCTTTTGGTTTTTAGGYAATAGGAGAATATAGAAGGAAAGGTTAAATTATAAACTGGACCAGTTTCTGCCAAGCAGTCTCAGCCTTCTCCRATATATATTTTTGTGAAAGTGTGTGTTCAGAGCTACAGCAAGAGGTGGGTCTGTGCRCCACCCACTTCCAGTGCATCATTGGCAGCAACCATCTGCTCAAGTCTCCTTCTCCCTTCCATGTAGTCTTTCTGAGTAKAAAATATTGATAAACAATTTCTGCTGCTAAATTAGGGCTAAAAGTGATTAAGGGAATGAATGTGAGCTGTAAATTTCCCAGGCATTCAGACCATGGGTGCTGATGACCTAGTGATGAGTCTCAAAAATCACGCATTAAAGTTCCCTGGTTTCCTGTGATATGAAGAATAGGAAAAATAAGGCTGGGCTAGTGTAGAGCTCATGAAAAGACACTTTAAGACACTCTAGAAAGCTCATCTCTAGACAGATATATCTTTGCACCTACAGTACAATAAATGTCACTTCATGTAACAGTTCACTGACTAAACCGATTGATTTGGGAATTTTTGCCATTTTACCTTTCCTTTACAAATTTSTAAATCCCATATATAGATTTTTTTTCTTAAAATTCAGCAGCTGACAAGTCCAAGAGTGCTCAGAAAAAGCTTTCCGTGTGAATGAGATCCTTAGGAGAGTGTGTCAGAAACAGAGGGCTTTCCTGCAGTTATTTTCTTGTGTATAGACAGCGACACTGACGGAACATGGATGTACTTGGAATAAATGAAAAGATAATGCGTTGGAGAGATGACTGCTGAGGAGAGCACCTGCCATCACAGCAGCTGGAATAAAAAGATTTGTGATGCCATTTTACTCCCTGCTTCTGAAAATCTCAACTACCTTAACTCTATGCACTGTGATATCCAGGGTTTCCCAGCAGCTACTTCCTGACCTTCCTAGGGAAAAATCTTGTTTCCAGGAGGTTTGTTGTTTCACTGTGTGTAACAGCAATCCGTAATGGCAGTAACCGGCATAGCTAGCACCAGGTCATCTACTGTTTGGTGATAAATTGGTGGAAATTTTGGTTCCAGTGCCTATTTTATAACCTTTTTCAGAGCAAGCACCTCTCAAACCAGTGGCTATGTAGTGGTGCTACTTACATAGCTCTTTCCTAGCTCCCTTCTGCTGCTCCCTTTTGCTGTTTCTCTTCTTATCCCACAGTCTCTGCTCCTTACATCTTCAGCCATCCCAGATCTCCAACGCACTGGACATCCTAGCTTTCAGGCAAGATAATTAAACCCCAATACTACTTTAATATTAGTTGTTTTAATAAGATTTTTAACATATGTTGCTGTCTCCATTAAAATGCCAATGCTTGTAATAATTTAAACAGTGAAATCTGATACCCAGATTACCAAATGACTGCAGGGTCTCAGATGCTGCAGTCTTTACATAGTGACAAGAAATGCTTTGGTCYTCTATTCATGTAAACCATATTCATAAAACTCTGAGGGCAGTGAAATTAAATCTTCGCACTGCAAAGGAATATGTAGAAAATCAATCAAACAAAACACACATTTTTTCCTTTTTTCTTCTCTTTGCTTTTAAATATTTCAAAACACTATTTTAATATTGATGTTATATAGGAAGTGCTGACCTGAGATACTTGCATGCTGTCTAATGTTATAGAGATAAAAGTAGGTATTTTTGRTATCTTGTGAGCAGTAAAGCAGCCAATTGGAAAATACAAAATGTGTCCATAGCATTTCTGCTTACTGCCTGACTGTGAGTTTTGTCCTCCTTTAATGCTGTTTCAGCACATTCCTGGCTAATAAGGATAGGTGTTTTACATCATTTTAGCAAAGTGGAACATTGGAATTATATGACTGAAAATCTATATTGCCATTTTTCATTTTCATTATTACTCTTTCATAATTAAGCAATAAATATAAGCCAYGCTGATCTATATGATTAATGAAGGCTTCCTTGCATACCACAAAAAAATGAGAATAGAAAAAGATTCTAGCTGTCCTTTGAAAAATATAAAATTCCAATTTCACACTGAAATTTTAACATGTTGCCTTCATCTCCTAAGCCGAGCTTTGTCTGAGCTTTTACTTCTGGGGAGCCTCTGCTGCACTGCTGAATGGTTTATTTAAGAGGCAATGTAAAGTGCACACTCTCCAATTTAGTGTAATGTCAACTTGAAGATGCTTCTGTCACTAGYGTCTGTCAGCTAAGGACTTTTGAAACGTTGCTTCTCAAAAGGATGAAATCTTCCTGTATTTCTATAATCTTTACTTCTAGAAAATATTTAATTCTTACAGACTTTAAGAAAAAGCTACGATTGCACAGATGCACAATGCCTCTATGCAGAGAGAGTTGAGGAGACACTATTTATTACATATGGCCAAAGGAAGTGGCTGATGGGCCACCAGCTTTGGCTTAAACTAACCATGGTTCTTCATCTCTGCACAACCAAGTGAGCATGGAGCTCTTGTAAGAGACTGTGATTGTACTGGGGACAAGAGTGATGGGGCAAAAGTTGTAGGGAGGACCTAAGCTGTATGGGGGTGTGCATGTTTGTGTGCAGATCCTGGGTGAATGGTGCTGGGAGAGAGCTAAATAGATGGGAGGTGTAGGTAATGYTGGGACTGGGGAGATGTTCCTGAAGCAGCTGAAAAGGGGCATAGGAGGCATATATATGGCAAAGCAAGGCTTGATAATTCTGTACATCATTAGGTAACTTGGTGGTGCTGCAAAAGCTCACCCACTTGTACTGGCTTCTCACCTTCCATTTTATATTTTCACTTATTACAAGAACCATCTGCTTTCTGCCCACGTCATATGGCAAGAGGTCGTCTCTTCAGACAACTGCTCTGCTGTCCTTGTGCTTGCCCAAATGTKTTCTTGGTATCTTCCYCTGYYACCAACCTGTTTCTTCGTTTCTGCTTTGGGATGCTGCTTGTAGATTTGCTGCCTTCCTGTCTGAAGCTAGGAACTCATTTTAGTTTGCAGTTTAATTAAGTATATTAACCTTTTTTTAGTTGCTGGCCTCAAATATGCAGTTGTTTTAGGTCAAGTGTCTTTGGGCCATTAAAAAAAATAAAAGGGCTGAGTTATTCCCAATCCATGAACTGCAAGCTTCTTTGGTARATTAGCATTGAATGTATTTTCTTGCCATTTTTGAGGGCAAATTGTTTCTACTTTACCTTTTCAGAGTGACTGCAATTAAGAGATGTGAGATGGTTGAATTCTGCTGGTTTTGTAAATCTTACTAATGTCTAATGGGTGCATTTTCAGACTWCTTGTAAGGAAGAGCAGAGAAAATRTATTGTTATGCTTTTTCTTYTGCCTGTAGCTTCTTGAATCTTGGCAAAATAGAAAGGAGGAAAATGTGTGAGCAGGGAAATATCAAATCCCCRTTTACTGTTGATTCTGTGGCAAAAGGAAAAGGTGACAAAAATAGTAATCTAAGCTATGAAAGATCTCACTTTATTCTTAAAAGGAGATTGTGTGAGTCACAGGGAGCCATAAYTCTGTAAACAGGTGCAGTGACTTCTGTTTTGCTGAGACCTGGTGGGTAAYGGTGAGTCTAGCTCTGTCTTAGAACAACACTTGTGTTGTGCCACCCACTGTGCTGCATTTTCTGAAAGTTCAAAGCAGTGGTCTGGGATTTAGGGAGATTTTTGTTCTGAGGATGTCCTCTGGTAAATCGTTTTACCTTTCAGTGCCTCCATTCTGCTGTCTGTAAGATGGGCATGATGATTTAAAAAAAAGCACATTGCAAGGTACTGCTGAGCACGGTGGCATCCTTGTGTACCAGCCTGTGGGACATTTGCAGGCAGTAACACTCAGAGCTGCAGGAGGTCCMTGCTCCTCCTGCAGAGACCCTCTCCACCAACCTTTGGCTTGTYGTCRTTAGGAGRGGCAAGTCTTCTCTTGCTCTTCAGRTAAAGATCTGCTGCTAAGGACCTTTGATGCARCTTGACAACCAGACTCCTATGCTTATTCTTATATTTCCGTATTTTTCCATTTGTGTCACTATTCCTTACGTTATAAATGTGCCATCATAACTATGAGGATCTGCAGATAGCTGTCTAGAAGGCCGCTTCAAAAGTTGTAAGGAAAGAAGCTTTTYTTAAAAGCATTTTCCATGAAGAGTTCTAGCTGTAAATTTTCTGCTTGGTTTCTGATCAGTAGGATGCAGTGTGGAAGAATAATCTAATTGAGAGAAAGCATTACAAATAATATCTTTTTTTTTCCTGTTTATGTTAATTGTTAATCTTCATATGCTAAAATACGGAGGTTTGTGATCTTTCAAGTGCTACACTATGTGGTGAAATTTCTTAGTGTGGCCCGGTCCTTTCTCTTCACAGGTGAAAAAGATGATTTTCTTTAGCAGAAACAACAACAAAAAACTCCATTTTCTCTGAAATTGTGGAAGTTGATGCCCAGTATTCCTAAGTGATTGTGCAAGTCGGGGTGCAGCCAATGGATCTGATTCTCAACTTTCAAATACAAGCAAAAATCCATCTCTCTAAAAGAGAAAAGTATTGTCCTTTTTAATTTCTTAATTATTGACATTCTCCAGAGAGAGGAAAAAATGCATTTTAGGCCTGCAGACTATACTATAAAATCTTGCTTTCCCCTGAGACTCATGCACTGTGCAGAATATGAAATCTGCATCATAAACTCTGATTAGTGGCATGTGAGGTCTCAGGTCCAGCTTTTCAAAGGTGTTTGTGTGTATTGCTCCACTAAGCATTGCAACATGTGAAGCAGCTGGACAATAAGAGGGAAGTCTATTGCTGTAGATGCTGTGACCATCCTAGACACTCCATCCTCACCCCAATTTACTGCTGGAAATGCCATCAAAATCAGTACAGTTCTACAAAATGCTTAAGTCTCAGCAAATTCAACATTTTCTGAGGAAAAGCTTTTTAAACTTTTTAAGCATTTCTGAAATACTCTGAGCAACATAACATCTCCAGAGATTGTGTTATTACTACTGCTTTTATCATGTTCACTGGTAGAATTGAAAGCACTTGCCAAAATACRCGACTTGTTCGTAGACAATTGCAATTAAAGAAACTGCTGATCCCTCTGGTAATTTGTCATTCTCYGAGATTTTTGTACTGATCTTGAAAAGCTTCTGACAGGTGAAATTTGTCTCTCTCTGTGGATATAATTTCTAGGTCTCTTTTGATATGAGACTGAGTTACTGCCAGCAATGCTTTGTTTCCACGTTATGCATGTAATGAATTTAACATCTTATGCATATATTGCATCAGATGTTATATTTCCAGATAATGCTTATTCTGATATGCTCTTAGTTTATTACTTTATAACTCTAATAACAGTAAATGCAAAATATTCTTAGTGCTTAATTTGGAATATATGGAGAGCACTGGGCAGATCTTTAACAGCAATGCTGAATGTCAGTTAGCAATTGGGGATCTTCAGTCAAAGCTTTCATTTAGCTTGACTTTGGCTTGTTCAGATTGATGAGATTGGAGATTGAGGCAATGAGAATTTCATCCTGACCCTTTTGTGTTTTATATATCCTGTTTACTTGAAAGGTGATCTGAGTTACACTCTGCCTCATTATACGTGCAGAAATTCTTTTGCATTTCAAACATTCCCTCGTTCCACTCCATAGTWGTTTATATTTTATATACTGTGCTCTAGTCTTGGGGCTTGGACTGTGCCAATATAGTTGAGTTCAAGCATAAGATATTGCTCAAAGTTCAATTATACTGATTATCTGAACTTCTAGGATGTCCAAGCTCTACCCCAGTGGCATCTGTGGAAAGTCTGAGTTTGCAGGATGAGCATGATTTCCCTGCCTTCCTGGCTCCCACCTCCTAAATCTAGTGTTCCCGGGATTCTGCATCCCAGGTTTAATTTGTAGTGACAGTGTTTGTGCTCAAAGCAATCACAGGTATGCTGCAAAAACATTGTGGACATGATTAGCTCTGCACAGTTAGTTGAAAGGTGCACTTTGCTTGAGGGTGTAAAATAATTCTGTCATCCTGAACTTCTGAACAGTCTCAGGACCAAGTTCAAAGATCTGAAGGAGGCAAGAAGAGGAAAGAACCAGCCTTCATTGGCCTTAAGCAAACTGTTAATTATTACTGCCCTTTGCAGAGTCAATGGGCACATTGCTGCATGCTCTCAGCTACATGTTAACASTCAAGCCATAAATTTGTGAAAACTTTCATTAGAGTTTCCACAGAGAGCTTTTTTGGTGCTTCAGCTTCAGTGCTTTGATAATTTATGAATGTCAGATGAGGACTGGTGAAGCCATGAGCGAGATAGATGAGTGAGATTTACCAAGATAAATGTGCATGGTGAAGAAGCAGGAGGRTTTCATGTAAAGCATCTTTATAGACCCAGGAGGAGGCAGAGGAAATAACCAACTTTGTTAGCCCTGTGGGAACTGCAGAAAGATCTGAGTGCAGCTGGCTGTGCCGGTCTGATACTGCTGACCCTGGAGGGAAGTATCTATTTCTGCCAGGAGCAGAAAAGATCTTTAGCAATAAAAACATATGCCCTGTAAGGGATGAACCTTAGARCTGCTGCAGACATTGCATTCAGCGTGTGACCCTCTGAAATTGTCCCTGAAACTGGTTACCTCCCAGCTTTTCTTTTTCTGAGCTGTTCCAGAAACTTGGACATGCTCTGTTAGCTCTAAACACAGCCAAGCCAAGGACATTTAGCAGGAAACACTTTGTGGGGTTTTTTTGCCCTTCCTACTGCCTGTTCTGCTCCTCTGGAGCCCACAAGTAGCAAAAGATCATGTGCTACAGACTGATTTCTTCAAGGCTTTTATGTCAGAGGAGAGAAAGAGGGTCCATCTTAGTGTYGTACTGAGGAATTAAGCGTGGCTGAGGTGCTTTATAGCTTAGAGAAAGGGAAAGAGCAGCTTATGTGATTTTCACAGATTTAAGCCGATATCAGGGCCAACTTCTACTAAGAATGGAATTCAATGGTTTTGTGTAGCTGTAGTTGTCTAAGCTGTGCTTTTCTGTTTCCTGGCTTTGCTCCTTAGCCCCTTTATTCACTAATATGCAATGCACTCCTCTTGACTCTCGTAGTTTAAGCCAATTCTGGACTATTGTAATGATTCCGTTTATGCAGCTCCCTCTTTGAAAGCAAACCAGAGAGTCTCTTCTGTGCCTACAAAGCTTGGAAATGCACTGAGGGTGTTTTCCCTTGCTTTGAATATAACAGCCATAAAACGGCATCCTTATGGATGTTTTCTCCTGCTCGTGTGGCATGAAATGTTTGTGAAGTAGCACTGGGTGTTTATTGCTTCTCCATCTAACTCTGCTTTGAATTCACCTGATCACAGAAACTCTGCAGCTCTTGCTGCTCTTTCAGCATGAAGTCAAGCTTGCTCAGAAAAAAAAATAAGGCCAGAAAAACTTCAATGAAATGTCTTATTCCTAGAAGAATTTGTCTGTTTATCAGCTCACATATAACCTGACTGTCACTGAAACTTAGGTCYGGCCCTGAGGTAAATGCTTTTTTGAAAAGCTGATGAATTTCATGCTTTTCTCCCTGCCTCATAAATATCCCTGCAATTCCYTCTCTTGAGGGCACCAATGTCTTGTTCAGGGTTCTCAGTTATATCYATATACCAGCAAGCCAGATTCAGCCTATCTAGCTTTAGATAATATCCAGATTATAAGCAATAAAAGTAGGAAATGGAGAAAAATAGGCAATTCTGGTGTCTTTATGGGGGAAAGATAAATTGCAACATAGATGAACCTATTTCTCTCCACTACTTACAGAGGAGTAGCTTAAATGTAGCCACTGGCCCTGYTGGTATCTAGATCAGGTGAGCTGATTTTCACCTCCTTAGTGTGCATTGCACCTCAGTCATCTGCCAGCTCTGGTTCAGCTTCATTAATAGCACCCTGATTTCCAGTTAGGTAAAGCCTGGCTACAGTTTCTGAGTCTCCCCAGAGTTACCACCTGTTTTGTCATTGAATTTTCAAGTGGTGCTGGTTTTGGCTGGAAGGTGAAGCMTTTCATACAGTACCTCTCCCATGAGATGGGAAGGAAGCAAGAAATAAAGCGTGCTAGGTGTTCCATAGATATTCCAGGCTTTTGGAAGGGCTGTATTTTAATTCTCAGGGCTGGCTGACAACTAATTTGTTGGGTTTTTTGGATGGGTGCCAGTTCTGAGCCTCCTGTACAATGTACAATAAAGAGGAGGGCTGTGCAGGCAGGGAAACCACTGCAGAAATTACAACACGGAGCCAGAATTGCAGGTACTATCACCCTTTTTAACAGTGAGTTTTCTATTTAATGGTCAGATAARGATATCTTAATACAAAGAAGGTATGGGGAGTTTTGAAAGTGAATGGCCAAAAGCAATCTGCAGGAAGCCTCAGCCCTGTCAGGAGAGCTCTACATGTTCTTCAGGTCTGCAGAATTTTTCAGAAGCCATAAAGGCTTTATGAGAAGTGTAAGAGCTCCAGGCCCAGAGTTTTATTTAGACCTTAGATCTAATTGTAGAGAAGGTTGGAAGGGCCTGGAGCTGGGAAACGAACAGGGCTAGAATGCTTTCTTTTCAATTTGTCATTTAACACTTCAGCAGCCAGTGCCTTTTGGGACTAAAGCACTGTTAGAGTGATGCACAGGCACCGCTGCAGCCATTAGTGTGCCATCCTTCATGGAGYAGATGAGTCAGCTGGCAAAATTATGTTGCTCTGAAATTAGGTTKCATACTTAGCATTTAATATTCTTCTATTTTGCTCTGCAATTAGCTTTTACTAATGTAATTTAATCTATTTGTAACATTTCTTGAAAATCATCGACGTGATTTGAAATGAAACTAAGTCTCTTGAACTTTTCTTTACGTTTATTTGAAATGCCAGCAGGGCACCAACTGCTGTGAAAATTAATGAATGAGCTGCACCAGACTGTCTTTCATTTCATTTGAATGACTTCGCACTTAGCGCACTTAGCACAAACCCTACTCTAGAGACATGGATGATGCTCGAGTAACAAGAATTTTGCTCTGTTTGGGCCTGGTGTAGGTGCCAACCTCTTTGCAAGGACACTGGAGTACTGCTCCCATGAGAGGGAACTCCCCTCAGACTCGTAGCTTTTGTTTTAGCGAATGAAAACACTGAAATGATCTTTTAAAAGTGTGTGAAATATTAAGCTAATAAGCTAAAAGTAATATGCTATTGRTATAGTATTGGTAGAGACTGGTTGTTCATCAATCCAAAAATCTTGAACCATATCCTGACCACTGTCCACTTTCTTAAAAGTGAGGGCGATTCAGCTACGCTCTTTCACAGGCATTAGGCTGCTAATACTCTAACGCTAACACAGATCTGTGCTGAATGAGCTAATACTGTTTTGCTCAGAACTGCAGGTTGCTTTTTCCCTTTACTGAGCATTTGGGGAGAAAATGTGCTTTGTAAACAGCTTTGTAACAAAAAAGATCTGGGGAGATACTTTGGCTAGCACTTTGTATGTTAAAAGCACTCAGCAACCAAAAGAAATGAAACATACACTTGTTATTTTTTCAGCTTGTGTTTATCAATTCATATCTATTGAATAAAAAGGCAAATCAAGTCAATTCAAATCACTTCATATCCTATAATTACACATCCTGGACTATTTAGGTAAAAGAAAATAAAAAAAAAACCCCACCACCACTAATAATAATAACCCTAAACCAAGGTTTAAACACTGACCCCTCTGTCATTGGATGGTAAAATCCCCTTTGGAATTTGGTTTCTATTTTCTTGCAGACCTTGCAGGACTTGCTTAATTTCATTCTTGCTCACAAAGTTTTTTTGTCTTTCTATTTAGGCAAGTGTTCAATCCCTCCTGTAGTCTTTATATCCTGGTGCATGTTAAGTTCATTGCTTACTGATTTAGTGAGTCCAGTGAGGAACTTGGTTCAGTTTTAAGAAGATTTGAAGAAATGAATATCTTTAAGAAGGTTYCATTTGGAAATAGCAAATGTACTTTTTTGTTCCCCCATTAGGAGTCTCTAAAAACAAATGAAAATAAAATCAAATAATGTTATCAGTAAAACTGAGACACAGCRTTCATTCCTAGATAAATGATCAAATAAGCAATTTTACTTACACCCAGATTAAATAATTGGCACCAAAAATAATAATTTATTTTTTACTCTCTGCATTGCAGTCATAATGAAGAGACTAATTAGATTTGTACTTGGAAAAATGCCATTGCTGTGCTCCCAAAATTGTATACAGAATTGAAACATTGACAAAACTGTGAAATAAAGTATGGGGCAGATGTATTCTGGCTATTGTAATGCAAAGGATTGACAATTTTTTCCCTGACTTAGGCTTGATATTTAATGGGCATAATGGACATGTTGTGTGAAGAGAAACAAGCTGTGAACTCTGTTTAATGGAAACAAGATARTGGAATGTTCAAACACATCTTTTGGRAGGGGAGCGWGAAGAGGCTGGTAAGCAGAGGCACCACAACAGTGTGTGAGTTAATGATGGACTCAGCTTGAYGYGTTGCTCCATCCCTTTGGTCAAGCYAGGGCAGATATTTTCCCTGCACGTCATGCAGGGCAGTTGTGTCTCTACATGAGCCTGTGTTCTGTTCAAGGACACACAAGGTCGTCTTTTGTGTCATTTTGCTTTGCTAGATAAGTGACATCCTCATTCTCTGGCTGTTGTCAGACACCAAAGCAAGTTTCAGACATAATTTAAGGGCATGATTTATACATCAAAACATCTGTCAAACTGAATGCTTAAAAAGTGAATTTGAGAAGTCTGAAGAGGGACACATAAATAGCATGTATAACCATGTAGTTTCAAGGTGGTTTRTTCCCAAGGGTTGTAAGATGACATTTGGTTTGTGCTTCCCAGAGTCAAGAACCAGGTAGATTACAATATAGTACAACCTGGTTTGCTGATGCAGAGCTGTTTAGCTTGCCCAGCTAYCAGGAAAGAAATGTAGGGCTTAATGTATCAGAACTGCACCAAAAATTCTTTAGATTTCTTAAAACTCCTACTCTGTAGGACACRCAGACTGTTAATTCCCACATCATGTATGTATTACTGGATAAGTTAATGGAGAATTAAATACTTTATAAAATTATGTCTTATAAAATACCATTCACAGTTGAAACTGTGAAGCAAAAAGTGTTAAGAGATTCAAAAAGGGATTAGACAAAATCACAATTTTGGGATTTCTGTTAAATATCACAGTCTACTTATAACACCTGCCTGGGTAAACACCTTACTGTCTGATCGCCTATAYGTGAATATTGTCATCAGGCTCACTATGTTTGTGACCTGTTTCCCTGCTTTTCCTTAGGCGTCTGGTTCTGGTCACTGTGCCCTGGGTCACTCTAGGTAACCTGCAAATTCTGCCCTGCCCTTCTATATGTATGCATATTACCAACATGAAATTCTTTTCTGATTGCTTTTGTTGTTGTTGTATTCACTTATGCTTTTTTCACAGGTAAAAACTCAAATGTATTCTCTGAAAGTGTAGGAATGAAATATTCTAATATTACTCAGCTTGTTTCTGAAGTATTTTTTAGCTGCACAGATTAGACTATTTTTGTGTGAATTCCTGAATAGTTTTGCTGGAGCCAAATCTGTCTTTTTAAGCAATAAWTCAGTAGATATCCAACTCCACTATTTACTTTGTATGGTTTATAGTGTTTAGCATCGCTATAAATTGATAAATATTCCCAGTACACAGGCAGTATTTCAATACAATCTATGCTGAAATCTGTTTTGCAGTACTCTGCATACAAAAATAAAAAAGCTATTAAGAAAGGAATTGTCATCTCTCTAGTTGATAAGAGATGAGAGCTGTGGAGACAGTGCTGGGCATATGTGACACTTCGATTGGTATCATAACACTGTCATATGTAAGGGTCTGTCAGCACGTCCTCCATTAACCTCAATGTCTCTGGCACTYAACAACCATGTTGAAATTTCATCTGCAACTGATGTTTGTTGTTTAAGTTCTCTCTGCTCAGAAAAGTAGATTTTAAACTGCTTTGTTTGCAAATTTAAAGCTGTGGGAGACAAAGAACTAGAAAAGAAAATAATAGGTTGATGGTTCCTACACATCCTGTTTTGAGCTCCCACTCTGAATTTACCAGCTTGCTAGTTTGTATAAGGCTGTTTGCAAATGTGTTATATCTAATATATGAGACTTTGCCTGAGAAGAGGGACTATGATAATGTGGGTTTTTTTCTGTTCTGAGATAATCAGGGTGCTCAGCAATACTGTTAACTACTTTTCATATTGATTGATTTGTTTGGTCACATTTTCTGTTTCSTGTCTGTCCAGACTCATATGAGCCTAAATAAAGGCAAAAAAAAAATCTCTTTTGTAAGAGAGACTGTCTCTTCATCTCAAATTATGAATCCATAAGACTGAAGTGAGGAATTATTTTGGTCTTGCATAACATGAATAATGCATGTAGCACCATTATACAAATGCTGCACATTGTGCAGCCAGAATGTGCTGTTACCTTAATAAACATCTATAACATACACCATAACCATTCTGCATGCTTTATTGCCCAAAGAAATCGTGATCCCATGGGTGTTCAGAGATGGTGGACTTATTGCTGRATCCAATTATTAAAATATATAGGGGTATTATCCCCTCTCTCTGTTTGACATGGGCACTTACTCAGAATGTCTGGGTCTTATAGGTTGCTTCTACTAAGGAGAGATATAATAGGCAAGAGGGTTGGTTACATCTTGTATAAAATCTTATTTAAATAAAAAAGAATCAAATGATGGGAGATACACTAATTCCTTGTACTTCTTGSCTTTTTCCCAAGAGGATTTAACTCAAAAGCTTTCTGGGTCATGTCACTGGTGTTTCTGAGATTGTGAGTGCAAAAAGTATTTTCTTCATTAGGAAGCATTAAAACAGGAATTGAAAGATAATCTTATTAAAAAATACATTGAGATGAACCCATTTTAGTTTTTAATCACCTCTGTGATTTTTTTCTCTTTCTCTTTCAAATATACAGTTGAAAATGGCCACTCAAATGTCATAAAAATAATCTGAATTTCTAGCTTTGCAACCTTACAAACTAAAAATTTAACTGGCATTTTCTATGAGGATTTCAACAAAAAACTTTTTTACAGGAAACACCCTAGTTGGAACATTTTTTTATCAGTTTATGTTTTGTTCACATCATTAGTGAAGGATAAATGTCTGAGAACGGTCTAATTGTAACTCTATTAGAAAATGAGAAGGCATTAGAGCGACCATTTGTGATGATATCTGAAGTTAATTCTATTGCTTTAGAAATAGTTATTATTTTGGAGCCATAGCTTTTATGGCCAGACTGGGACATTTGATTATTTACTCTGACCTTGCGTGTAATAGAGGCCATGGGATTTTATCTCACATTGAACCTGTTAACTTTAGTTGTACCATAGTATATCTTCAGTAAAGGTCTACAGATTTGATCTGGAGTTGAGAAGACATGATAAATTCATAGCTCATTTTGCTAGTATGTTCCAATAAATAGTTATCTATAAACATGTGAATGTCCGTCTTGGCTCTTACTTGGCTGCATTTGKATTAATCTCCAGGGCTTTGGTTCACGGTTTTACTGTGAAGCCAGAGAGCAGCCTTCTTCCATCAATCTTTGTAGAACCAGAAGTCTTCCAAGAGAGAACTTTACCTGAAGGACCACTGAGCTTGTAGTACATCCCCACGACAGTGAGGGATAATGGAATTATTGGATAATGGAATGGCATTGATTTATGGTTACATATCTAAGCTGCTTGTGCTACTTGAAGCACAAAGTCACTGGCTTCAGTTTGGATACAAATCCTGACCAAGTTTTTGGCCATAGGGSTCATCCTGACATAATATAATCAGTGCTTTCAGTCCTAAAAAAATAAGATAGCGAAGTAGTAACATATGGAAAGAAATGAGCTACTTCTTTTGGCACAGTCTCCAATGTAATGTCCTTGAGCTTTACCACAGCTCTAGGGTGTAGGATGAGCGTGAGGTTTTTCCTYGTTACATTAGTCATTTTAAAACATAGGTTTACTCATGTTAAATGCTGGACTATTTAATTCTTTCTTTCTTTAGTTCAATCTTCTACTTCCCCTCGGACTCCCTGTGCAGTTTTCAAGTTGAATCCACTCTAGGGATTCATCACCTGTAATTGTATGTCAGGTATTGATATTATCAATTTTATTCGCTTCCATTGATGGCTAGGCTAGTATTTAGTTTGCTCCTACAAGTATGGTTTTTTTCAGAAGAATAACACTTTTTTTTTTTTACTACGTTAACTACTCAAAGTTTTACGCTTGTTTTTTTTTATTTTCCTTAAAGAGATTTTATGATGTTTTAGGGTTTGACAAAATGTTAGCTTGCTATTCAAACAAAATAGGGGCCTTTAAGCTGTCATATTTGTTGTTTAATTTTGGTGGTGATGGGGAATTTCAGACAAGGAGAGCACAGTAGACATCATTTATATTCAAAKTGGTTGCTCTATGTGAAGCCTGTAGGACAGGTTTATTCCTGGCKTGAATTAAGACTTTTGTTCCTCATGAAGTTGTTCTCTTTTAAGCAAAATTTTCTTTGGTGTAGGAAAGGTACCTTGTTAGTGCCTAAAGGTTTTCTATTCTCAGTCACTAAAGACAAGAAGTAGAAACTTGTACAACTGCTTTGTATAACCTTTGGTCAAGGYACATTTATTGTGTCCATTGCTGGACATTAACACAGGTTTCTAYATAATTTCCCTCATGATTTTACCTCCATGTTACTGCCTAGAACTTGTACCTTATTACGTTCTAATTTGAGAAAAGACCAAATTTAATATTCTTTGAAAATTAAGGTTTTCTAATTAGGAAACTAGTTTGGCTCCTTCTTTCTTCAGCTTGATTGTGGGCTCTTTGTTCTTTTCCTTTKTTTTGTTGTTTGAGAGTTCCTGTTAATTATTTTAAATTTCTTTTGCTAAATACATTTTTCTTTTGAATTATTGATTCAGAACACAAGATGGTTCCCAGCCCTATCTCCAGCTGGTCATGTCAAAAGTCGAGTCATCAGTTGATTCCCATGCCTATCTATTTCCAGTAAAAGCCTATTTRCTAGTGTCATTATTAGGAAGCAAGATATTTTCAGGCAAGTAAAAAAAAAAGAGAAAAATGTGTATCATTTTCCTGGATCTTGACCTGACTTTAGATCACTCGCTCCTACATGACATACTATAATTCACTTTCTTTATCCCCTTGTTCCAAGAAATGGTTGTTCAAAGATCATGTTGAGAGGAAAGATTGCCTAGAAGCTACTGCTTTTAATACAGATACTTSTTGTCTTCCCATCTCTCTATTTTACTTAAAACTTTTCTTTTAGGCATTAAAATCTAAAAYTTGCAACAAAAAGTGTGTGAGAGATGACAAGCTTGCATTTTCCTTTGTTTCTCGTATGTAGTGACTGTTCTACTGACTTCAAATATGTRTCTCTTTTGGTTTCTGTTCCTCCAAGCAAGCTTCCCAAAAGTAGGTCAATTAAGGCAATTCAAGTAATGGGTGATGCTATGGGCAGAGTATTTCAGAGCAGCCATTTGCAGAGCTTMTTTGAGGTTTGTATTTGTGTAAGAATTAACTTGAGAAGTTTAATTTAAAATTTAGGAAGGCACAAAAGTCCTTTGCCACTAGTGCAGGGCTGTAGCATACATTTTCACAGAGGCTGATGTGAACAAGGCTTGAAAAAAGCTAAAGAAAAAGCTGGGGAAGGAAAATATTTAAGCAGGATGTAAAGGATAAATCTTTGGATTGGTTTTCTGCMGAGTGGAGGATGTTACCATCATTAGTGACTGTGAGAAAATGGCCAAGAGCATCCTGACAGTCACATTAATTGGGAAAGCCAATGGACAATTTAATGATCCCTCAGGAGTCAGCTGTGGAAAAGGTAGCTGGGGGTTTGTTAGTCAATAAATCAGTAGCACAGCATCCTAAAAGTCATTAAGCACGTGTGTTAGCTAGTCAGGAAAGCCAGCTAGCAGCCTTCCTTGTAGGAGTCAAGCTATGGTGCTGACTAATTAAAAGGTCTGTTTTGTACTTACTAGGCTTGACCCTAGAGGTAGCTGAGCTGAAGTACAGGCAGCAGTTCCCAAACTCTGCTGCTATTGTCACTACTCCAAAGAAGGAGAATGTAGGATCCTTTTTGATTTTATTCATATTGCTGAATGCCAACCTCAGGCCATTCTTCTGGTCCTCACTTTGAAAGAATGCTAATTGCTTTCTAATTGCAGCAAGCTGGCACCAAATCAATCTCTGCTCAGACAAAATATCTATGYCTGTCAGACAATAAAAGACTTGTATGTTGATGAGTAATTTTGATTCTGCTTRGAAGTTACTCATTCAAACCTCATTTAAAATATGCTTTCCATTAGAGAAAAAAAAATCTACACACATGAATATATTTTAAGCCTATCTAATTGAATTTATATGGTATTCTTCAAAATAAACTTGTATAAACATGGACTGAAAGGTGTCCTTGAAAAATGTTCAAGGAGCCTGCAGCTCAGGCAAGATGGACAATGTATGGATGAGGAGGGTAGGATGTAAAGCAGAGTGTTTTTCTCCAAAGCTTCTAGAGCARAAAATGCTGAGAGCCAAGGTGATTTCTGATCATAAAATACAGATCTGGRTTTAAAACCTTTCTTAGGTGCTTGAGAAATTTGCCAATCTGTTTGGGTATTCAAATACCAAGATTGTGGGTTGAGTCTATAGTGGGTTTTTTTAAATGCATTTGAATTAATTTTTCAGCAGTTTGAGGTCCATAGGAAGTATCTTCCATAACAGAGCTGCCTRTGTGGATCTGTCTCTGCTGTGTGATTCATTGGGTTTGTTGTGTCACTGCCAATCTCTTACCTTCCCTCCCAAATCTCTTTACTTGCATTTTATTGAACCTCTGTCTCTCTGTATGTAAGGAGAATTCTTTGAAACCATCACTACTGCTTTACAGAAGTTGAATTTTCTGGTTTTATTTCCWTACACATTTCCAGAGAGGATTTTTAAGATGCTTTCTGGAAAGTCTGCCCTTGTATCTTTGAGTGACTGGAATATTTAAAATCATTTACAATGTGGAGCCATGCAGCGTGSTCTAGTGCACAATTAACATCTGTTGGGTAGTTTATTCCTTTGGCATGTTTCCAATTCACRCTAAGAATCTGAGTATGGCATAAGTCAAACAATTTGTCCAAATTCCTCAATGAGGTGATGACAGCTTACAAAGTACTTGAACAATTATATATATTTATGGAGTGGCTCTTAACAACGGCTACTAAAATAWGCATTTTGTGACTACTGTAGAATATCTCTGTAAATGCTTCCTTGTAAGCTCGTGTGCTGAAATTGCTGGACACTGGCATGTTTACATTTGTCAAAGTGCCTAGTTCATTAGCAGAAGAGAAAAATCAATACAGAGAGAGGAAAGGAAGGAGAACTGCATAATAACAACATAGATCCAACWGCTAATTTAAAAGTGAGGGAAAATTTGCTGGGTGTAGTTTTCATTATGTTAATAAAAATGTGTATCATCCATTTTTCTCATTTTTATATTTATTCAGCCTCACATAAAGCTTTTAGATAAATTTTTATGCTCCACCTATGCCTGAAAAGAATGCATGTTTTATTAGGTAATATGTGTAGCAACTATTAAGCATTCTATAGAGAACTGGGAATTGTCCCAATTACTGCGGTAATCTTACTGTTAGCAATAATATTTTTGATGATGGCTGTGGAATGAGTTCCTGTAGCAGTTTATTTTTCTGGTTACTTCAAGGAGTTTGAAACTGAGCATTTCCAAATGGTRGATAGAAACAATAATGGTGAATCAATTCAGTTGCTAGATTTGCTGCACAACTTCAGCCTTTAAAATATTTACTGCACCTAGTCTCTGCAATATCACCGATTTTAACTGGAGTATTCKGGAGGATTGCAGTGAAAAATGGTCAAATCTTTGTTTTATTTTATTAAGAATAAAGTGATGTTTCTAACTGATACAGAAGGAGGAACATKGTGCACTGGCACAATATGGCCAAAAAAAAGCGTCTGAATCTTATGCCGTATGGAAGATTAAATTAATTTGATTTTCAGAAACCAACAAATTCTTAATTGCCACTATTTATGTTCCCCTTTCACAGAATCACATAATATGTGGGGTTGTCAGAGATCACTGGAGATCACCTGGTCCAATACCCTGGCTCAAGCAGGGGCAGCCGAAGCAGGTTGCCCAGGGCTGTGCTCAGTCTGGGTTTGAGTATCTTCAAGGACGGAGATTTGACAACCTCTGTGGGCAACCTGTGCCAGTGCTCAACCACCCTCACATTCAAGAAGTTTTTTCTTATGTTTTCTTATGTTTGAGAAGTGAACATTAGAAAACTGATCTGTGGCTTCCTCTCTTCCGGCCAGCTCACTTTGGTGCTTTGTGAGTGCACATGAAGTGGAGCAGAGAGAGGAGCAGTGGCGGGTCCAGCAGAAGGTCATTCCCTGGGATGAGCAGGCACTGAGTCAATCCTTGCTCTAGGACCTGGCTGTGTCAGGCACCTGGGGGCCATGGGCTGATTTAGCCTGTCCTCTGAAAGGGCAGTGCAATGACAGTAATTACACATGTCCTCAGGATCATCATAAAGGTCTAATCCAAAATTTATGACTCTCAATAACTTTGATTGGCTTTGAACTAGGGCCTTGGAGAGATACTTTGCATTTGAGCAAAAATGGAGACCTAGAGCTTCACGCTAGTAGCTTTAAAGGATTTTAAATAGATAATTTTCCTGGTCTAATCCTTTGATCATGTCTTCCTCTTTGCAGATCTTCAATCACTTTTCATCAAATGAGTTGCACATCTTTTTCTTTGAGGCTTCCTTAGGTTACCTTCAGACTACGAATGATTTCTGATTTAGTATTGCTTTTTCTCTTCAGGGAATTTGCCAATRCTTTTGCCAGCTGCAGTAACTGTTTTGATCTGATAGATGCACTGGCTGTGCATTTTTTTATTTTGTTGACAGTGGTACTTTATTTAAACTATAAATCTTGTTTCTAATAATGTCAATTTGCTTCTTTTTCTTCTTGCATGCCTACATGCAGTCTTGTGACTGCTCAAGGCAGTAGCTTGTAATTTCTATCTGTAACCTCCAAAACAATTTAAAATGAAAATATGTTAGAGCATATGTGCTTCATTACAAAATGGACTTTCAGGATTTCATTAGCATCTGGTGTGTTGCTTAGTGTCTTTTGCAAAGCTAATTAGATATTATACTATTATGAGTGATTGTTGTGTTTTACTTTTTCTCAGCAATATCATAGGCTAGGGTTAGAAAGGATAAAGTGAATGAGCAAGAGCATCATTGTGTGTTTTATTTAGCTCATCTGCACTCTCTTTTTAATAACAATAATCACCATAGTGGCCAAGCGTGTAAAAGCTTAATTTTCAGGAGTGGGCTTATAATAATTCCAGTTGAATTCAGTGGTATTTGCAGATGCTCAGCACTTTGAGAGTCTGAGCTGTAATGACTATTTCCTAATGTTAAAACAAGCTAGTGAGTCTATCAGTTGTTATTTTTAACATATGCTATATAGCATAAATATATTGTCTGTCTACACTGTCTACCAGCAGCAGTGGCACAAATCTTTGAACTTCAAATTACAAAAGAGTGCATGGGATGAGCCAGCAATTTACGCAATCAGCGATCCTGTCACAGGCTGTGCTGACTTTAAAAGAGTGACTTGGGATTTGCTCAGTTCCCACTGAAATAGTCTTTGATGGGTTACATCACCTAGATCTTGACTCAAACCATTTTGAAAGCACAAAAAGATCTTCAGCTTGTCAGTGAGCACCTCCAGAGGTCAACAAGTCCATCCTTCTTCCACAACAGCAGAAACAACCTTTTCTCAACCTTCTTTGACCAATATTTCTTAACCTCTTCTTAAAAATCATTAGGATTTAGGCAGTTTCTCCCAGTACTTTATTCTTCTTAAAGTGTAAGCTCATGTATATAACCAATAGTTTCTTTCTAATCTCAATACAACTTTGTTTGGTTTTGCCTCAAAAGTTAATGTTTTCTGCGCTTGATTCTCTCTTGGGCCATAACTTTTTGTGAATAAAAGGAGCCTTCATAAAGGAAGGAGGAATGACTAGGCAAGCAATTCTCCTCAAAACCTGTCATTTTTATTCCCTCTCTGCCACTAACTTACAATTTTGGTTAACTAAAACCTTGAGCAGTCCTTGAGCCCATGTGCCTACACCTTCCTGTGAAAAAAATGGAGTGAAAAGAATTGATGTTTATCAGAATCTCTGATCTGGGGTTGGAATAATCCCACGTGAAGCTCCTGAAGCCATCTAATGTTTGTTCAAAGAATCCCATGCAGTGCCCCCGAAGGGYCAGAGCCCGGGTAGGGTGTCATTGCGTGGTCACTGGGAGCTTTCATTTGAGTCAGGCCCACTGGATGAAAAGATTTAGAACAGCCTGCTGTGTTAGGTGGACCCTATTTTGTGATTTGAAATTTCTGCTTGTGTTTTTCAATCCATACTGTATAAGCTGGCAATTCTTCACCTATATCAAAGCATATGAACTGGGACAAAGAAGARTAATTTAAAAACTGCATAAGCTGCCTGCTGACTGATTGAACATGCTTTATGAAATGCCATCCTCCTTGGCGTCTAAAGAACTGGCATCAAAGTCTAGTACCCTTTTGGCACGACTGTAAAAGACAGAGAGCAAAACAAAAGGAAGAATAACAGTGTATACAATTCTCTTTGTTCCTCGACAATATCACAAGGCTCTACTATTGTTGAAAAACATAGAATTGCCAATTGCAACTCAGCAGTGACTCTGGTTCAGAAGTCCTGTGTTCCTCGGGTGACAGAGAGCATGTTGCACTACTTTGTAATGCATCTCTTGGTAAACAGAACTGATAATACAGGAGCCTAACAGGCTTCCTGGGCTCCTTTGGTGTTACATCACTGAGAAATCACTCAAGGTCATGGAGTAGGAATGGGCACTCTCCTTCAAACTGCCTTTTTCAGTAATATCTCTCAAATCTTTGAACAAATTGTTCCATGAACTCTTGGCCAGCAGCTGGGATTTGATACATAATGTCAAGTAAGTTTAATTTATATCGCATATATTTAGGATGTTTTGTCTGTGCTTCTTTCAGAGGATTTCTCAGAGCTTCCTTCAGTAATCTTAGAGGCTGATATCTGATTTCATTACAAAAATCCAGAGTTTTCAGACTCTTCAAATAAAGCAAATCCAGTTTTCAGGGTCACTTTCATACTTTTAGCCAGACAAAAATGAGATTCTTTCCAATTTTTATGAGCTGAATTGAACTTAGACTAGAAAGCCAGCTGCATTTGTTCACTTACTGGCATTTACTAAGACATATGTGCTTGGAAAACCAACTGTGCCCATGCTGACTGTGTCTTTGGAYGCCAGGCTGGCTTTGTGCTGTAGTGCTCTACGGGCGTCGTGATGCAGAAACGAGTCATCTCAGAGGCTTGGGGACGTCACTGCTCCTCCTGCATCCACTCTGCAGACGGGGCCCTCGGCTTTTCCCCTGTGTCTCTGGCACTATGAATACTTTGGCAGCTTAACAGATGGGGAAAGAGTTTTCACAGCAGGTTTCTATGGTGCCATGGTAGCCCACCGCTCACCCAGAGTCCATTAAGCATCTTAAATTAGCTTCATAATTTAAAGGTTTCCCAATAGGARCATAGTGTTATCTGGAGATGCTGGAGTTTCTTGATGCCCAGGGATTAAAGGAGAATAAAGCTCTTAACAAGTCTCAACATATGTGTTTGGTCATCACAGCACTGTTGGGGGTAACTCTACCCTAGTAAAACTAATCATTTTAGCCTCCTTTCCTAGTCCATGGGGACAGCTTGACAATTTGAAACAACTCCATTAGGCTCCTGATCTGAATTTTTCTCCGGAGGAACTCCTATCAAGTGAGTAGGATGGTGTGATTAGACTCACTAGGCTAAAGTTAACTTTTCAGCACACTGCTGGGCTCCCTCCCCAGCTGCTACCCGCCCTCCTCCTGCCCTGGTTTGGCTCTTGCTCTGTGTGATGTTCCTGGAGCATCCTCTGCTCTGTGAATGAGGCCGCAGGAAAACCCTTTGTTTTGCTTTGCAAAACTGATGCAGTTAATTTGTCTTAAGTCCATGGCCGTATGCTTATTTCACAAATAACTAATTGAAACATTTTGGCGCGTGCCAAGCAGCTATACTTCTGCAGAACGAACTAACAGTCCAGAAATAGGCTTTTCAAGATATGTGGGGATACATGTTTCAGACATTAGGATTGTAAATGAGCATCTGAAATGAAAATTAGCAAGATAGTCTAATTTATTAAACCTATATTTAGATTTTACACTCCCACCTGCTACTGGATCAATTGCTACTAAGCGATGTTCATTGTAGCATCATAAATACAGTGTGCTATTAAAGTACTTTCTGCTTATCTGATGTTATGTGAAGCTTTAGTGTAACATCTAGAACAGAGACGAACCASTTATGGTTTCATGGTAGTTACTTTATATCTAACACCGCAAATTTACATAKAGTTTGAGAGCAACCTGTAGTTAGGCAGTGAAGAACAGTCATCTTCGTTCCTGYGTAATTTGGGAAATACTGTAACCAAGTTCAAGTAGTCTTTCAMTTACTTTGCTCTAAGTGCAGAAATTAGTCATTTCTATCCTACTGTATTTGGTTTGTAATTGRTTTCTGGTTTGTATCTTTTTATAATCTCACTTTGTCGCTATGCTTCTAAGAGAAATGTGGAGGTTTTGATTCTTGTAATTATTTTTTGCACTATTTTGCAAAATGCCGTCTTGCAAAAGTCATTGGTTTTACAGTTTACGCAAAGTAATTTTAGTGGGCAATTTTGTAATGTTTGCCTACTGGGGATGTGATTCCAGATTAGCTTCTCAGAACACGTTTCTCCCTGAAAGAAAAGGCATTACAATATTTTTTTAATTTCTTGAGTATATTTTTGTAAATCTCATCTATTATTCCACTAAATGGTTACCGCATTGACTTGGGCAGGTCTGGGACAAATTGTAATCGCTTTCAACATTTTCTACTAGGATGCCATGGATGATATATCTATTTTTAATCTTTTCAGCTGAGTTTGCTTGAGACCACGTGACACAAGGGAGGATCCTGTTGGTTTTGCTGAATCGTGAAGCTGGGAGGAGGTAGAGCAGAAGGCTCCACTTCAGGAGGTGAGTTGTGGCATAACTGCATAAACACCCCCTGCATAAACACCCCTGCGTACRTGGTCCTACGGTGCTGTGGGCCCTCTTCCTCATGTGACCTGGTAATTTGGTGTGGATCGCCTCCGTTTTGATTCGCGCTGTGGGGAATGATCTATGATGTTGCATACCCAAAAAATACGAAGTACTCGTGTTAGAGAAATGATGCCTTAGGCAGGGGGTTGCAAAATGAATCTCATGCTGGAAGTTAGGACCTGGCYGGCCTGGGCTGCTTGCCTCAGAAAAAACATTGTAAGAAATACAAAAGAAACCCCAGTGATAGATTTTGTTAGAGGAGGTTTCAAATAATACTTTTTTTTTAAGGTATTTCAAGAAGATTAATTTCTAGACATCTTGGATAGATCATACTCACTAAACAGATTTCCCTTCAAGCTGGAAGTAGTCATTTGTGTGTTTTGAAAAGTTTATTGACGTGTGCTTAGTATGTAACACTTGCCTAGGCTGTTGCAGCTGGTCTSTTTGATGGATTGAACAACGGGCTGCAGAGAAACATGTTGTAAGCTTAGTTCATAAAATTCTTTAAAATGTAAAATAACAATGCAGAATACACAGTGATATTGAATAACTGCATTTCAAGGGCATACGTGGTGGCCAGAGACCTATTTAGCAGTTTTGGTAGGTTTTGGAAAGATTGGTTTGTCTCTGTAACACTGTGCTGAGACTGAGATGAGGGCTCCCTCCCTAACCCTGCTCAAGATTTCAGGACTGATATTAGAGAAACTCCTGAACTCTTCTGTGTCATATTTAATGTCATTGAGACTTGTTTATTTATACTGCAGATTATGGGGATGGAATTTAAACATCTCACAGCGATGTGTGAAGGATCTTTTTGTAGCAACAGCTGTTTTCATTGTACATTGGTGCCTACTATCGTGGTGCACTTTTCATTAAGTCAGATTGGGCATTTTATTATTCCCCTAAATAAATAGTAATAATAAGAAAAATTTAGTGTGAACTCAGTGCTAGTGTAATTAGAAGTTTTGCAAACGCTAAATAAAAAACCAAGTGTGATATGAAATTCAGTTGTATTTCTATAAGAGCATATCTGCAATGCAGTATCTATAGYTGATGGTCTCTCTGAGGCTCTGAAGAAATCCGTAGTCTCAAAAGCAAAAAATATGAATTCTTTTACTATAATGTAAACTTTACTTTCTCTTGCAAAGAACTGAAAGTGGTGCTAYCTTCTTAGGAAATCCTAAAGCACCCATTAAATTGGCCTTTATTCAGATATAGTAAAAGAGAAGTAACTCCTTCTGAGAACTAATTCCAAACCTCTGTTGTTTCTATTCCTGTATATTTTATCACACCATTTACCTTCTCCATTGTTCGTCAGCGTCTCTCAACCATCCAGTGATCTGAAAAACAATGACGGCAAACAAGAGGAATCCTGTGATGTTCCACACTTTTAATGTCTTACAACTAGGTAGTAATTACAGTATTTTTCCTAGGGTATTGGTATAGTTTCAATAGAACTGACAAGTCTGAAAATTGGAAATATTTTTCTGAAGTGAGTGAACGATTTCAGAGTGAAATAACCATAATTGAAAATGTTCAGATTCCTAATTTTCCGTGTGTTTGACTAGCTTATTGCTTCTGCTGCTGTGATAATCAGAATACCAGGAAGTTAGCAGCAATTTCACAATTGTGAGTAGCTTAGAATGACTTTGTTGTAGGGTATAGGCAGTTCCCACACCGTCTGCTTTTTTGCCTTTAACTGCAATGGTGGATGAGAGCATCTGGTTGAGTCTCGGCAAATCCATTTAATATATATTATTTTCTGCATAAATGTGATGGGAACTTATGCCCCTTGGAATAAAATCCACGTACTTATTCCTTCCTGGCAAACATGGGGATTTCTGTATAATCTTTTTAAGATGTATTTCAAATATATTCTCCTTTTTATGCATTAATAATTGTAAGCATTCATTTCTTTTCATTTTTCACATCCTTTCATAATTCTGCAATGCTATATTTATAACCCATGGTCAAAAATTTCAGGACTGGAGGAAGAGCATGTAAAAGAGTGATTCTGTAGCTGACTTCTTCAGAAACCAGTTTTGGAGAGGTGAGACCAAGAGCCAAAGGCTGGAGAATAGTGCTTCCTCTTGGTTGTCCTTTTCCCCCTTCTGGCCTAGTGGATCTTGCTTTAATTTTCTTTTTGATTAGCAGGACGGAATGAAACCAACCTAACCTACATAGCCTGCTAGTTCAAGGAGATAAGGCTTTAAGAGCCCCAGGGTAGGAAAGGAAATTGAATCCTGGCTGCTTCTGCCCTGAGAGAATATCCCCCACACCAGCCTATTGCATTAAAGCAGCCTGCAGAAGCCCTGCTTTTGGGCTGCTGTCTATTCAGTTGTTGTAGATGCCTCTTTCCCTATGGGACCCTTGATGACTCGCTCAGTTTTCCAGACTGCAGCACTTATCTTTTAAGTACCTAATTAGATCCGTCTCTAAGTGAAATGCGCGGTGTCGCTTGGGAAGTCTGTGGCAGAGCAACAAACCCAATCCAAATCTCCCAAAKCTCACAACAGTGAGAGGTCATGGCATTTGGTAGAGCTAGAAGCTGATAAAGTTATTAACCAGCTACTTTTGTTCAAAATCATTTTCCATTCCAAAAAGTTGATTTAAATTCTTTTGCTGAAACGGTCTCAGCTGAATAGCAGTTTAACACTGGTGACCTCTGCAAATCTCTTCTAATGTAGATAATCATCCTGTTCACAAAGACACGTGCATTGCAGTGCTAGGGAYGTTTCACAGCATCAACAGCTTCACAAAAGCCTCAACAGTATTTTGTCTTAAAATCTAGTTTAATGATGGACGAAGKGATAAGAATTTTCTCTGGGCAATGAAAAGGGACATTTTGCATAAGCTGTTATTCCTTAGCCAACARGATTTTAGAAAATTAGTTTATAAGCCCAGTGTCAAGTTCACAGTGGTGAAGGCTGACAGGATGGTCCTGCAGCATTGGTGATAAGGTCCTATGATTTTGCAGCAAAAGAATTTTAGTTCATCCTTRCTGCTGTTGATGCATTTGTGGATTTAGAAAGAAAGTTTGCTATAAGAAAGTAGTGAATTCAAAAGACTTGCATTGTCTTCCATTTTCTTATTGCTCCCTAGATTCTCTCTCTTAACTCTCTTTCATCATTAATCTTATGTCTCACATTTGACATTAAGCTCTTTTATGGTTTGCCTACAAAGGGCAGTGTAGCACTGTAGAGGTATTAGATGTAGCTCAAAACAAACTTGCTCAAATAACAGGAAATAGCATAAGACTTATTGCGTGTCACCTGTTATATTCTGCTGCTCATTAGGACTGTTGCAGTGCCAACTTTAGTATTTTTTGTTTGCACAGCATTGGRCCAAGCAGAAACCCTCTTAATAGTATCATGTTAAGTAAGACAGAACTATTGTGCTTCAAATCCATAAAAAGACACAGACCCAAAAAGCTTTTKTTCTCATTTTAGAAGAATGTCATTTAACAAACAAATGCCCCAAGAAAGGAGCAAAGATAAGAGTACAAGTAATCTGCTGGAGTTTTCAGTCTACCCATGTGAACAAAGCTGTATTCAAAATCATATTGAAATGCTGTCAAGTGCATGGTATATCCAAACCAGAGTGCAGATAGAAAGCATAGCTTAAAATAAATGTGAAGTGCATGAGGTGTGAGGTGGAATGGCATGGATGCTCTTGGGAGCATCATGAGAAGGATAAAAGAAGGCAGGGAGATGGGGGCAGAGGTTTGGTTGGTCCTTTAGGAAACATAGGTTGATTGTGAAGCTCTAATGTGGGATAACTTCTGAAGGACCAAGACCTGCTAGGCTGAGTATCCTGCASTATAGTGGTCTGATTTATCCTGCTGTAATCCATGAATTCTCCTTTCTGCCTGCATATCTGTATAATCAATAAGTGCTTTTACTCTGAGAGARAAAGGGAGACCAGTGAGTGAGGGAAGGAGTTGAGCATTTGGCTGGAGGAAAGCGGTTTCTAGTGGCAAATGATGCACCCAGTTATTCTGTATCCGAGACGTCTCCTGCCCCAGCAGCATGCAGGAGTTCCTTTCCCCTCCGTTACRTCTTCCAGTCCTGCAAGGCATGGCCGCCCCCTCCGCAATGGGTGGGACTGGAAGGTGTCCCAGTCTGCAGAGCCCAGCGGCTCTGTCCCCACCCAGGGCAGGCTGGTGTTCGCTGTGCACAAGCTGCCTAGTGGCTGTTGCTAAGTGACAGGTAGTTAGGGTCTTCCCTGGTCTATCTACATTTGAGGTTTTTCACTCCCCAGCCGCTCCTCTTCTGCACAGCAGCCCACGTCTGCAGTGTTATCACAGGCACCATCTCCATGCTTCACCCTCACATGTCCTCGTAGCTGGTTACCGACAGCCCTGCACTCGGACTTGTTTTCCCCCTCCTCTCTCATGGCAGGGTATTTCTGGTGGCAAATGGCTGTGTGCTGAGGCAGTCCTCTTCTTTCACCTGCCTGGGCATTCCTATACTTTGTTCCCACAGCTCTTTGCATGTGGATGGGAAAAATGAGGGGAAGTTGTAAGATCAGCCATACATCTTAACGGGTACCTGCCATACCATTTCCATTCACTCCATCTGATTAATCTGGTGGGATTTATGTGCAGCTGATGCATCGATGAGGCAAAGTGTTTCTTTTACATACAGTGGGGGATCCTGCTTTCCACTCAGGTGGAAACTTCCAGGAGTTTAATCCAAATGAATATGGCCAAGTCATGTCACAYGTAGCCACCCACGTTTGCCAGCTGATAGAGGCAATCATTCTGCAATGACGGGATTGCTGCATGGCTTGTCCTCTTTATATCATCTAAGTGTCAAGGCACAGAGCTATCACCATCATTTAAATTGGATTACTACAGTCAATGTGTTTTATCATATCACTTCTAGGGCCCAGCCATGTGGAACACATTAATTGGCACGTGTTAGGATGCACAGAACTTCTGGACYGTGGGAAGGCTTTAAGAATCACTCAAAAAGTAATGTCATGACCTAAAAACTCTCTCAAGGCATCAGCAAGCTTTAAAAGAGGCCATTCTGTGAATAAAGCAATATTGGGAAAGATGGGAAGAAAGATGTTAAAAAAAAAAGTGCAAATTGTTCTTCACTTTTGTTCATTGAATAGTTACTAAAATCAATGTGTCCGCAAATGTAACTTGTCTCATAAATCATTAGGTCACAAACCTGAACAATGTCAATGTGTTGTCACTATTCTATTAAATTAAATTACTAACCAAGGTAACACTTAGCAGCACATTTCACAGGGAACAATGTTTTAATGTATTGAGGATGCCTAATAAATGTAGCAGCCTGCTAATATGATTTGAAGGCTTTAGATGGAAGAAATACTAGAGAGAGATGGAGATAAAGGAGGGTGGGGAAGAAAAGACATATAATCACTAGAGATATAGTGTACTGAAATCCTGGATTGGCATAATGAGAAATGTCCTACTAAATCCCTACCCAGTAATTATCAGGGATGGGTTGAATGGATTAGATTTAAATCTGATGCTTTCATATGTAAGGGAGGAGGCAGGCTTTTAGTTAACTGGCACTCTCAGCTGAGCTATGAGAAAGACTCAACAGTGAACTCTAACTCTGAATTGTATTTTTACTTAATATATCCCCTGCAACCATATTTATTTTGAGATATGTGGCAGGGTCAGGCTGTCAGCTCCTGAGCAAAACAAGGAAATATGCCTATTTACACCATTTGAGAAGCTATCCCATTCCTATGTGTTTAAATGATAAAGACATCTTTCATTTTTAAAACTGTATGATGGGCTCCACTTGAGAACCAAAACCTTCTGTGCTCTCTTATTTGTCCAGTATGAAAATTATTGAGTTTTGGCAAAACTCAAAATCTGAAGGCATTTCATACAGAACCTATGTTTCTAGGTAGTGTTTTAGGAGAAAGAGGAGAGTTTGAARAACACATGCTATGTTTTTTGCATGGACGGTTTGGTGAGTACATAGTCCAAACTGAAATCCAAGCCAGGGTAATAGTGTATCATACAGAAAGCATCACTGAGAATCAGTAATATCTAAAACTATCTCACTTACCATGAGATTTCATTTTATTCATTTAGAAATTTTGTTTTAATAAATATTACTTGTGAGGGCCCTACCCTGCACTTTCTCTGCCTGCAGCACCCCGAGCAGATTCAGTAATAGTGATTAAATATTTGGAATTTACAGGACTTGGACATTAGTCCAATATGTTATACTGCTTAAAGATGACATCTGCAGCCCAACATTACTTATTGCATGATAAAATGAAAGCCCAGCACTGCTGGCCAAAATTCAGCCAGATAATGATRTTGTGAAAAGAATTGTGCTGGGTACATCACACACTATTCTTGTCACTTTATTTTTTTTATTTTTCTTTTTGCCATTCAGAATAGAGGAACTTGTGTGGCTGCGTCTATTCTACAATCAGTTCTTGGCTTTTGTGCTCTCCCTCAAGGACAACATGCTAGTCAAATGTCAAAATTTGATGCCTCTCAAGCTGTAGGGAAAAGAGGAAAGAGGCAGGAGACAAAGGTGATGAACAAGTTTAATTTTAAGCAACAAGTTCATGTGCTGTGGCTTTCTGYTATGTCTCATGAGTAAAAGTATTTGATGTGTGGTCATAATACGAGATCCCATGCAGCAGCAGTAGTCTGAAACAGAAGAGTAATTAGATGTAGTACACTTAAATATATAAAATCTGTCTTTTTCTTAGAAGAACCTAGTGTGAAGCATCATCTAGAAATGGGTTGTAACACCCATTGTAAACTCCCTTTTATTTTTGTGTTTTGAATATAATACAGTGCATCACACTTGMTATATAAACTGTTTTTACAGGAAACTGTAATCTTAATCTCTAACACTGGTATACTTCACAGTGCAAATCATCAGGCTCCAAATGTTAYGGCTTGAGACCATCTATATTTTTATAAGATATTTTATGGTGATTTTAAACTATGGCATAAAACATATATTGTTTTGTAAAGAAGTATCTGTCTGGAAGACAAGACAGTACAGACTGAGGTTTAAACCAGATCTTGTCAGCACACATTTTATGATATGAAATGCTAGGCAGAATGATGAGGGACCTTTTTTTCTCAGCATCATCATCATCAGGCAGAACTCATGAACCAGGTATTCTTCAGGGAGGGACTGGACAACAGTCCTTTTTAAAAGAGCAAGCACTGAGAGGCCTTGATATGAGGTCTTGAGACTCTAGAGTGAGCTAAAATCCTGGCCCTACAAGTGTAAGAACCTGATATAAAACAGTTCCTTACTACAAGACTTTTTCCATTAAAGTTCATGTGTTGATGGACCCTAGCCTCCTTTCAAAGGCCAAGGTCCAGCTCTATCTTCGTGTACATCATCCAATAATTCTAACCTGTGATTTCAAACAGAGCTACTTGTGGAGATGTGGTACCGATCGGCTTGGCGGGCAGCACAGCACTTGACTCTTAATTTTCTCTGTTGTCATGACAATGACAATCACGGCGGGCAAAAATAGTAATGTTTGCTTGCAGTGCAGGTAAGTAATATACAACTCCTTATACCCAGCTTTCAAAGGCAGGTCAATTAAAATAGTTCTCRGATTAAACCAGTCTTTCTTCCAAATATAAAAGTAATGACATTTGCTAAYTGAGTTGAATTCACTTCAGGCATGGATAGAGGAAAAATGCAGAATTAGCAACGTATCCTGAAAAATGTCTAAAAACCATCTTTTAACACTGACACGATGGAGTAGTTCCTTATCCTAAAAGAAAYTGGCTAACCTATCCATTAAACATTTCTCATCAGACAATTTTATTTATCATGTTGCTTCCTACAGAAATTAGGTCCAACCGATTTTCTTCTTTATTTTTACAGCAAAGTTGCCCTATTAGGCACTTTTGTTTGGGCTCTCTATTTCATAGTAGTTTAGTTTTCATTGCCTCTTTAAAGGTGATTGCCTTTTTCTTTTTTCTTCATATTTTTGTCCCTCTGTTTGCCCGCTGCATTGATTTTCATAGTTGTGCAATAGTTACTACTTTCTAATAGATTGCTGTCCACTGCTCCCACATCTAAATCAATGTTTTTAATACTTTAGGAACTAGTCAGTAAGAATAAGTGTAAAATTTAGTAACTTCCTTGACAGTTGCATCTTGCTTGATGCTGAAAGCTATTTGCACTACAATTTCCTTCAGATATCGTAAAGCTCATTTTTGGTGACTGGAATTCCCTGRGGCCAATCTAAGACAAATGATTTTTTTCAGTTCTGTAATTTTGCTGGAAAGAAGACTTCTAGAACTGCTACCTTCAGGGACATTCAGGAACCCATTGGAAAGATCATAAATGTTATTTCATTGCTGCAAAATGTGCTCACAGTTGTATTGACCATGAGTGAATGGAGAGCATGTGGTCCATCTCTACATTACAGGACTGAAGCAGCCTATGGCTTTGCTTTTTTGATAAAACGGTGCATTTTCCTAGCAGTTTAGGTTGTTACTGTTTCTAAAAATTCAGCAATATGAAGTCCTTAGATTGAAGTAGAAAGCGATGCCTTACTGCCTTGCTAGATTTGCTGAAGATCTCATGGCCCTAGGCATTTTCCTGTCCTGAAGCAGGCTCTGGCACAGCCACTRTGCTCAGAAAAGGCGAAGGGCCAGCAGCACTCGTCCTGCAGATGAGATGTGCTCTGTTGGCTGCCAAATGGGTAACACCAGATTCCAAGCAAAAATACTTAGTGCTTYCTGTATTCCTTGAACAGTGGTTTGACCCCACTCATCTCTGTTAAGAGTCTTCTATGACCAATATATTGCCTGAAAGACTCTGGGTAGACTCATGGCAATGCTAAGGTCAATAGAGAAGCCCTACTGAATTGAATGTTTACAGTCTTTCRCCCTAAAACTTTTTATGTAGCACTTTTTTTTTGTTTGTTTATATAGATACCAATATCGATTAATTTTTTTATACAAAGGAGGACAGGAAGAATTTCAGTGTCAATAGAATAGCTCTTTAGTGCAACACGGTGTTTATTCACATGCAAAGTAAATACTCATTACCACGTCTGGCATGTACACCGTACTGTAATCATAAGAACAGCATGTTACATTATAATGTACTTAGATTGTAATATAATTACCTTCATCATAATTTAATATGCTTATATTATAATACAATTACCTATTCCTATATGTAATTCCTTTATTCTTGTTAAGATTATATTGTAATTATTTGTCTTCATCTAWACACACTAGTGAAGGAGTGAGAGAGTGAGGTTGGAAAACTATTCCCCTGAGCTGCAGCAACGCTGGGAAGATAACTGTGAATGAATGTTTCTGACCAGTGGGGCAATGAGCAGATCTCTTGGCCCTGCAGTTCACTCCAAGGCAGCAGGAAACCYTGCTTCACTCTCTCGAGGAGACCAAGTGGCATAAGTAGCTGTGTGCCTGCTCTTGACTACCACATGTAGAGAATCTGGACTTTGGACTGATTATTTCCAGGAAGAGCCTCCAGATATAGGCAGAACTAGGTTAATTTATATGGTCTAGTTGTGCCTGTTAGAGATTTTTTTGCACTGGACCCTTAAGTGGAACCTAGTGCAGCTACAAGTAGGGAAACTGGTTGCTGATGAGGGTGACTGTCTTAGCTTGTTTTTCTTGACCATTTCTAACAAAGTGATTTAGAGTGATTTTGTGGTTGTTATTGCACTCTAGACCAGGGGAGGTAAGGTGAGTACTCTGCACAGGGAGCAGTTTCTGCATTGCTGGTACAAATGGGCAGCATAAAGTGCCCAAGGAAGCCTTACCTTCACAGATGGGGATAAAAGAGGCAACAAATCTTGCTTTTCTCMTCATGCAGGAAATCTGTGTCTGAGATTTGCAATGAAACATGGTCAGATCCTACATAGTATTCTATACTGCAGAGACATTCTTCCTTTCCCAAAAAATAAATGGTTTTAAAAATAAACAGAGACCATAAGGTTTTATGGTAAGATCACTTYGAAGATTTCTTTTTTTTGTCTAACAAGCAGCTTGCTGATATGATGGACTAGGACAGTGGTCTTTTTGTTCAGCAGTGAACAAAGATTTCTTTTGATATGAAGTATTGCCTCTTCCAGGAACTATTCTACCTCGTTGGCACATTCCACATAGTGTAGATGGTGTGAGATGGGGTGTATGAACTAAACTTTGTTCTAGATTTGGTTTGCAGGCCTTGGCTTCTATTATATTTAAGTACTTCCCCTTGAAGCTCTAAATCAAGGGCAGATTCAAAAGTGGGCAGCTTCTATTAAATGTAATTACTTTAACCTGAAGCTTATGCTAAAGGTGAGGCTGCTAAACAAGGGTAGCCACTAAATTAGAGTAGCTGCTATTAAGAACATGAACAGCAAAAGTACTTCTATTAAATAAAGGGTAGTAACTAATCAGGGGAGGATTATAAATGAGGCTCTGCAGGATTTAAGACTGGGTGTTATGCCAGTCCTGAAAGCAGAAACCATCTCTCTGTGCCTCCTCACCTGTAAGTGACCAACGTGATGCATCACATCTACTTGCTTGGGCACCTACAGGTTCACTGCCTAATGAAGTTTAATGTGACACTGCTGCTTGTTTATACACTCTCATTCTTCATTCAGCACAAGATGCTTTTAAAAAAATGAGCACTTAAAACTTTCAAAGGCAACTGTTTCACTCCAGAGCATAACACTACAGAATTCCTATTGAGCTAGCTACTACTAGAAAAAATTATTTCTGTTTCTAACCATATTTTGACTCTTTCTATTTATGGTCATCATTCTTGTTAGCATGATTCCCCAGCGTTCATGTACAGCTTATCTTTCAGGTCTTCCCAGTGGCTTTTTCTTCTCTGATTGTGCGTATAACATTGGATTTTCTTGCCCTGTCTATGCTGTCATGATTTACTACCATTCTGATGAATCACTGGCTTTCAGTTTCTTGTGATGCTTCTGGGGAGTTATTTTACCCATTAAATTTCAATCCTTCTGTTACTGATTGTGAAGGGAAACTGATGTAGTGCTGCTTGACTGCCTTGTGTTGGATGACAGCAATTTCCACCCTACTAGTGCTGTAGTCAATACCTGGGGAAAATTTCTCCCATATTCTACAGATGAACTGGAAATGCAAGAGCCGAAGGAGTTGAAGGCTTGTCTAGTGCATCATTGAAGAAAAACTTATCTGAAGGGCTTGATAACCAGACTATCTGCAATACCATTTCATATGGATTCGCATGTTCACTAGCAGGCTTCACAGTACAGTATATCTACCTATTAGAATAAAATCCCTGCCTATGTTCAGAAGAACATAGAAAATCCAACTCTGTTCTCTAGGTTGACACTTACTAAAAACTAACTTCAGTTAAGAAAAATGTTTGAAAAGGGGTTTTCTTCATGTGGTTATAGGAACCTGATAAGAGCAGGTTTTCATGCAGGGAACAGGTCAGGTAAATAATATCTTTACAGCGTTTATGCTGTTTGAGTACCTGGAGCAATTTACTTTTCAGTTTTTAGGGAATCATTCTCACATATAATGCTGGCTGTGAAATTTCACTACCTCTGTGAAATATTTTTCAGCAGTCAGAAGTCATCCAAAGTGGCGGATTTTCTTTGCTGTTATTTTCTTCCCCTCACACATCGGTTCCTCCCTGCCACAGTTTTCAAAGACAGTCTGTTGGCGTGCAGACTGCTCTATCAGAGGCTTCGTTTCTGTAATCATTGCATGGGAGAGGCTCAACGAAAGCATGAGACTCTTTGGACTCATTCTTAGTAATAGAGTTCATGTYGAGAATTGTGCTTCAAAGCCCAGCACGACATGTACAACTTCTGGACACATCCTTACTGTCTCCTTTTTCTTTTTGTTATGTAAAATACAYTAACATTGACTGTAGAGGTGCTCATCCACGTTGTTAACTTTTAATGCCCTACGAGATGTGAGGGCTGCATCTCTTTGTGTCAAGTTGTAACTGCATTGTACATTGTAACTAAAGACAACATTAAAAACAGAATTCACAATATTTAACGCTAATATAGAATTGCCACTTCAGATTTTCCATGATGGAGCAGGGGAACACAACTCTTCCATATGAAAGATTTTTTTCTGTAAAATTGTTTTTCTTATGAGAGGAACAGAGCTCAATCAACCAGCTTAGACAAAGAAGTTTCTTCTTTTGTTCAGTAATTGTATGGTTTATTAATCCATTACTTGGAGCTTGCAGATAGAGCTAAACACTTTTACATGACATCACATATTCTGTACAATATTTGTATTTGTAACAATTATATAGAGGACGTTGTAAAAGCTAGGATCAGGAATTTGTTCTTTTTCCATGTCAGCTCTGGGAAAAAAAAATATGCATTGCATWCTGCAGYAYACTTATTTTTACTGTGKTTTTTTTTTTCTTTTTTTGCCTTTGGCAGGATGCTAATATCTCATATTCCAATAGCTACTCTTTCCAAGATTTATGAATCTTTCCTGTTTTTTTCAAATGGTTTTGATTTGCCTTAAGTAATAAAGTAACTATTAAGGCAGAAAATCAATGACACCAAGATAACAATAAGAAGCTGAAAGGCACTAACAAAAGYTAGAAAATGTAGAGTTTAACCTGAGCTTTGCTTAGCAGATTTGGAGGCTGGGGAAAGATCCAGAAAGATTTGTAATTCCATCTAAATTGTGCTTAATCCGAGAAGGTGCTCCAAAAAAACCTTTGCTCTAGGAGCTGTAAAAATCTATTAGGAACTTGCAGTTGGGGCCAGAGCATTTCAGCTGCTCCGTATACACACAAAACMCTGCGACCCAAGCCATGAGGAAGTGAGCTGCCATCCAGGACCCATTTCAGCTGGAGTAAAGACTAAATTCAGCCACTTGCTGAATGTGCAGTCAGTATGAGTTGTGAATCAAAATGGATTCATTTTAGGTATGCATTTTAATTCAATTGCAATGCTTTCCTTCAGATTTAGTTCGTGCCACAGAAGCAATATTTGCTATATGGTGAAAYGCTGATCAAGAAAATTAGTACTTTTACTGTATCAGTACTTTTTGCTGTTGCTTTGCCCACCTGTCACAGAACCCACAGGGATAAGGGAGTGGGGAAAGCATCTGCAGCTAAGCAGATATGCAGGTATATGCAAAGCCCTGCCTGAGTTCCTGCCTGGCAATGCCCCAGCTCCAGATGCCTTCACATGCTTCAGCTTCTGCAGAAGGGAAGTCTAGGTACAGAGCCCAAGATAGTGTCGTTGCACACCTGGGCTGCACATGAAGATCTAGAGCCACTGTTGTGCCCCTGCAGCTGTGCCGTGCTGCCATGTGAAGGGTCTTGCTCCAAAACGCACACCAGCCAGATGGAGTATTGCTAAACTAGTCTATCTGAATTAACATATGGCCTATTTGAACTGATGTAAAAATTTAGACCAACTTCCTTTGAAGGTCTGAAGTAGCAGGTGTTAGGTTGTCTTTAGACTGGATTCTTGAGCCCTGCTTGTTAAACATGTAGTGGAGAAGTGGGAGAGTTAAATGTCTGAGTGCTTTGCAGTCTCCTAACACCCAAATAACAAAAAAAAAAAAAAAAAAGTGAGTAGCTTTGCAGACCTCCTACCTGCCAACTTTAGAAGAAGTAATATTTTACCATCCACTAAAACAAGACAAAGACTTATCTTAGGGCAATGTGGGTTGCCACTCTTCTTTTTGATYGGTGGGGTAGAACATCTGCATATTCAGTAATACTCACTGCCACTAGGGTCAACAGTGATCTAACAAAATACAGCAGGAGGTTTCCATGGATGTGACTGTAAAGGGTATGAGCTGCTAGTTAGTGGACTTCGACAGACATTTTATACCAAAACATACTATTCTACCTTTCTCCTTATCCCATATATTTGACTTTGTTTTCCAGAGATGTRTAAAAGTAGAATTCATATATTGCAGTTTCACAGAAGTGCTTGTTTATGAGAGGCCTGGGATACTTGTAATCGCTGAAATGGTTCTAATATCAGTATTTTGTATTGATGGTGTGTTAATGGTTGTATTCAGTCTATTTTTATTTCAAGCATTTTTGGGMACTGACTTTTCAACAGAAGGTTGGRGTTTGATTGTCAAGTACTAGATGGAAAAGATCCCTTGTGCTGAGTTCCAAAAGTGGCACAGCTTGATTAAATGAAAAACTATATTTCAAGGTAATTCTTGCTGTGAGGGAGATGTCTCTTACAAAGACATCAGACTGAAAAAATTGTTGTTGGAAAATTGGTTCTGTTGCCTTTTCTGCAGGCATTACCAGGAGCTGTGTCTGTCCTGGTGCACATGGCCTCCTACCCCATCTGTGCCATCCCTTCTGGGCTCTTGTTTCATTGTGAATCTCTTACAGTCCCCCAAATTCACAAAAGCATTTCAGATCAAAGCTTTAGGACTAATTTTTCAGCATAAAGTTATTGTCAAATTAGTTTCTCAAAGTCAAATGTCTTCATGGCTGGTAGAACTCTCCAGTTAGGTTTTGGTCAGTGTGTCCCAGTTTCTCTGGGAAGAAGAGACACTGAAGTGGCCCTATATCAGACCTACATCACCAAGAGTGTATAGGAGGTGAATGTGGTCCAAGCAAGGCCTGGACCCCTGGTCAGCATATACATAGGCTCTTCAGAGACCTTTGGTTGCTCTCTCTATGCAACAGCTTAGGGGATAAATAGAAAAACGAGATGCTCTTTTATATCTGCAGCCTTTGTGCTTCTCAACAAAACAGTCTTTGAGGGTGAGCATTAAGAAGAAGCAAATGGAAATATTTTTCTTCTTTCTTTAAGGATTTTGGCTTCCAAAGCAACTATTCAGTAGTGAAAGGTAGGGGGTTTTTTAAGTTATCTTAGCTGAGAATTGTCTCAGTTTAGGTTTTAGTGAGATTTGTCCTAAAGTAAATTACTGTTCATTATGAGAAAGAGTATCAGAATCTGGCATCCAGTCAAAATTTCTTGGTCAGGTAATATCTCATTTTATCACACTAAGATATACAAAAGGATTTTCAGAAATGTTCAGAGGTTTTTTTTAGGAGCTTTCTGTTTCAAGGGAAAGGCATCCCCAACTCGGCAGCTGCTTTTGAAAAAAAAGATGACATCCCTAGTTTTGCAAAAAGCYTTTCTGCTGAAAGAAAAAACTTGGAGCATGTAAAGATTAACCATATCACATTACTTTAAATAAGTGAAGAATGTCACTGATACTTTTAGCACTGATTATAGGTCCATTACTTGCATCTTCTTTTCAAAATGTCTTTTTTATTACTATGTATGTAACAATTTTGTACTCAAATGCTAGAAGTAATATGCCTGGGCCTCTAACAATCAGTTTAGACTGTGGAAAATGTTGTATTTTTTTAACCCCTCCTTTTTTTTTTTTACTGTTAGTAGTCATTGCCAATTAAATCAGACTAAAAGAACTGACATGAGTATGTGGGAATGTCATTGCCCATTTCAAAATGTTATTAGATATTTATTACTATTATTTATTATTTAAAATACTGATTGATGATGCAAGAGGAGATCTGTAACACAAGCAACTTTCCCATGGGTGTTTAAGTGGTCAAATCACCCAGTAGATTTCTTTTGTAATTTTTTTTGTCTATATTTAGTCTCTGTAGAGTTCTTTTGCTAGCTACAGCTCCAGGAAAGTAAAGCATACTGTCCTCTTTGAAAATGAATCTTTATAATTCAGGATATGTTTCTTAGGCTCATTTTTTGTCCTTACTGAGGTAAACTAAAAGCATAAATTGGGRTATTTGGCGGACAGGTACTTGAATTACGTTGCACTTTCTCTTTTCTGTGCTGCTTTTGGCTGGTGGACAGAAATGGATCCAGTAGCAGCCTTATTGAGAGAAAGCCCAAAGTTCACCCTTGTTATCTTGTAGTTYTCTCTCTCAACACAATTCTCAGCTTCTATTCAAGGACTCTTTGCATGTTTTTCAGCACAAAACTTTTTTTTTTCTGCCTTTGTTGTATCCCYGATGAGGGAAAAGTGGTGAATACCAGTCTGAAGCATCATAACCCATGTTGTCTAGTCAGTAGAGCACTACTCGGAGATGCTCAGGAAGCCATCTGAACTCATCCCGGCTGGACCACCAGTTGGGAAGGTTGGTGGGCTGCCCAGAGCCTGCACTGTTCTTCCTGGTGCTCTCTTCTGCCTGGAAGCATCCAAGCACCAGGTAGCCTAAATCTCTGCASTTATAGTCCATCCAGACCTGCCCGTGTTCAGCTCTTCCCATTGCTGGGGTGCCCAGCTGCCAGGTTGAGGTTGAAGTGTCTGCCAGTGAAGAATGGTTCTTCTCCTCCCTGGATACCCACCATGTCTTTGGTTAGACCCTCAGCAGCTCTTGTTGCAATGCACTGACTTACTCTCTTAAGAAAACAGCTCCATAAACTGCTTTTTCTTCTTCTGCTCAGTCCTTTATTGTGTAAAGAACAACAGGGGTTACAGCAGCCTCTAGCTGAGAAATCACATCAGCATTCATGGAAAATAGACTTCCATTATTTGTCTGTGTTTTCTATTGAGCTACAAAAAAAAAAAAAACCTATGCTGGAACACAAAGCATTCAGAATGGGAGTACTAGATTTATTTGGAAAATACATGCACRTACACGTGTGTGTRTATATATGTATATACACAAACTTGRGGGAACTCGGCACATCTATTTCTCAAAAAAGATGTTGAGGGACACTTACTAAGGACAGTTCTATTAACCTCAGGTCAGTTCAGCACTGATAGCTYGTCCCGTCCCCTCCCCTTGCAAGGAATTACAGGGAAGGAAGCACAAAGCAGGGAACATCCTTTCCACCACTACATAAATCCATGCTGTGCCCATATCTTCAGTTATACACAGTCTTGGTGTACTCATATAAGAGTTATCATCGAAGAAAGGAAAAAAAAATGATACAGAGAAGGTTGCAAAGGTATAGGATGACTTTTAGAAGAGACTGAGGAACTATCTTTCTGGCCTGGAAAAGCTATTACTCTATGATGATGCTATAACAGAGGCTTATAAAATTGAATATCATGTAGAAGATGAGCAGGAAATGACATTGTTAATATTTGTTAACTCATATTAGAACCAGTAGACTATTTTATAAGAACCAGGGACTATTCTATCTATCAGGCAGCAAGTGTGTAACAAATAAGGACCATGGGTTTTTTTGCATGCTGGAATTTTAAAGTGCTCAAAAATCAATTTGATTTATTAACGGAAGAGAACTCCAAAAAGGATGATTAAACACTAGCAGATAACATGCTGACTTGTAAAATACCTAAAACACAGWTTGCAGGAAGCTGGAAGGTATAGGGGGAAATTCATAAAAAGGAATTCATCCTTCATTTATTCTTCATGGGGTGCCTCTTTAGAAACACTGTCAGAGAAGAAATACCGAATGAAGGGGATGTTAGTCTGAACTAACAAAGCCCTTCTTGCATTCCAGAATATAAAGCAAAGTTAATCAAATAGAATAAAAAATATCCATTGGACGGTAGATTCAAGTGTGAAATTCTTTTCACCTTATCATAGACTTATTATGTTAATTCCATCTAGAACTTTTTATTTATAGATTTTTTGGCACCTGAACTTTATTTATAGGGTTTTTTTTTTCAATTACCAGTATGAAAATGRGATTGCTCACTCTGTTTCAAGACATAGGTTGCACAGAAGGTTATTGGATGTCACCACACAGCCCCGCAGAGCAGTACTTCCTTTTTAAATCTAGGAAATACTGATTTACTGGCTGGTTAGAATGGTGTAGTGATACTCAACAAATAGTGAGTCGGCATCCTCTGGAGCACCTTTGCTGAAACACCCCTTGTTGCACCTGTTTTTGTAATAAACCCTCTGATTGCAATGCTGCTGTAGGTGTAGTACAGCACATACCTGAATGTGGTCTCAGGAAATTAAACATTTGCAGCGGGTAAATATCTGCCTGCTATTGATCCGTGCTCCTGTTTCTCACTGCTTATTAGAGGGGATGCTGAAGTGCTAAACAATGGGCTTCATCAGAGTGCAAATTGCTGATCTGATAAATGCTAGTTATTATGGTACTCATCACTATGTAATATGAACAACAGAGTCTTGAAAGAGAAGATAGTGTCAGGAGTATATGAGAGCGTGTGCATGCCTGGGAGAAAAACGTATTTTTTCCTCTGTGCCCCCATGCAGGGGCAGATGGATGCCCGCCTGCATCGGAGCAGGGGAGCACAGGCACGTGTGAGTGTACGTCCTCAAGAGCCCGTGCAGGGTCAGATCTGCCCTTGGCTCTCTGTTCATTACCTTAATTGCAGCTTCAGATGTTCCTTAATATCCTGTGATTCCAAAGGTTTTCTCTTTTTTACCATCTGTTATCCACAGGACGCTTAACACTATTAAACTAACAAGAACAGAGAGCTGAGAGGAAGAGTTAAACTCCTATTAGTGACTCTTAGACCTTCTGTGCTCTTCGCCTTGTTTAGATGTATTTTGAAATGTGAGATATTGCCATATTGTTACATGAGATRAAAGGATGAAATTGGTTAAAGATGTACTTAACTCATGCCTTTCTGAAATCTAATGGGTTTGTATAGAAGAATGAGATAAAAGGTTAAATTTTGATCAACTTTTTCCTAGAATAATTAACTTTGTCACCTAACTCCACCCAGGAGAAAAACAGGTTTTTTGGTCTACAATACTTTGGCAAAACATCAAATTAAATGATTTAACAATCATTTGAGCATTGTGTGAGATCTTAATGCTAATACACACCATTCTGCTACATTWGCTGAATTTTCCAGTTTATGCACCAAAGCTGCTGTTGCTCTGATTTTTGCTATCCCTTTGTGGCTGCTTATGTTGCTCRCAGACTTGCTCTGACTTTACTTGACACCATGGGAACATGGAAATATCGSTCTCTGTTGCCCAAATCCCATTTGTTTTCCCTGCCTGCCTAAAGGCCAACAGGCAAAGCGGCTGGTGCCATGCTGGCGTGCAAGGACCACTGCTCTGGCAATGAAATCCCTTGTGCGCAGTGAAATGRAGTTCTAAATACATACCATTAGGAAAAAAATACAGTCTTTGAAAATAAACCCACCCCTWTTTTGGCAATGTCATCTGTTTTTAAAGAATGAGGCCATGTGAGCTGTTCTTTTATCCTGTAGGTTTCCTAGCTGTTCCTTAGGTACACGTGGGTTTACCTTGTTGTTTGCAGGTAGGAAGTGGTTACGAAGGGCGTGCTCCATTCCCAAGGCATGTTTGAAGGCATGGGTGTTGTTGCTGGACACACCAGGGCTGCAGTACATGTAATACTGGGGGTATACCTACTGTTGTGTGACATTACCTGCTTTAAAAAATGTGCCATCCACCCTATTAACATATTTCACCTCAAATTATACTGGAGTTATAAAGTCTTGTGGGTTAATAAGGTTGGAGAAGTGGACCAGAGCAGACTGATAATTAACAGAACTGTAGTGCTCATCTGCAAGTCCTTAGGCAGTTGGGKATTTGCATTTTACCCTTTATTTTTTTTCTCCCTAGTGCTACTAGTACARATGATAGTCCTAAATTTCATAAGTATTGTATGTACCCCGTGTGCTGAATGGAAAGAAGAAGTTTTACTTTTACAAGAGACGGTTGTCCTTCAGCAGGATCATGATTTTGCCCTAGTTTACACACATCCMCTGCATCACTGTCAAAAGTGCTATGCCCTATTTAATATCCTCGCCTCTTGAAGCCCTTTTCTCTTTTGCATAATCAAAAAAAAAAGAAGCTGGCTGCTTCCTGAATCCATCTCTTCTTTTGGACAGTCCCATCTTCATCAATACATCATCAAGGGCTCTCGTTTGGATGATGCATTGTGCTAATCTGTACCGAGATACAATTACTTCAGTGACATATTGCTCRGGAACTACCGCCAACTGGCAGGCATGGCTTTCGCGATTCTCACTAGCTGTTRCACCGTTATTTAAGAGCAATGAATTATCTTTTGAAAGCCTAAGTACTGGTTTAGAAAGGGAAAGTGTATTACCACCTGCACAAGGAAAGCTGGCGAAAACGTACCCAGCCTATTACACTCATGGTTATAAATGAATGATGGTGACTTTCAGGCTTTATTTTTTGCAAGTGAGTGAGTATCTGCTGTTGCAACTGCTGGTTAACAGGCTCTTTAATGGATGCAGTTTGGGAACTGGATGCAATTAGATGCTGTAGGATATCTCAAGAGAAGCACGGTAGTACGCAGCTCAAAGCAGGGCCAGGTAATAAAGTGAGAGAGCCAGGACCAGAGAGAGAACACGATCTTTGCAGTACTTTGTTGCCTTTCCTTCTCTCCTGAAAATCACGGTTGTGGTTGACAGAGAAGAACCTGGTTACTGTGGGGTTGCACTTTCTTTATTTTCCCTTTTCCTTTCTCTTACCATTCTCTATCAAATTTTATTTATTCTGTGTTAAAGCATAGGCAGGACATATTTCTGCTTGATCCTTGAGAAGAGTGGTAGTCGTTCCTCTGRCTTTGGTGACCTTTGGATCCAACCACTAGTGCAGTTGCTGTGACAGCTTTAGCAATAAATTTGAAGATCTTGCAGACAAAACTAAGTTTTCTTGACAGTTATTAAAAGTGACAGATTATCTTYAAAAACTTCTGGAGGAAAAGCTAATGATACAGGCATTTTTTTGTGCTTCTGATTTTTTTATTATATTTTGGGGTGTAATTTTGTCATTCTAGAGTTCTGTGTGCCTTGCTCAAATTCAATTTRCAATATTAAACTGTTGTGTTGCTTCAATAATTAATTTCCCCCACAACCTCTCTCTTCTCTATCACTGTCAGCCATTCTACTCTCTTCTGTCTGATATTTTTTTTCCACTTTGAGACTCAGTATCTACTCACTGAACCAAGAAAACTTAACAAAGTAGTTGTTTATATCAGAGTGTAATTTGCCTACCTGCCTCTTTTTTAGTGATCAATTTCTTCCCTACGTTCTATATCAAGTTGGCCTTTCCTTTTGAGCTTGCTTCTTCATCTTCAGTGCTTTGCCAAACAGACATATTTGCATAAGTATCTGTGAATATTTGTAGCTTGAATATATATGTAAATACATTTCTACAAAGTATTCAAGCATCTCTTGAGAATCTGAAACCTACACTTGCTCTCATTTTTTTCAACTCATTTATTTTTCTGTCCCACATCTTAGAGATGAGAGTTATCTGACAATCCTSTTTAGTTTTTCTGAATTTTTCTTCTTTTCTCTTCACTGAGGGGGCTTGTTACTTTTCATTCACGGAAATGATTCACTGTGTTAATTCCAGTGTGCTCTTGCTGAGTCTCCACAGGTCACTCTATAGCCTACTGTGACAGCAGTTAATGGAGATTCTTTGGTGCCTTTTTCTCCATCAAAAGCAACTATTTCCTCCAAACTGATAGCTTAATCCAGACTAGTTTAAAGCCAAGTTATTTCTGCTAGTAACAGTAATCTAGTGGTTAACTTCATGGGCTCAGTAGCACTGTCGCCTGCCTCATGTTAATGTCCTTTTCTCTGCTTCCCATTACTCTAATTCTCTCTCTCCATGGATGAGGTTGGATTGCTTGGATTTTATAAAACAAGCAAACCTCAGCCTTTGCCTGTTTTTTTCTGTGAAAGTCCTGGAAACTGTGGGCCCAAACTCTTCACAGCATGCTTCTCCAGAGTTATTTTTGGAGCTTCCTCTCGGTCCCATTAGCAAGTGATTAAATATCAATGTGGAAACAAGGGTACATTGATCAACAGGTGAGGAAGCCCTAGGGTGCCTTTCTGGCAGATTATCAAAAGRGCTTTCTAGGAGCTAAAATCCTTTGTCTTGGTGTAGATTTTTTTWAAAAAAATCCTTCATTCTGGTGTACAGCCACTACGCCTCCTCTCTCCTTCACTGTGGGTAACAAATGAAAAATTTTAAAGGCTGCTGAACACCGTGCATTTTCACAGTGGGTCAGGTGTTTAGCACAGGTGTTTTGGAAATARCATCACATTGCAAAGGGCACTGTGCTCGATGGCCTCCCAATTTCCCGCTCYGTGCACATGGAGCAGGAATTGGCTGCACGTAACACAGGCTGCAGGGCAGCCTTATAGGAACAGTCCTTAGATCAGGAGCAGAGCTGGCAACTTYGGGAGCTTATTCACAAGGCAAGTCTTCAGCTAGTGACGCTATGAGAGATACAGCAGGTCCGAAGGGTCTGTGGGTGATTTCAGGTGCTGAAGATTTACCCTGGTTAATTTAGTCCTTTTTTATGATAAGACAAAGAGTAGCACTGAATTGCTGATTTCTCTCTATTATTCAAAAACTTTTGTTAAAAGATTTTAGGTGAGGAGATTTTGAAAAATGGTTTTATTTTTCTTACAATCACTATTTACCCAATATGTTTTTCTTTTGTATCTATATTATATTCTGTTCTGTCTCTTCCTATTTGAATTATGAAAATTTTTAAAAGAAGAGAAAAATATATTTTGCATAATAAAATTTGGTCCAAATGATAGCATGTGTTAAAACTCATGAAACTTGCAGGGTAAATGAGCATTTTTGCATAGCTGYCTGGGAATTCACACAAAACTGTAATGGGATTCAGTACAACACAGCAAACAATGAATAATAACAGCTCCAGAAATAACAGCAGTCAGAACTCAATGTTTTAATTTATGAATGTATTTGCACATTAATTTTGTATTTATGTAATCAAGGAYGCATGCTTTGTTTTTCTTCTCTCTGCTTTTCTATTGGCAGTATTCTATTGTTAATTTCATTGCTATTATTATTAGTTTTTGTTATTTTGTATTTTGTGTTATACTGGGGCTGCAGAGGCAAATAAAAAACAGRCTTTCTTGTGTGAACTGCTTTGCGAACACATGCAAAAGAGATAGCAACTATTCKGAGTATGTTACAGGATACAAAGGATTGATGGAAGAAAGGAACACTGAGCAAAGCAAGGAAAACATAAAAATGAAATGGATGCTTTGCATAAGAGCTAGTGTGTCAAAATGCACAGTATCATGTCATACACTTGTGCTTTCTTAGAGTTTAAAAGAAACTATCTATACATTTAACTTCAAATTTGCTTTGCCAATGCAGGGGCAGGGCAGGTTTTTTGTAATTTGTGCAGTAGCTCTATAGCTGCCAAGGGATWCACATGTATATTGGGTCCTTCCCACCTCTGTCCCCGGGCTTGTAGGAAAATGTAAACATATTAGTCTTCCTTTCAGGAGACATAGATCTAAGAGGATCTTTATGTTTCTACCAGGGTGTGTACGAGGTCAAGGGATTACTTGGTCAAGAGATTAAACAAGTACACGCAAGACCCTTCCTTATCTAGGATGCAGGTAGCCACTCACCAGATAAGCCTTAAATGTTTGGATTTTTTTCCCCAAAGTTCTCCTTACTTGTCCTCCTGGTATAGGCTTGAGTCCAGAGCATTTGTAATATGATTTGCCTTTACCTATAGCAATCAGTTCAAGCCTGTTATGCTTTATACTGTGAATTTAAAATATATTAGCTTGCTTCTGAAAGTGAATGTTGAAGAGGCTGTTAGGCTGGTTTTTTTTTTTTTTTTTAGCTTTTTTTTTTCTGCTTTCTTTGATTCTTTATGTATGAGATTGAATTTAAAATTGGCCTTTCTGCTTTGTATTTCATAGTTCCTGCCACCACCTGTAGCCCTTTTTGGATGATTTTCAGACTTTTCTCTGCTTTTAACATTGAATCTGGCATTTGAGCCAAGACCTACTTTCTCTGTCTTTATGACACTGTCACTCCACTGACCCTGCACTCATCTCTTTTATGGAAAACAAACAATAATGAAAGTCACATTCAGAATGAGATCCTGATGCAGAGACCCTCTATTGAATGTTATCTCATATTTCAGCAGCTCTGTTGGCTCCAGTACTTGGAAACATTTACATTTCCCACTGGCTGGGATGCATTTTTTCTTTTTTTTTCTTTTTTTTCAAGTATTCTTCTCAGCTTGTCCTTGAATATGTGCTTAACCAGCTCGTTCAGAGTCGCTTGTGGAGAATGAGCTTGGCAGGTGAGGTACAGAGAGCAGAGTGGTGCTTTGTGGCTGCATACACACTGCTCAGTTCCATTTTGAGGAGGCATCTTTGCTTTCCAGAATAAAGATCCTGAAGGCTTTGTGGAATACACTGAGGAGTGCTGTGTGACTTTTACAGGGGAGAGTATGAGGCATTTTTTTGATAAAACTCAAAAAATTGATGGTTTTCATGTGTCACCGATAACCCAAAACCCATTTGCCTTCCTCCCTACCGACCTATGTMCTGAAATATCTTCCTTTTGGCTGACAATGGTCTGAATGACTGATCTGGACCTTACAGAGGGAAGGTGAAAGAATACTGTGTGAAAAGAAAAAYTGTATTGAATATATGAAAGGCAGAAATAACAAATTCAGGTAGTCATGCAGCTTCAGAGAAAAACAGGATAACTGTGCTATAGGTAGTGACGTTATGTAGGTCACTTGCTATGTAGGGCCATTACCTAGTGTTAACAAGAGGATGGGTCTGATTCTGACTTATGCTACGGATATTAAGGTGTAAAAGCTATAGAAGATACCTGCTTGTGGRGAAGTTCAAAACACTGTTTAATGTACTTACAGCTTTGGCCCTGGAATTACTTACCTTGGCTATCAGGAGTTGCAGCCTACAAATGGTCTGAGGAATATTAAAGTGAATGTAAGTGTAATTGAGGTATATTTTAAGTCTTGAGTTTCGGAAGTGTGATGTAAAGAGTCTTAAGGTGAATAAGAATCAAGCCTAATAAGGAAGTTTCCTCCCCTTTTTCAGACAAGATTCTTCCTATTCCCGTATTATTGGTAGCTTACAAGAAGTGTACATAGCCTCTCTCTCACTCAGAAGTGTTTCCTATATTCTCTATCCCATGCTTATCCTCTTCTTTGTCATGGTGTTGGGGTTGTAGGGTTGCAGGCAATATTTCCTGTGAAAATCACCTCCAGAGAACTAGAGGTCATTGACGTCYCTGGAAATAGAGAACTGGCATCTGTGAAATGCAAATAGAAACAGCTTCTRAGATAATGTTTGCCCACACAGTGAATGACAAAATCTTTCATTTTCCCTCTTGTTCTCAACATCTTCTTGSGTGAAGCCTTGGATGAAATAAAGATTATCCAGGGAAATTAAATGCTGCACAACAGATACACAGCTTTGCACAAATGCCTGGTACCTTATGAAGAGAGAGCTGATCTGGGAAGGACATTAATTGACCTCTGATCCTGCCAGAACACTGCCAGACATCTGAAGACTTTGTGGAGAAGTTTTACTGATCATGAAAGCGTGATAAAGGACAGTGAAAGCATATTATAAGGCATTTATTTACATGTAACGTTGCTGTTCATTTCTCAGCTTCCACACCTGCTCATTCCCGTTTCCTCCTGTTTTTCATATCAATCCCAGGAGCAATGTACAGGCAAATGTGCCTGTCTGGTAACTTAAGTTTTCATCTTGTGGGGAATGAGTCCAGTCTCACAAGTGGGAACCCGTCCAAGCCTGGTCTATTGGAAGTGCTCCAGGTAGACCTGTTGCTCACCGTGTGAGTGCCCGGTAAGCTACTCGTTTTGCTACCAGTGCAAAGGTCCTTSAGTTGAAAAATGGATGAGTGATTTTCGGGGAATACACATTTACCTCTGTAAATCCAGTGTATCTTATCTGTGCCTCCAGTACGTAAATTTATTCTGTGTTAATAGGCTGAGTGTAGGGATACGAAATCCTGATTCCCCTGAGAAATTATAACTTCTGCAAAAGTGAGGTTTTCAGAATGATGCCTAAAAATACATGACCTTTCTCAGGCCTTCTATTCCTGAAGAAACTTAGGGTTTTTAAGATGTTTTCTAAAATAATTTTTCATAAAGTCATATTAAACAAAACCAAATCAGGTGTAACGAGCAAATTACAGTGATACACAATTGTCTTTTATTGATCTGTTTTAGTGATTTTGCTCAGTCCTATTTGGAAAAGGAAATTTGGGTTGACAGATAGATTGTGTTGCATCCGTCGCAGTTCTTCCAGATTGAGGACTTAGCTGGAAGACACCAGTTTGTGCRTTTGGTTTCCTTTCAGTGTAAATCATATTGTGGAATCATTATTTTTAAGAGCACAGATCTATGTTTMACTTTTTGGAAGTACTTCTAGGTCCATTGATTTAAAAATAACCATGGTCCTCTTTCTACTTCAGCTGAAATTTGTGAAAATATTATTGCTACTGTACCAGGGCTAAGATGAATCTTGTGTTTTTTAACTATCTTTCAATATGTCAACGATGAAGTTTGATGCTTAGTAGTTTTGCCTGGACTTAATCCATAAGTACACCAAAATCTTCGGGTTTTATATCGTGTCATATCATTATATTATATCATATATACATTTCCATTTCTTCCTTAAAATTGGTCTTTCCTAAAGAAAACTCTTAGGGAAGAGTTTTTGGAGAGACTTTCACAGCATCCCCTGCCAAAGACATAGTGGTTTCCATATGAGGCCTCAATCTTTATCTGTTGATCCTTTGATGAGAATTAGAGCAAATAACTATTTSAAGTGCATTAGCCTAATAGTGAAAATTCATGCAGCAAATAGATATCAGTTAACATTTTCACTTCATGCACTTGTTCCTCAGCAGCTCATATATCAGGAGACTGCATCAGTTCTCAAGTACATCTGAGTTATGATGTAGGCTGGTGCCTGTCTGAACCCAAATTCATATGTCTAGATCCATATTTAAATGCTTGCAGCTAAATGCTCAGGTTTGACCATTCAGCCTTTGGACCACAAATGTAAGGGGTGTTAGTCAATTTGCTGTGTGATTTTACTCAGGAGGCTGCTTGTTTTCTGTCCCATCCATTGAAATTCCTTACAAAGCAATAATGCAGAACAACTTACCTAGAGCAAACACTTGTGAACCTATTTTAGACATTTTTTTTTTAGACATAAAAGCATGAGTTCCGCAGCAAAAATCTAAAGTTGGCCAAATGCCTGGTGAGATAGGTRAGATATTTCTTTGCTCTTGGTGGGGCAAAGTTCAGGCGCTGTAAGGCAACATGCAAAAATAGGAAAGGAGCAAGCTATTATTTTGCAGCTGTGCTTTGACTTTTCTCTCTCTTCTGGATTCCTGTTTAAGGCTTTGCCTGTGCTGACTTGGCACTTGAGGCAATGGCTCAGCTGAAGCACACATGTGCAGCAGGCTGCATTTTCCCTTTGACTTTGGGTTCCTCTTCCTAGGTTGTTGCTTGGCATTTGGATCTCCTTACAGTCAGCCCCTGGAGGCTGGAAGCTTCCTGTGAGCCACTGGTGGGAGACGTGGAGATGATCATGCATCAGATGCACCCTTTCCCTCCAGTGCTCGGTGCACTGATTAATTACAGACTTGGAAAAGCACTTTAAAGACTTGCTTTGATTCTGTCTCTCCCTCAGCTTCCCTTTCACTTTATGTATTTGCTTAGTTGCCTAAATGTGGTAACATCCGTTAGCTTTCATCTTCCCAGGATTGACTTTACAAGGCACAAAGTATTTTGACACGCAGTGTTCATTTTATATTCCTCTGTTCCCTAAAGGCACAGCCAGATCAAATGCTTTGTTTGTTCTCTTGACATCTCCCCTGTTCAGTTATTAACACCTACCATGGTAATGCCTTGATTACCTTGAGGAGGCTTCGTTACACTGCAGCAAGTCTGCTGGCTGCGCTACAGAGCGGAGGTGGCAATAGCAGGGCAGAGGCTGCATAAAGAGCTTTTGCACCAGTTAAGTGACTTAAGCCTTCAGTAAAGAAAGCTAAAGTGTAACATAATGGTGAAAAGCATTTGAGTTTCTGTTTTCTGATACAATTGTGACTTGCCTGTGGTGCTCTGAATGGGAAGCATCCTATTTTGTGTCCAAAAGGTTCCTGATTACCCTTCCTGCCTCCTTATAATAAAAGTAGTGATAATTTGCTGAAATATTTCAAGCATTAATCCTTTYCTGTACTTGTTTAGACATTAAATGTTCTAAGAAAAAAAAAAACATTTTTTTTTTTTGCCTTAGAATAGAGCTGTGAAATAATAATGGTTGTCTTTCATGTAGTCAGATGTTCCAAAATTACATGGATATTAGGTGTTTTTCTCAGAATTTTTATATTCTMTCTTGCCTAAAGGGATGTAGGGGGTAGACTGACTCTGTCTGAACCTGAACAATTCAAGTACTTTGCTGTTTGCAGCTATTATTGACCGAAACTTTATAGACCATGCTAATCTATGCACAGATAAATATCAGAAGTATTAAATATTAAAGAGAATATAGATGTCAAATACAGGCAAAATAAATATGTTAAACAACGAGTCTGATTTTTGAATAAATGAATTATTCAATGATTACTGTGAAAAATAAATCACCTCTGATGTTTTGATCAGTGACCCTGCTGGCCTTGTTAAATAATCACCTTTAAATAGAAATGATCAAAGGGTTTTGCCAGTCAACGCTTTGACAAAGGATTCTGCTTTTGTGTTGTTCCTCATATTGTATGCAGATAATGCACTACTGATATATTTTCTTTGATCGTTTGTCATGATGAAAAGTAAACTTAAGAAGATATGATTSTTAAATATCCAAATTACGTTGCATCTTTAAATAATTGCATGAAGCCATGTCATTAGGAATAATGGCTTGAGATTACAAAGCAATCTTGGGATTTAGATGTATGATTTAGATGCATATCTTGCATTAAAATTAATGAGGACGAAGTGACTGAATCCTCTATGTTGTTTTGAAAATCTCAGCAAAAAGCTGCAATGTGGGACTTGTTAGAAGCAAATGATTATTGATGAACATCATCCTTCATACTAAGATTAATTTAATAGATAAATATTGTTGCTTTTTTTATTATTATGAAGTATCATTTGGCTTCACACGGCACAAGCAGACAATACCAACTCAGTGACATAAATAGACTAAAATTATTCCACGAGTCATGGGACCATTAATCTTGTTTTCCACCACCTCAGCAATCAGACTTAAATGGATTTTGACAGGAGGAAATATAAGCACCGTAGACTCAAGTGTTTAGAGGCATGTAGTCTTGAGGAGATTATTTCTAGCCTATTAAACATGTGTGCAAAGTATTTAGAAATATGTTTGTTAAGTCTTTTTAATGCTTCTTGCCTCAAATGTTAATGCTATCTTGCATCTAATGTAATTGACTTTTCCTCAAGAGTTGAAGCAGCTTCTGAGTTTCACRTGCGTTATGGTAAGGGTTACACTGCACATTCCTCCTTGGATTAGAGCAAAAGATGCTCTACCTGTTGCTAGTACCAGGTCTTAGACAAATACTCTGAAGGGTTTTGCAAAGAGATCAGGACATGAACGGGGTGCCTGTCAGCGTGACTGCTCCATATGCTCTTGAGCTTCGTCACGAACGCATTATTTTTTGAGACCAAACTCTTTGTGGGCTGCAGATGTCCACAGCCAAAATCATCCTTCCAATAGGTCCCTCTCAACCGAAAGTCTTATTTTCAAAAGGCAGTGAAATGGCTGGTAGGCAATGAGAGATCACATGGTCAGAATAATCATCTTGTTTTTGAGGTCAAACTGGGGAAAATAGTCCCCACCTATTCTGTGTGATGGTGTCTTGGGACATACCCTRCATCCTGAGCCATTTTAGCTTTGAGCATAGCTCATGTTGCCTCCTTTTATCCCATGGGCAGCCACCAGCTGAGCTATTTGAARCATCCAGCATGACCCATCTAGGTGCTTTGGGCAAGATTCTGTACAATGTGCCAAGYAAGGAAATGGTGGATGTAACATTGGGTGCTTCAGGCTGAGGAACCAGCTGCAGCTCACTGTGACAGTTACTTGGAGCAGCCTGTGCTAGGGACTTCGTCCAGAAATTTGGCCAGAAATTTCTTCTAAATCTGCGGAGACCTTTATATGGATATTTGGGTACTTCACCCCTTATAGGTAGGGACTAAAGCACGATTCCCACTCCGCTACACAAGTTTGTTATTGGGGCAAAACTGGTGATTTCCATTCAGCTGTACCAGACAGGTATGAAGTGGAAGAGAACTAAGCTGTGGTTTTGGACAGGTAGGCTTCTTATCCACCTCAGAGGAAGCTGGTAGAAAATGGATTTAGCAGTATTTTTTATATATCTTATTATTAACAGCAATATGCAAATAATGATGCAACTTCTGAAAACAGGAGGCATAACAAACCTGAGGCTAATTTATTTATATGCTATATTAAGGGCACTATTTTCTTCCTAGCAGGTGGTGAACAGTTAAAAATAAAAACACAGTAAAATTAAAAATAAGAGTATCTTTGGGATAARCAAATTAAAATCACTGTAATATTTTTGTATTTTCAGATAGAAAACAAAAAAGTCAGGATGAGAATTGTGTGTGAGAATTCTGACATTTAAAATCACTCAAAAGACATGTGGATTTGTTTTGCTGTTTGTTTTTCTTTTCAGTGTCTTCAGTCTGCAAGAAATTTCAAAATTACTTTTCTTTAGGGAAAGGAACACAGTTCTCTAGATCTTTTTTTTTTTTTTTTTYCCTTCCTGATTACAATATGGYGAATATATAAAACAGTGTATAAAATGTTCATAGAAGTGGGATTTTAGTGAGAAAAGAGAGAAATTTTTCTGAGAAATGAGATTGTTACTATTGATAATTGGGATCRTAATATTAAGTATTATTATTCTTGGTATAGCTCCATTATTAGAGTTCAAAATATTTATRCAGCTCATAAGAATGCAAATATGCAAATGTCTCCATTATTTGTAAATCATTGCATTTTACAATAGATACAGTAGATGATAAAAATGAATATTTTAAATGAAAGTGTTAGTGGGAAGATGAAATGCATTAAAAAGAGCATAAAAATGAATTTTCAATCAGAGTTCAAACTATTTTGCTCCATGTAATATAATCTCATATGGTTGTCATTTCTGCTTTTGTTGCTCAGTGAGTGGTGAGACACTGTGTGACCAGACAAGTTTTAGCTTCACGGAGGACAGTTTTACACAGCATTTTATGAAATACAATTTATTTACAGTTAAATAAAATTTCCAACAAGCTTCCCTTGGAATTCTTCAGCCTAATCCATCTGGCCCCTWTCCGTCCATTGATGCATCAAAGGTCAACTTTAAATTTTACCTCCAACAATTGGACAATTTCTGCATGATTTTTCTTTTTTTCTGTGATGTTTAGARAGAGGTGAATTTGGAAACACAAAACCTAATGTTAGAAAGACGCGAAGGCTAAAGTACAAAGCGCTATGAAAGGAAAGGCACAGCAGGGAAGAACCCTGCCATGTGCCCTCTAATTCGCTGGCAGGGCATATTAAGAAGGAATTTAAGTAGATACCCTGTTGTGTCTAAGCGTTAGAAAAAAGATATTGTGCAATATGTGCTTTTTTACTGTTTCCTTTTATTACTTTTCTTACTTTGTATCRCAAAATTAGTGTTTTCTTAATGTTGTTTTTAAGCATCAATTGTACTATAGCTTTTTCATASTTAATAGCTTGACAAAAATCTCTTAGTTGTGATTATAGTAAGCTTCCTGAGTAAGCTACATTTTCCAGCTCTGCTTAATTTTGAATTGTTAGGAAAAAAAACATACCTGTGTATTTTATTCTGAGAGCTATATTGCACTTCTGCATGTTGGTTGCTAAGTCCAAATGCACTAAACCACAGTAGAAAATATTAAAATAATTTGGGGAAATTGACCCAAATGACGGTCCTCTTCTTACTCAGTTTCCTTGTTGCATTATTTGTTTGTGTTGAAACTGTAGGCTTGGCATCAAAAGAATTAATTTTTGTTTTAATTTTTTTTAACTCTGTTAGCCATTCTGTACTTTTTGCAGAAATTTTGRTGGTGCTATTGGTGCTGGAGAACCTGTTTGCTTATTTCCACATACAGAAGAGGGCCTAGATCAGGCCATAATATATTCACACCTGATTGAGGTGCAATACTGTGCAAAGGAAATAAATACCGGGGTCTCCTTCAGCCTATTCCACACTCTTCTGTTTTAACCATTTCTCTTGGCCTTGGAGAACTACTTGTTCTTTARGGTGAGTTCCACATCCCTGAAACATGTGCTCATCCAGAAGATCAGTCTTGTTCAGGAGCCCTGGAAAATTAAAAAGAGACCCAATGTTATGATATGTCTGATCTGAAAGAGAGAAAATTACCTACTGTAAGATGGAGGAAGTTAAACAGGTGTTAATAATAATAAGGAGAGTAAACATTTGTAAAGGAAATATCATTTTCTTTTCTTTTTTTTCTTTTTTCTTTTTTTTCTTTTTCTTTTTTTTTTTATTTATTTCCCTTGGAATCAAAGGAGGATTTAAACCTTAAGCAGATAGTATACAGTAACAAAGCAAAGCCTCATAGATTTAACTGGCCTTTGGATCAGATTGGTTTATAAAGGACTGTGAAATCCATCAAGATGGAAGTCATTATAAATGTGACTGTTTTCTGCTCTCATAAATTGTGTTACCCCGTAGCCTACTGAAATATGCAGATGCCACTGAGAATAATCAAGCATAGCATCTTCCACGCATATTTTAATATAAACTAGCTTATCAGCTGATAAGAAAAAAGATGCATGTCATATAATCAAGGAAAATGAGATAAATATTAGCATATTAAATCACCTCTACCCATAAAGCTTATTTCTTAGSATTCAGACTTTCAAGGTGAGTATGTCCTTTGTGAAGAGAAGGGAACTTCTATGTATATAACAGAAAATTAACTTAGCAAGTAATTTTCTATATTCCCTTTGCAATTATCTTTGATATTTGTCTTTGACGAAGAATTCTCTCTTTCACAAYGAGCTTTCTTTCTACCACTCTGTCCTTGAATTAAAACATTCTTTATGGCATCACCATTTGTTGCCATGGAAATGAATGTCATGACAGATTCAACATTATCAGTTCTCCAGAGGAAACATTATGGGGGGGAAGAGTGAGGGGGGAAAAGAGAGAAAGAGGCAGATATTGAATTTGAAGAGATTAGTTTTGGAATTAGTAATTATGAGAAAAAAATGGTATTGAGTGAAAGAAGAATGAGCTAACATCTAATGTACTCCCAAGGTTTCAGCAGTGTTAGAAAAAACTAAAGATTTCTTCCTTCATAAGAAAGCTGTGTTTTGATGCAGCTTCCTTTTAACTACCTAATGGCTGTAGCATTCACCATGTTTTGGAAGGAGACCCCTGACAACTTTTGAAGAATCTCATCCTTGAGGAAGACTCTGTTGYCTCTTTGCTTATTCATCCACCATGGGACTGTTGTCAGGCAGTTGTTTTCCTGCCCAGCTGCTATGCTGAGATTCACAGTGATGATAAACTTCTATTTTGTTATATTATAGAGTGTTTGACTGGAGGAGCATGTGTTGGTATAGACTGGTGCCAGTTTGCTGAGTCTCTGTGCATCTCGGTTTTGGGAAGATGCCACAGAGATCTGTGTCAGATGCAATGCTTGCTCAGGTCTTAACAGCTTTGGGGATGTGATTAGCTTTCACTGATTAGATGTTACTGAATAGCTGGACAGGAATGGAGAAGTTCATGCTTATTTTTCTTTTTGTGATGAGGAAATATGCTCTGGGGTGCGTTGAAACTAGTTCCTCATATTTGTGCATGAACTACTCCAGAAGAAACTTTAGACAGCTTCTTGGGAGCTTCCAGGTTTGAGAAAACTTTCAGATCATGAATGGAACATGGGGGCTGTATATTTTTTCCAGTATGTACTATCTTGTGCAGTTTCATGATTGCAGAATACAGTGGAAGTTGTTGCTTTAGGATCTTCAACTGATACTTGGTATTACTTAACTAGTCACTTATCTAGTCCACAGATCTTCCTTGCAGTTGTCAGGGCTGATGCTTTTACAATGTTTTTAAGGAGATTTCCTTTCAAAAGTGAGTAAGGGGACACAGCAGAGCATATGCCAAGCTTTCCTCTCTAACTGGCTATGATCTTTGGGAGTATTAATAATGGTGGACACAGCCTTAGCTTCTTTTTCAGGAATGAAGTGAGATTGACTTTCTGACGTTCATTATGTGCCCTCATGAATCAATATTATGATCAATGGTGGTGTCTTTCCAAGGACTGTATCACAATTCTGGTATGATTGCAAAAATGAGTGAGTTCCCAAGATAAACAGTCTGCATTTTAGGAGGTGTTTTGGAAAGAGTCCTTTCTAAAAGATTATGTAATTGGACCTTGGAGCTGCAAAAACGGGACATGCCTCCCTTATGACCTCTCCTGTCCAGCTTCTGCTTTCCATGCTGAAAACATGCAAAGTTACTAGCAGGATTCAGAGACAAAAAGCTGTAGAGTCTTGTTATGGCTCTTGATCAGTTTCCTGTAGTAGAGAAATATCATAAAACACTGGTTCTCTGGGTGTCTTTGTGATTACCTTAGTCTCAGTTTACTGAAAAATCCATGGAGGAACTTTAATCTTCCCAAATTGGCAGGAATTCTTCGGGACTTAARGGACATGCGTTATCAATGATCTGTCTGCCCTAACAATAAATGTGAAGTCATATTTTTATGGCTAAGGGCTTTGGATAAGGCCATAACTGACACATTCTATACTTCAGTATCCTCCAAGGCAAAAACCTCATTTGTCTATTCAGGAAAATAAATTCTGTTTTAACAGAATTTTCATCCGTTCCCTCTTGGAAGGGACGCCTTTGAGCTTTTTTTGTTGTTGTTTCTTTGTTTCTTTGTTCTGATCACACTAAATAATATTTTATTGGTATTTTAATACCAACTTTTAACTTACATCTCTGTTATCCAGTCTCCATTTTCCTTGTGTCATTATGGTGAACTTTGCTACATGYAGCCAATATATAACTTAGTGGAGGCAAAATATATTTAGTATAAATGGTACTCAGCTGCACATATTTTGTACAGCTAAGCACTACCAGATGGACATGGTACATAGTGTAAGCTAATGGACGCAAGGGCTTAATCCTCTATCTTTGTTTTCCCTATTAAATCAAAAGAATTTTCAAGTGTTTTCCCCTGCATGGCCAAATGCCCTTGCAAGGACTCTCCTAGAAAGTAGYCTACCTTCTGCTGTAAACCTCCAGGATAGAGCTACCATATTCTCCTTACGTCAGTCCCCTCTCTGTTCTCCAATGCTTAACTTTCTTCTTCTGAAGAGAAGCTGTTTATGTCCTTATGTGGGTAGCTGATTATCCTTGACAAAATGTGTAACCTTGTTATAGGTCTGATTTGGACAATAGAGTAACCTAGTACAGYATAATCATTCTGGAGAGGGTCACATTTATGGTGCATAAATAATACAGCATGTGCTCAATGATAAAAACCCAATCTTTTTCAAATGGGAATGTCAGCATGAAKTGTGAAGTCTGCTTCTGGACCACGATGGGAGCCAGCAGGAGCTGGCTATGGTAATTACTCTTTTATCACCAAAGCTGCATCCTTCAGTCCTGGGAAATCAAAAGGTCCTTGACAAAGACAGAGGCTGGGAATGGGCTGCTGGTGCTACCTGATGGTGGCATCAGCTGGGCAGACACCACATTTGCAGAGTCCTTAGGGGTGAGAGTAAACAGACTGCAGAGAACAGAGTGATTTGTGATCACTGACTATAGCCTGAACATCTCTCAGCCCAGCAAGAGCTAGTTTGGTGGTGCCCAAGCCAGTGCAGCATCTCAGTGCCATGCTYTTAAAATAGCAATTAAGTGTATATAGAGTGACACAATGTTCCCTACTTGTAGGGGTAAATTTCATCCATCAGATGGTTACTCTAAAAGACTCTTACAATCTACAGTTTTATATCTGTAAAAGTGTACTTTGATCAAGTTCCTGATCTGCATTTTGATGGATCAGACAATCCTAATGAATTATTGATGCTTTGTATTGAATGTTTTATGACATATCAGTAAGGAAAAAGGTTTGCATGTGAATATTAAAAACATTTTGATGCTTTTTTTTTTCCAGAGTGTTAAATAAAATAAATTATCCTGAAGACACAGTACTCTAATGAACTAGAGGTGTCAATTAATGTGAAAGAACTAATAATCATTAAACTATCATTAAGATTTGTACAGGATATTTCCTAGCCCTTAATATTGTGCTTTCAGAACAACTACTTGCTGACTTCTTTTAAACATATACCACAGCTTGGGAGAAAAAAGCATGTCCAAGTAGAAAAGTGTTTTGTCATGCATGTTTTTTATTTCTAATGACTTATTCTGCATAGCAAAACTATGCATTTAGTAAGGGAAAATCAAAGGTTGGAGACAACCCCAAAAGACTGGATAAAAGGTTCTAAATGGGGTTCAGCTTTGGTGAAAATAAATTCTTCCTTTTTTCTCAGAAAGTAAAGCCTTACGAGAAAATGGGAATTGACAGTTGAATGTGCTCCCTTTTGACATGACTTTAAAAGCAACCACAACTCGCAGTGAAATCAAGAAGATGGATTGTTTCCTAGCATTAGATACCCTGCACTGATAACCCTACATATGGTAAAACTAGATTCAGCCCTAAAATGTGCTACTGTATGTGTTCTTAAAATGGTCTGGTTTGCTAATGCTTGTTACCAAAATGAGCCAAACAGGSGGGATCTGTTTAGCTATCAAAGGAACTGCAAAACTTTTAGCAAGAACACTTTCARTGCTTAATATGAGCTGAGTTTGATCTAATTTGGATGGTTAATCAAAATATATGGCCTCATATTGAGGCAATAAGAGTTAGAAAGACAAACTATTGGACTTTCCAAGATTACTTTTTGTGAGCATGATGAAAAGGTGATGTGACACAGAAAGACTCACCAAGTTTTTTACTGTCACCTGACTGAAAGCTTATGTCCTGTTGCAAGAACAGGAGAAGCTGTTTGCAAAGGCAGCTGGTAGAGAGAGGGAAAGGGAAGTCTGGCTCCCTCTTATCTACCTGAACTGATAAAGTACGTGAACACTGCTCAGCTTCTTAGACTGCTCTGTCTTGGGATAGAGTTTCTTTCTGGAGGCTGAATCAAGATCTGAGGAAGGAGACTGGTGGGAGCCTTGGCAGAGGTACAGCCCTGCTGTGCTAGACTCAGGCTTCACGCTGGACTGATCCTTAGATCATGTGAAATCGCTGCCTGGTGATTAACACCTTWAAGTGAAAAGAAGACCTTTTTGGCTTATGTTGCTGATGCAGGTGGTTACACTGACAGTGCTTTGCTTTGCTCTTCTAGTAAAAAGCTAATACCTTCCACCCTGTGCACTTGGGCACACCACTTCCACAAAACCATTCTCATTGACAGACAGGAGACAACAATATTTTGTTTCACTTTTGAAATCATTGACATGATTTTCCGCTTGCTTATTTTACTAACAGTCATTAGAAAGCTCATAAATAGAAGGTTATTTTTATGTGAATTTGAATTGACCTATTTGTTTAGTCAGAAGARCTTTTAAAGGCACAACTTTGATGAGCTGTATACACTGTAATTAGTCAAGTGCAGACAGTTTTGGAAAACAAGTGTATGAGAAGGTCAGGCTGAGCAATTTTTCTGGTGAAGAATAACTCTTCTCTCTAATATCATGTGCAGTACAGGGGACACAGGTCTGATGAGYGTCAGGAGACGGCCAGCAAGCCCATGCTCTTGCCTTCTGTGGACAACCAAAGACACGTGTGGCATTGTTAGCGGGAGGCGGTTTGACAGTAAACAGCTTGCTTTGAAGACTTCTGTTCCAAGCAAGAGTTGTCAAATGGGAATTAATAACCATTTTGCACACAGCTCAGCAGGAGGATTTTCAGTATTTTTGAAAGCCTGGTCATAAATCCTGCAGCGGGAATTCAGCTGTTTTGCATAGCTGATCTGTCAAACAAGCTCTTGAGGCTGCAGCTATCCAAAAGTTTTATTTGGGAATCTGAATCTTTGTCATTTTCAGGTCACAGTGGAGCTAGAGTTGATGTTGAGGCTGGTCCATAAGATAAAGAGATGATGGCTTTCAGCTGCATGTGTCTTACCTTCTATACAGTGTAAGACAACAAACTGTTTTAAACACTTCCCTTTAAAATATAAGGTGAGATTTTATGCTTGAAGGTAAACTTCAGTGCAGTGGGTAAATATTATTATCTCAAGCACATGGAAATGCATCAAACCAGAGTTTCATGGAACCTGGGTTCTAGAGGCAACTATCACAACAATTGGATAGTGCATAAATATGTATGATRCATAGTTCTGATCCCTCCAGATATAAGCCCCATATGTTTGATCAGCTGAGGAAGGAAAATCTGTTGTTGCAGTTGTAGCTCATGGTCTCATAGTCTTAGGAGCTTCACTAACTTCCTTAGAGCTGGCTGTTGGAGAGCAGCATCACACACTTGTTTCTGTTTGGGCAGAACATCACGAACCAAACCTAGACTTTGCCAACTGGATATGAACAAAATCCTCAAATAATGTCCCAGTATGTTCTGTGCTCAGATTACAAACTGATGAGACCTGAATTAGATTCTCCAAGGACACAGATTCTTGTCTTTGTAGATACATCTGTGTAGGCAGCGCCCAGAGGGAGTATCTCCAGAACAGAGCAGCACTACACGTTTTGAACTATGACTGAAACTTTTAGTTGGCTATTGATAGAGATGCTGCTTCCTTCTGGCATATACTGAACTGAGGCTGATAAAGCAGGTAGTGAAAGTAAAAGGAAGATTGCTTATTTAGGGTAATATTTGATTGACTTTTCTTACAGTACCTGGAAAAATTATGGTATCATGGGGAGTCTGTTATATCAGAAATGTCAAGAGTGTTCCAGTCACAAAGATTTGCATAGGAGTTGACCATCCATATACTACCCTGCAGCTACTAATAATTTGAGGAGGAAGAACAATATTTGTTCAGCATCTACATATATGCACAAAGGACATGAATACTGAAGCCCTTATAAATATGAGCACAGTAAGAGAGTCAATTTCAGGAAAATAACCGAGTTTGAATGCAGACTATTTGCATTTTATTTTTGATACAAAAATGAATAATTTGAAATGATTGTTAAATGATCGACTGTTATTCTTGAGCAGTCCATGTTGTGAGTGAGTACCGCCAGTAAAACAAATAGCTGCAACTGGTAGAGAAACTAACTCTCACCTTAAGTCATTCTCTATTCCAAGTAATGAATCAGAGACAAAGGTCTCTGTAAGATAAAAGGTGCTACTAGAATGGACTGGAAGGGCAGAAGGCCCTTGTGGAGAAGGGATGCTGTGCAAAGCTAGGGAGGAGGTGGGGTGCACATGCTTGCAAAGACACTGCGTCCCAGGCAGAAATGGGTCACGCTGGGGAGAAGCAGCAGAGCACTTGCAGGGCAGGGGAAGAAMGACCTATAAAGTGCAATGCCCTGGAGAGGAAGAAAGAGTTGTGAGGAYGGGCTGGGTGGGAGCTCGGAGGGGCGAACGCCGAAGCTGACAGATGAAGGGCAGAGCACAGCCAAGCAAGGGGACAAACCTGCAAGTGATTAAATAGACATTAAGTCCTGGGGAAGACAGATGGAGTTGACACTAGGGGAAGAAAGCAGCAAACAGAAATGGGAGGAGCAACTCAACTTTGCTTTTCTCTCTAGGGAAAGCTTTTAATGTAGTCATTAAAAAAAMCCACACAGAACTGGCAAAGATGATGACAAATTCATAGAAGAACAACAGCTTTTCTTTTATTCACTTCCATTAGATGTTGTCAGTGTGCAGATCTGATCTCCTCCCTTCAATGAATCACAGATGTCAGTTACAACACACRCTTAGACTGATTAATTTTTATTAACGCTGCTGATACGTCTGACAGCTTACACTGGATATCACTAACAAGTATTTGGTGCAAGATAACCTGGGTTTACTGTGAAAAAAGATCTGTGATTTTTATAGATAATTGTGGGTTGTGGTTGTGCGGACGTGGTGAGCATTACGAAAAGGCCTCTGCCACACAGCTCGGATGTGAGTCCAGAGTTTGATACTCCCCTCTAATTTGGATGTATTCAGATTTGACTTGGCTCATTACGAATGGAGGGACCAGCTGCAAAATTCAGATGCAGATCTAAAATTRGAATCTGAAACTTGCCAGAGGTCAGGGACTTTCAGAGATAAAAGTAAGGTTTAGAACCGTCCCTAATAGGAAGATAATATATGTGTTGGAAGGAACAACTCCCAACTTACTCTTCTCTGTGTTTACCAGGTACGTTGCACAGTGGTGGTTGTCATGAAATCGATGTTTGCATGGCCCTGAATGGTTGTTCTGAATATTGCCTGGATCAGGTTCTGATCCTTTACTGCCTTAAATCAGTTGTAAATCTGTAATATTTCTATCAGGCAGGGAAATGGAACAGCATAAGGGAATAGTATGTATAGCATTTGTGAGCCCAGGTTACTTTATAAGTTCTTATGGCTAGATCAAGAAGGGACTTCAGTGCCTAAGGCAGGTTTTAGGCAAAATTTAGCTACTTTAGTACAAAATTGTAAGCCAAAATGCCCAGCTCAGGTGTTTGCTGTATCCTGCAAGTAAGTGAGTCTGTATTTGACCTGGTATTTTTAKAGGTGCCTGAGCAGTTGACATCTTGCCTAGTTCTACTAGGGATCTTGGCTGGCTAGTGAGTCCCAAATACCCTTGCCAGCAACGGCAGAACTGTATTCCTTTGGAAATACAGAGGTTTAGGATTCACTTTTTTTTATTGCTATAGACCTTGGGTTTTCATCCAGGGAAATGGGAGATTTTAAATTCAGGTCTCTCCACATCAAAGYGCAGTACAGGAAGAGAAGGGAACCTGCAGACCTGCCCCGCTTGCTGGTCTTACCCAGAGGACTGATTCAAGGCACCRAGGTCTTGTCTTATGCTAAAAAGTGTTTTACAATGGGGCTGTTTCAGGAAAGGGCGGTGTATGGCAGARGACCCTGGCAGAGGGGACAGGGAGRACAGCTACATAGCAYGGGCCTGGGATTAAGCACTGCTGGTGCTGGAGCAGAGCAGACCTCTGTCCGCACCCCTGGCTCTGAGTGATGCCTAAACAACAGCACAAATTGCTTGCCCTGCTTGCAATGTGACACTGCTAAACACGGAAGGCAAAATCGGAACCTGGATCCGTCAGGCATCACCATGCATAAATTTTTCAGGTGCTCCCAGTGGACATGCTGTAGATTTTTGTTTCCTACTTTCTTGTCCCTGATCTATGGCTTATGTCAAGTTTTCATGCATTTAAAATACCTTGCTGAATGCTCCCTTTCTGCTTTAWAATAACCCTCCAAGTCCTGAATAGAGCCCATCTGGCTGTACTTTAACACTGGTTCTTTATATCGTTATGCACTTCTGTGGAAAAACTGACTTCTCGCAGTGTGTTTACTCCCTCTTTGGGAGGGATGTTGCCTTCTCTGCTATTAGCAGGCCCCTTTGCCCCTAATATTCATTATGTTTCAGAGATGTCAAAATCTACAGGCTGATGCTGTGAACTCAAATAGCTGGATTTCATAAATAGAGCACACTGCTTCCCCTATAGAGATCCTTAATTGCTGGAAATCCTTTCCAAGTTGTGCCTGTGTTCCTGCGGAGGGCAGGCTTGCTGCTTTGCTGGGGAGCAGGAGGAGCCCGCGGGAGGTGTGCTTGGCGAGGGAGCGGGCACCATGAGCTTTAAWGGCTGATGCTATGTGGAAAGGGCTGAAATCAATGAGAAAAGCTCAGAAAACCTCTGAAAAAAGAAATCGTAATTGATGAAAGAGGCTCAAGATGTGAAAAACTGTATAGATCTGAGCCACTGCAAAGTGAAACTGATATGGCAAATAGAAATGGAAGGGTGATTGGAGGACTGACGGGCTCGAGAGCTCATAATTGGTATGGAGACTTTTGCTTCTGGGTCAGTGGCTTGAATCTGCACAGACTTACAGATAACTTCTGCTGAAAAACCTTAAGAAGTTCTAAGAGAGTGTTTTGTTTTATTTCCTTGGGTCCATGCCATAGAAATGATAATATTAATTTTACTATGCTACTTTTTACAGCTGCTATCAAAGACTTGAGGCCAGATCCACAGAGGTGTTTAAGTGTTTACTCTCCATTAAGCATGTTAGCAATGCAATTAATCACGCTCTGAAAACATATTTATAACCTTCAATTTGTGTCATGCGTCTTAATGAAATAAGTGGAGCTTGTATTGCACACGCCAGTTAAGCAGAACCATCGGTGCATGTGTTCTCATGAGCACGAGCACCGATTAGTATTCCCATGTTTGAAGCAGTCTAACCACAAACTCAGCTGTCCACTTCTACGGTGTAAATCAGAATGTGTGTAAGGCAGTGGGCTTCTTAACTGCATTGCAATTATCTTTCCTGAGCGTGCACTTGGGGTACTGATTCACTTTCAGCAATTCTGCTTTGTGAGAAATACTGACATGCATTTTGGTATAGCTATTTGTAAATATCAAAGCAAATACCTGACTAAAACGCGCACTATTAGAAACATGTTTCTGGATTGTCTTTATTCCCTGTTAGAAAGTRAGGATCCTCAGATTTCTGCACAGAATGTTTTGCTTTCTTTTGTTTGCATTTGCGTTGTCTATTCTGTGACTGCATCTTGTTCTCTTCAAGCACTTACTGAATCTGTCCGTTCTTTTACAGAACAATTATAAGTGGCCATTACCCCAGGCATGAAGAGCATGCAAGGTTTCTTTGGTCTTTGCCTCAAATGTGGGATGATTAAAGGTGAATATTCAGAGTCTTTAAGTATCTTTTAGGGATTTCAGATACAGTATCTGTTACAGCAGTGTGAGCACAACATCCAGACCCAGAGAGATGGGGCCAGATGCCCCCAAGAAGTTTGAAAACACCATGCAATTTAAATAGCAAGACCTGGTGTGGTGGGTCAGGTATGAGTATCTTCAGTGAAATAGGTAGAAAGATACAAAATCTGTTCTTGCATTTGATACTATTTTGCCCCATTATCTCAAAAAATCAGGCCAGGTGAAGTATCTGAAGCATTTTCATATTCTGAGATGAGGGAGTATTGTTTACCTGCGTCATGAGTCTACTTGCTGGATGACAGGATAGAAAAGCTGCTGTTATGGAAGAGATACTCAAAGAATGTCACAAAATGTTAGAAGTATGGCTGTGTAGTGCAAAGGTCTGCAAAGAGCCTTGCTCGGGCAGTGGTGCTCACCTTYATTCAGATTTGTCCTACTAATTATCCCTCTCCACCCCATATAGTTCAGGGCAAATTTGGCATTGCTGTAATGTCTACTYTTTCTTAGGAAACCTACAGCAAGTACTAACATCAGAAATGAGGCAGATAATTGGTTTTGTTCAGCAGTAGCTCAGCTATAGAGCTTTTCCAATGAACTTTCATGCAAAGTTTAGGGAGTATTAAGCATGGAAAGCTGGCTTYATGCTGTTGGAGACCAGCTTTGTTCTGTGGCAATTGGTTCATGGAGAATCAAAATATGATAAAGCTGGATTGCATTAATACTGTGAAAAATCTGCCTCCAAATTTTTGTCTTATCTGTGTAGACTGTACAGTTTGCATGTCATTTTACTTACTCTTAAACTAGGTGTAAAAATGAACAGCTTTTATATGTAGGGAGAAATGTCAAGAACATTAGGCTGACTAGTGCAGGGCTAAAGCAAAAGCTCCAGCTGAAGTAAAGACAGTTACATCTCTCTGGGCAGCTCTCATGCCCATGTGGGGAGAAGTTCCTGCATGCCTACAGAGACATGGCTGAGGAGATCAGGCTTTGTAGGCCTAATGTTAGTGTAGAAATAGGCTCTGGATGGAGTTATGTAGAAGGGTTGATTCACAATATTAGATCAGTTGAGATTGTATGCAAGTAGCAAATAGTGGTAGGTGAAAAACACTCTATAAAAGTCTTAGTGCCTCTCCTAAAAAAYATATAGTCTGTCAGGAATAAGAATAGTAACATTAGACTGCTAGACTTGATAGTGAAAGGAGGAGTAACTTTTACCTGCAGCAGCCTTTTTTTGTATCCCTGTCAGKAGCAACCAGCTCTGTTGGAGATGCAACACCTACATAGCTGTCTCACTGACTTGTTATATCAGTAATAAGGGTGGAATTCACAGAACATAGTCATTGTAGTTGAGTAAATGTAGACTTTGAGACCTGTCTAAATCTAGAGAAAGAGTGGAAAAAACAAACCCTTCTGAYGTTCTTTCATCATGGGGAGATGAACTCTGCAGTAGTAGTGCCTGTTGTCTCCATTGCCTCTAGAAATAGCGTGGATCGCTGGTTCAGATATAGACGTGTACTACAGCAATATAAAGTTGCGTGAAGTGAATCCTCATTTTAGTTCAATCGTATATGATGGAAAATGGGACTGAATAGTAGGATGATTCCCGTTGTTATGGATATCAATGCTGGCTCCACCTTTTATTACCCAGTTTTCAGAAAGGCTACATCAGGGGATAATTTCCATTCAGTGTTTCTCTGCCATTAATTGCCTGCTATGACAGTCCTCTCACTTATTATATTTGTATAATGCATACTAGTCTCCTACTAGCATGGGTCAGCATGACATTGATTAAAGCTTAAAATGAAGAAAGAAATGTTATGAGAGGTGTGTTCTTGTGCTCAAAATAAGCACTTAAGAGAACTAGTGTGTACTCTGTTATCCATTGTGCTTCATTTTGGAGTCCTGAATCATAATCAAGATGATTAATGGCCTTGCAGTCCTCACAGGGAAGGAACTATTTGCATGGGAGGTTGGAAAGAAGTCAACATTTGACAATTTCAAAGATAAAGACAAGTTCAAATTGCAGGTTGTGTCACCAGCCCTTTCCCTGAGATTAGAGCTGTCTAATAAKGGAAAAAAATTATTTTGTAAGTGGGACTTTAACCTACCACAGTTTGTGTACTGCGTAAGTGACAGCGAGCCACCTACGGTTCACATAAACCCGTAGAAGTGTGACAAAAGGCGGGAATTCAAAGCAAATCCCAGCTTTCTGTTTTCYTTTCCTTTTTCTTCTTACTCTTCTGTGTGTTRTTGCTTAGAGGGTTATATTTGCAAAAGGGAGGCAAACTCACACAACTGGGAACACAAAGCGCTGTTGTTTTTCTTTGAAGTTTACCTCTACTGTCAGGATCCTTTTTCTCATTATGAGATGCACATGGCAGATGACACATAATTACACTCACAAATAGGATCTCATGGACCAAAGGCTTATTTTCATGTCCGAGGTAACTGATTGCCTTGCTCATAGACTGCCAAAAGCCAAGCTAAAGGAAATTGCAAGGGCATTAGTTCATCTCRCAGCTCCAAGGCAGGATTGACTCTACTTGCTCATTTCTGACATGAGTCCTTAAATCTCTAGCGATGAAGACTATCTAAAAGCTTGTGCAGTCTATGCAGGGCTTCACKGCAGAGAAAGGGGCAGGTGAGACATTGTAGAAACCTTCTGAGCACTCTCGTTGCAGCTTAAAACTGTTACTAGTTCTATTTATCACACACAACAACAAAAACTTTCTATATCTTTGAGATTTTGTGTATTTGACTACAGCTAGCATGTGCCTCTTCTAGCCAAAAAGTGCTTCTGCTAGCCAATATAAGCCCTGTTCAAGATAGTTCATGCTCATATTTGCTCACATTTTCTAACACAGCGGTTATTCTCATTGGGCTCCTCTGGGGTCTGTCCAGCAAGTACAGCCCTGCCATGGACCTCACCACACTGTCTGACACTGGTGCAGTATTTTCTGAGGGCTTTCCTGTTGCAAAGCAGAACCCTGCAAAGAGGACTGCAGTCCTCTTCATRCATCTCACTAGATATTTTGCCCTTCAATAGTTTCTGTGCTGCCTTAATCCCTAGATACCTTCCTGGAGACCTGCTTCTTAGCCTCTAGTCCCTCATCCTGAGTTTGTGCAACTGATTATTTCTGTCTATGTCAAATGTGGCACTACCCTCTATGAAATTCTATCTTTGTTTGTTTGTTTTTTCCCTGGATTGTTTCTCCAATTCGTCAGGCTTGGTTATAATGYCAGGCTGTCCTCCCCAGTTTGATGCTGTCTGTGAATTTAAAAGCATGCTTGCCAGTCCATCACCCAGGTCACTAATGAAAAATATTGAGTAGCACTGGGKTTTGGATATAACCCAGGGAATAATGCTCACTGCAGCCTCCCATTTTGGCACTGATAAAATGATTCTCTGKGTGAGTTTTCCTGCTAGCTAGATACCTGCTCAAGAGGTATTGTTCCCCAGCTTGTTTATGAAATACTGGCACTAGAAAAACAACTGCCTAACTGTTAAATTTGGTCACTGCACTCCGCTGTGAAGTGTCTTTTTGATAAATAGCAAAGGGACCAGCCATCAATCCCCGGTAAAACTTGGAATGAAAATTCTTGTTCTTGCAAACCAAAGCTATTCTTAGTGCTAAAATCCCCAACACAGCCCAAGTAAGCTRTGGTGAAGGACAGCATGATCGTTCTGCCACGTGCACGGGGCAGCCTGTGGCTCCCGCTCCGTTGGGGAGGCGGCGCKGGCTCGTGGCCCAACGCGCCGCTCTCCCCTGACCCGTTGGCTGCTCGGGCTCGTCCTCCTGCTGCACCACCAAGTGCTCGATCCCTCCATTCAGGGACCACATCCCCAAATAAATACCGTGCACATATCCTCAGCGATTTGTACAGAACAGAGACRTGTGCGTTTGCTCTAATTTTCTGGCCATCCCTTTGTTTCTCCCGGAGGGAGGGAGGAAGAAAAACAACTCAGCCTGTCAGTGGGGATTCTTGCTTAAAATCCCATGACACATCCGCAATGCCACTGTTGCATTTTTTTTTAATCCAGTCGGGCAGTAGTTATTTTTTATTCCTCTTCTGAGACCTGTTAAAAAAGAGGATGGCACTCTCTACAGCCTGTGCATTGGCAGGGACAGACTGTTTCAAGGAACTCTTTTCGTGCTTTTGGGGTTTTTTTTTTTTGTTTGTTTATTTGTTTTCAACAGCTTCATTAATAAGTGATAGGATAATGCAGCAGAATCTCTAAAACAACTACAAGAGCACATGGTCTGCTTTACAGGACTGGGGYAATTGTCATTTGGAAAATGGACAATGAATAAGTTGCAAGTAGAATAATGAGACTGTGGTTTGTTGTTTAAACACTAAACCATCTTAAACTGTTTTCAGTCAATAACCTAATCCATGCATGGATCTGAGCTTGAAATACATGTGCTTGTTGAAAGAGAAGTAGTAATGTAGGAGYATATTGCTTGCTTTCAATTCTGTCACTTACAAAGAATTCCAAAGAACRGATTTTTGAAGTTAAATGACAGCTGCTTCACTGCTGTATGTCACATAAGAAAGTGGCTGCTTACRTGTAAGTCTTCTTGCTAATCAACAAGCTGATAGTTGGATCTGTCTTCCTTGCCTACTCTGTTCACTCCGTTGGTTGAATAAGGTTKCACACTAAGATTTCAGTTATCACTTGCAATTATTTTCTTACTTCCAATATATATATCTGAAATCAAGGTTCATGAGCCAGTTTAAAGTAGCAGCACATGTGAAGACAATGATAGCCAACTATTGACATGGAAGCATTTGTTGATATTATACGTAAATCTGCTGAAAGCTGCAGAAGAGACCAGTAAGTTTGTTGATGGGTTAATATCAACAGCAACATCCTCTTTAAAACAGTTGAAGTCTAGAGTAAGAGGTGTAATGGATATACCACAGRATGGAGTGCTTCTATACTTCCACTGGGTTTTGTTTTTATCATTTATTTATTGTGAGGAATGATTTCCACATGTAAAGTGAACATTGCTTTACAGTAATCAGGAGCTTCTAGATCTTTTATAGATATTTCGTGGCAATTAAAGTAACCTGTGCAAGGTAAAACACCACATGCCCATGCACTGTTGTTCAAGATATGGTCTTAATTGGTGATTCAGGAGAGGAGGAAAATTTAGAGACTTGCCTGGTTAAAAAGGCCTTCCAAAAACTAAGGAGCCCAGTGAGTGCCTGTAGGCAATATGTAGATTGCTGGAAAGAGAGAACCTTGTCAAGAGCAGAGTGACAAGTAGACTTAGCAGCTGACATAGATCAAGAAAGAAAATCTTACAATTTAGACGATGTTACAGATTTTAAGACATATAGATTTGAGTTGGACATGTTTGTTTAAAGACTTCAAATGTACAACTTACTAAAAAACTTCAAGCACAAYGAAAAAAATATTTAAATTACTTCAGAAAAATCACAGTTTAACACCTTTTTATATCTAAGTTTACCTAGACAAGAAAATGAAWGTATTTATCTTAGCAACAAGGGCAGAATAACTATCATAATTGTAGCACCAGAGTGAAGAAACTGTAGCAGGAATCGCATGGAAAGATCCTTGCCCTGAAGGTGACTGTGATGAGGAAGCACAGACTCCTTCCCATGGGTCTGTGTTTATAGGTCAAGCGTAACATATAGACATAATAATTAGGTTGAGATCTGCTATAGGTAACACTTTGGTGCTAAGAATCCAAAATGAAAATGTATTTTAGGAGGAGAGCTGTAAAGCTCCCACTGGCTTCCATGTGGTTAGATTCATCCCTTCATTCCATACACAAAATTGAATCTGTAATAACAGTTGATAGTAACTGGAGGCAGGATGCCCTGATTATTCTTTTCATCAGATTAATACTTCAGATGAAATAAATTTATGGCATCATTTCAAAGTCAGCATGATGATTTTCTCCTTACATCCATTGATAGTTTTCTGGAAAATAACCACACAATTTCTGCAGATTTACAGAAACCTACAGTGATTAACCTAAAAATAAAATGCCGCCTAATCTGAATACTTAGAGAGAAAAATGCCTTTCTTGCATTCAAAAACTGATGAGAAGTAAACTAAATAATTTGGTGAAACCAAGAACACTCTGCAATTTGATTTCCTCCCAGTGACTTAGATGACAAATGACAAAATTTATAGCCTATGGAAAGAAATAGCTGCCTGGTAATGACAAACGTAAAAGCAAAATCGAGTTGGGTAATCATTTTCCTTTTAAAGCTGGCCACAACTGTAAAGAAACTTAAATCACTGCTATTTCTGTTGCTAACATTTGAATATATATTAACAAACTACTATGATGATAAGAACCAGAAACATAAAGGAGATTACTGACAGGATGTTAGGAATTTGTTTTTCGTTCCGACTTTTATCTACAAAGATTGATTTCCAAATTCTAGTTTCTTTTCTTCTGCCACATTTATATTAGCAAAAGTCCTSTGGAGCTTGTTTCAGTGAGCTGCTGTGACCTTCATTCAAGCTCTGATTGCTGTCAGGTTTTATATGCCTCTCTCAGGAATAGGGACCTTTGGACTTCCACAGGWTCAGGCCCTGCACTTAGTGATCTGTATTATGAGAAAACGCAGAATTGCAGTGTTGTGAAATGAAGTGAGAACTGTGAATGAAGAACATTGTTCTTCAGGGCATAACATCCTCTTCAGCTTGTGAAAAATGGGAAGAAACATGAAGTATAAGTGGCCTGCTGTTGAAAGGGACCAGAGGGAGAGCAACATTCTCTGGAAGAGATGATATGGAAAAGGGGTCAGCACAGGGAACTGAGCAGCTGAGAGGCTGCTTTTTAAGTACGTGCTTACAAACTTCTTCAAAGTCTTCAAGACACTTCTGGCTTAAAAGTTAGACAAATTTAAATTATTCCTGAAACTAAAAGTTATGTGCAAAAATGAGAATATTAAGGRGGTGGAGTATTTACACTCAACACTTTCCAATCATTCCAGTTAGAACACTGTCTGTTAAGACGCATTAAATTGCCTTCAAAAATAACAAATACACTAATGCAACTAATACAGTGAAAAATAGGTAGCAGTTGGAGTCCTCAGTGCCCTTGCATGTAAGGCAATAGTCAAGATTATGATAGTATTTTGGGTACRTTTGCGAGAACAGCCCGAGTTTCATCAGTAGCATCATAATCTGATGCAGCACTGCCTGTGCTTTGGCCAGCTCTGCAGAATAATGACAGCTTTCTAAGGATGGAGGTGAAATCCTCTATTTACGCATCTGCAGTGATATATTTTCTGCATAACATAAAGCCTTTTTTGAAAGAATTCGCCAAAGGGCTTTGGAGATTTCTGATTTCTAAGTTATGCCATTAGCACTTGCAATAAAATTAGGATGGTTAAAATCATATTTTTCATGTGCCACAGCTGTTTATTATCTGCACAAATATGCACATCCTGTTGCAGAGTATTGTGACCAGAATTTCACACAACATTTTACCACATAGTCAGAAAAAAAGAATATTACAATTTATTCTGTTTTACATGTTGAGTCTTGCAAAAGAACCAAAAATGCATGGTTTTTTTGCCTAAAATCAAACATGATAAGCTTATTCTTCAAAACATTTTTCCATTTAGAAATTATCTGAAAGGAAAAGGGGGAAGAGCCAGTCTTGTCAAAAATTCCTTAAGCAAGTGCMTATGCAGACTGTGTTTATCTTCTACATATTCAAGGTCCTCTAAGACACCAGACTAAAGGCCTTCAGTTAGATGCTGTTCACAGCGACGTTTATAAAAAAGTAACCAGACAGTTTCAATACGCAGCGGAGTACTTAGATATTTCCCTGTACTTCCTATTAAAGCCGAAGTCTCTCCGATGAACACACAGGACAGATTTGCTGCGTTCCAAACTGGAGATATGTTGCTATATGGAGGTGTTGTGGGGCCAAAGGTTTGAAGTCATGCAGAATTTGYAGTCTGCTTTTTCTGAAGCATCATCCCCAATCCAGTAGAAGCTTAAAGAATTTGCCTTAGGCTGGATGAATGGAAAGCAAATGAGAGATGGAAGTTCTTCTTCCAGAGTAGACAGCACTCTTTTAAACTCAAGGTCTAACAGTCATAAATGACATAAAAATCTTATAGATTGAAGTTGCAGCAGGGTTTTTTTTTTTTAACATCACTTAATTGATGAAAAAGTACACTATTTTTGTCCTGTTTAAGACTTTTTTTTTTACAAGTGCAGCATGGATTTGTTGGGATGTGTCAATACAGAGTGGAAGTACATTCTGTGGTGCTCTGATCCAGGACCATCTGAAGCCAGAGAAGCAGACCAGACCCTGCTGAAATCTTGATGCCTCCCTTGATGCTACGAAGTATTTCAGTTTCTCCGAATATTTCTGCCAGAGCAACCTGTATATGGCCAAGGTGATTCTGTAAAGCGTAGCTTTCCTTGAAATGGCAAATGCAAATAAAATTAGGCTATAAATAAATGAAAATAGTTGTTAAACCTTCTGTGCTAGGCTTTTGGAGAGCCTGCCTGGTAAACATCATCACTTCCAGTAATAGAGTCTCACCCCAGTTTTGTGTTAGATCACTGATTCTTGTCAGGATTTTCAGAGATGCCCTTGAAAATCAAGCTTTGCCTTCATAAGCAATTAAACTGGCAATGTTTTCTTATACTAGTTTGCATTTCTAATCTTTCTTTATATGTTGCTCAGTACATGGGCTGTCTCAGGAGTATGATGGCTGCAGTGACCAATGTTGGAAGAAGAGTGGGAGTTWAAATATCTCTTTTCTTTGCACCTGTAGTAACTCACAATTAATTAACTCACTGGTCAAAAAGTAATAGTGAATTTTTGTCTCTTTAAAAACACTTAGAAACTTTTAGGTTGTAGACAGAAAAAGTTAAAAAAATTTATTGACATAAGAGCTGGGCATCAAGTACATCACTCCAAAGTGTATATGCACATTTTTTTTGGTGCTAATCAACCGTAATGGTTATATTGCTGTGCTAAATTAAGTTTGATATTGGCACAAGTAAGCAGTAACTAATTTTATTTATAGTGTCTGTTGGTAATGGAGCCCCTACCGTGTAGTGCTTTGAATTATGTAGAGCTCACGTCTGCATCTGTTTCTGCAGTATACTTATCCGAAAGCTCATGGAAGCACTACAAATACGATTTGTGAAAAAGACCTGAAGGGGTGTTATTTATCTTTTTCTTTAGTTTTCAAAAAATAGAGGAAATGCTAAAGAGCTGGTAGATACTGTTGTTTTTGCAACTGATAAACAAAAATTGGTTGGGTCCTACAGGAATCCGTCCTGTGTTCTCATTAACATTCACCTCAAAATGAATGAACCACACTTTCAGACAAATTTATGGGGCACACAGTCTATAATTTCCCCAGTGAAATATTGTAGTCTGTTGCAGGACTTGGGAATAGAGTCCATACCTCATTAGGCCTAAGTTTTATTGTGAATGGCAGCCTAATTTAATTTTCAGTCTGGCTGTTCCAAAGTAAAGAAACAAGCAGATAGTCGTTATGAAAACAAATCAAATAAAACTTGGTGTTTATACTGGCTGTATTATCTTTATCAGACTGCATTAAACATTGATATAAGTGTAATTGGTAGATATATATAGAAGATACAGTCAAGAAGACGTRTATGCAAGGTGGGTTGACGTGCTACAAAAACTGAGGGCTGCTGCTTGAAGTTTTCAATTAACAAACTGAAAATGTGTCGCTTTCTATTCTTCAAAAGTGTTTGAGCAGGAAGCCAATTTTCTTCTCCTGATCTCTTTCACAACTTCTAAAAACATGTTCAAAGCCATTTCTGCTTCCTTTGCTGGGTGTTTCCTGTGTGCAAGTAGTAAACAACTGCACACATCAAATATCTTTCCCTATGTAAATTGAATTCTGTAGGGTATAATGTTTCGGCATTCAAGCAAAGCTCAGTACAAGGTGGAGAGGAAGATGATTTTATTTTAAGACAAAACTGATTCACACATTCACACTCTCATATCCACAAACTCCTAAGCATGAAGACACGTGTCCAACTAATCTGTCTAGCATTCAGGCCCTGGTCCTTACTGTTTCTCCTCAGTTCTTTGTTTGATGTCCATATGCTGGTTTCACAATGTTCATGAGCTATTTGCAACCTTCTGTGTGTCCATGCCCACGTCTTCGACTCACCAGGATTTGTACTCAGCCTGTTTTCTCCTGCTCTGTGTGCCCTGGGAGGCTCTGCTTCCCTCTMTGTGCAGGGGTCTAGATGACCTCTAGGAGCCATCAGCACTTGCCAATCTTCTGCTGTCGGTCCCATTTGTTCTCCATTTGGGGCATGTCTGTTAAGAGACTCTGCAACAGGCCATGATGCTGGTGCTGTTTATCCCCTACATGCAGGTGGCTGCAGTCCACTTGATTCACCTTAGCTATGCAGCCCTTAATGTTTCAAGCAGAAAGTAAGACCCATCGTGCACAGTACGAAGCCTATTTGCTCAGAACTGAAGCATCCAGACCTTGTTTTCACATTTCCTCCTGTAATTAATCCTACCTTAGCTAGTAGCCCAGCTAGAAGTTTTGCACATAAACCTTTTAGATTAGTGACAACAAAATCAAATATACCCTTTTAAAAATATTTCTGTGGTGCACATGAAAAAACAAAGGGAAGTTTTAAGTCAACACAATATATTCTCTGAACGAATTCACTCAACTCTGCTGCAAAGGCATGCAATTTGATGTGGATTAAAAAGGAAAGATTAAATGGCAAGAAGTGAGAATAAAACAACAGAATGGGACACTAGCCTTTCTCGCTAGGTGTTTAGGATCCATAATAGAGAGTGCAGTTAYATAATTGTAAATAACTTAATTAGCTGTCAAAGCTGATTAAAATTTGTTCTTGTAATTGACTTAAGAAAAAAAAAATCTCACTCCCTAGCTACTCTACTTAGCTGATAATAAAGAAGTGATTCCGTTACTGGACTGGGTGCCAGGGGTTTCACTGGTTTTATTGTCTCGTCTGTCTTAACACGGAGTTAAGTGACTCCGTGTACAGCAGTAGCCTCATTCCTGGAAACCCAGCCTGTGGGTCTCAGTGGCTGTGTGTTTTGGTCAGGGAATTTTTTTTTTCCACCATTATTCCACCCTCTTTCTTATAGCACCAATATATGTGGAAGGGGATTGCTTCGTCTTTATGTGTCTTGTGTGTGTGTAGTAGCTAGAATGGTGTTTAGAGATATAGAGATATCTAACATAGTCTCATCTGCAGTTGTGCCTTTATTTAAATATTTAAAATATGGGCATCAAGCAAATATAGGAAGAATATGGATATCAATCAGATGACCTTATTATTGGTCTGCCAGGCACAAATTCCTACGTGTTCTGCCAACAGATGCATGAGACCTGCTGAAGTTTTTTACTAGAGCTTTCTGCGGCCATTATGGCCAAGTGGCATTCGGTGGGTCTGAGAATTCTCTTCTGGCAGAGAATTTATCTTCCAGTCGGGTCTGYAAGCCTTCAAAATAGCTAGTACAAAAAGGGTAATTATCTTGATTTTATTTATCCCGCTATAAAGTGTCAGCACCTTAATCTAGTTCATCAATTATCCAGAGAAGAAAAACAGCCTAAGTATTACAGTTTTCGTACCTGTTTGTGTTTTAAAAAAAAAGAAACAATTATGTGGATAATTAAAAGACTATTTAATTAATTATATCTGAGCAGCCATTAGAGAATTCATCTGTCCAATTTTAAGTGCAAAATGACTTGAATGCACGGAAAATTGGACAAATAAAAACACTGACCCACAGCATTTTTTTTTCTATTATTCTTTTAGGAAAAACATTAAATTTAAGAATCATATCCTCAATAAAATGAGAACAAATACCATTTTCTAAATCCTCTGCAGGACAAAAATTCTTTCTTAGTCCAGRTTTGCATAAACTCTCTTGCATTCAGAGGATCCAGACCAAAAGGTATTGCTCTTAGTTGTGTGAGTCACAATGTGATCACTGCTTTGGCCATTTTGGCCAAATCTACCAKTATGGATTACAAGCTTTTGTTTGTGAGCTTCTCTTCTTGGGATGTATGCCTGGGTACAGGAATGTTATCAATCACTGTTATTTTTAGAAATTGCTGTGAAATAARAAGCAAATTAAGAGAAAGAAAGATKAAATGAAAGACACAGATGAATTTCTGCTATAATGGGAAATGTGTTTGYACTTCTTCGCTATATAAGCCTTTATCTGGTCATTCTGTCATTTTAACCCCAAGAAAGTCAGTGCCCATTCTTAGCACTACACACTGGCCGRGCAAACCAGTGACACAAATATCAGGCCAGTAGCATAGGGGAGAAGAAATGTCTGAATTCAGTTTCTAAAATATTTATGGGTAACTTGGCATTCAGAAGCCAGGCTGAAGCTCCAGAGATATGAAGGTTGTTGAGTTTTACTTTTTTCTTTAAGCCTGACCTCTTTGTTGCCCAAAGCATGTCTCCGTTGTTCACTTCACCTTAGATATTCAGCAGCACTGTTGAATAATTCAGCTTTACCTGAGCCTGAAACTGAAATAAATAAATAAATACAAGTGAATGGAACTGCACAAAGCTTGGTTGTTGGGCTCTGTATCATACCTTTCAGTACTGTAAGGGAAGTGCTATGCTCAAATTCTTGTTTATGGGCAAAGAGGAAGCACACTTTATATATAAACACCATGATGTGTGAAGAATCRTTGTCAGTCTATAATTACTAAAGAAGAAAAAAAGAATAGTTCTACATAGAAAATAAAGATCTCAATAATAATACTAATGCAGTTGAACAATAGACATTCTGTATATTAATTGCTGATGGTAGGCTCACTCTTTCATAGCTCCTTGGTCTCCTAAGTTCAGTGGTCTCATTGTATGGTTGGTAGTAAAACTGTTGCAGTGAGCTGAGACCTTAGCTGGGAGACTCTTAGCATGTTGATAGTTTCTTCTTCCTTGCTCTAGGAACCCTTTGGGGGCATTTTTATATGTTTACTAATACGCTTTTATAATTTTTTTTTTCTTCAGTCACCTGCAGTTATCTGAATTTACTATACATGGGTCCTTCTACCTTTTTTGAATAGTATTGATAGAACTAGGGGAAACGGCCACAAGTTGAGGCACCAAAAGTTCCRCAGGAACTTGAGGAAGAATTTCTTAACGGTGAGGGTGACAGAGCACTGGAACAGGCTGCCCAGAGAGGTGGTGGAGTCTCCTTCTCTGGAGATCTTCAAAACCCGCCTGGACATCACCCTGTGCCACATGCTCTAGGGGACCCTGYGTGTGCAGGGGGGTTGGACTAGATGACCTCTACAGGTCCCTTCCAACCCTAGCCATTCTATGATTCTATGATTCTATTTTTCTTTGTTATCCCTAAAGGCACTTTTATCCAGCTCCACATCCACATTTCTTTACTTGAACATGGTTATGTACCTGGTTTGTAGCTGTGTGGTCTCCAGTACCCACCTGGCCCATCTCGTATCCCCCCATGCTTGCCCTCCTCCATGTCCCATCTTAGGTTTACACTTTTCACAGATTCTGCTGTCATCATGGTTTGTTATTTCTCTACCCAGCTTCATGGTGTAGGAATCACGAATATCTAATTCTGCATAGAATAACTGCTTATTCATGCTGTCTCTATAAAGCTGGAGTTGTATGCACAAAGATGCACAAGAATAAAGCAAATTAGGTATAGACAACTGGTCAATTAGAGAAATTGATGTCACAACTAAAAGGAGTATAGCAGAACAGCAGGCTGAGGCCTTGCAGGTTCAGTGCCTGGACTGTTAGTGATGGTAACGCCACTGAATTTTAAGACTATTTGGTTACAGAATATACTACTATTTTCCTCTTAAAAATATGATGCTTAAAATACTTGCTCATGCTTAAATGTAGCCATAAAAAGATGGAAATCTGAAAACTTTCAGATATTTCTTCCTTATATAGAAATCTACAATTTCTTTAGATCTACATTTCCAGGTATAAATTATATCATAATGTAGGCAAGATTGACAGTATATACAAAAGACTAAGCAATCAAACCATGCAATCATTGTAAAAACTCAAATCCTGAACTGAACCCAGCTGAAGTAACCTTAAATGACTACAAATGTGTTAAGAGTAGAAATGTAAATTTAAGCTACCTAGGTAGCTATAAACCTACCTGCACATAATATATTATTTCTAGGGTATTTTAGTGTCTACACTCCCAGATTAGAGGCGAGTGATCTTTTCATGCTGGGTACAATACATTTTTCACTTTGATCTGAATTTGACATCTGTGAATCACAGCATGAGCTCAGAGTATTTGAAAGGAAGGATGGAAGAGGCATCCTCCAACCTTGCCACCAGAGAGTGACAGAGCCGTGTTGTTCCTACAAATGAGACACACCTTTTGAGAAGGTACCCGATATACTAGCATATTTACCTAATATTGAGTTGACCTATTGAGTCTGGTAGGTATAAAATTCATAAAAGATTAAGGCTTTTGAAATGTCAGGCTTTATGGATACAAAGAAAGAGGAATGAATAGATGAAAGCAGTGAGGGTGTTCTCCTGAGCTGAAGGGCGCTTTCCATTGCTGGAGGTGGGAAGCTCTCTGTGGGGTTGCTGCATCTGGGGAAGAAACAAGGGCTCAACAGTACTACAAAGAACTTTTAACAGAAATAGGTGAGTATATACACTGGTAAATATAATAGCACCAACAGAGCAAGAACAGGGTAAGAAATAATGGCTATTTAAAGTCAACTTCTAGTCTACAAAAGGCACAGCGTGGCACAGGCGTAGGTGACTGATCGCAAACCGTGGTGATTTGGGCTGAGTCAGAAACAGGAGAGAAATCTCCTGTTTCCTAGGCCKGTTTGTTCTGCTCATGGTGATGCCTCAGGCTCCTGAAATGAATCCCAGGGGTGCTCATCTCTTCTGTCAGGTGACAGTTTGAGATCTCCCAGAAAGCCTTCTGCTCTTTTTTCTTCATCCAACACAGGACAAAGTTTTCAGCCTTATGCATTCTCAAAAAAAATGTCTTTTAGGCTTGATGCGTCACTAAGGCACAAAAACATGCATTTTTAGAGAAAGGATAAGGGAGGAGCATGAGATCATCGGATTGTTCACCTTCACAGCAGCCTCAACTGTCTTCTTAACAACTGTTTTTTTAACAACTTGCCATAACAACTTTTAACAACTTGTTATATCTGCTCAGAAGTGTCATAGGAAGAACTTTGCTGCCATCAGTGCTTTCTCTCAGACAGCAAAAAGCAGGAATAGAGCTCATTTATGAAGAGACACTATACGATTGATGACTGTCAAAAGTAGACTTTGATAACTAATAATAGAAAGGTCAGAGTTGAAAATGCAATAGCTAATACATCRTTTTCACTGAAACTAAGTAGTTGCTATTGGTTATCATGAACATCTGTAATAGCTTCAGTCTAGAAATTCCGGGTAGTTTAAGGGCAGACTCTTGTCATTTGGGTCTTTTTGTGATCTATCTACTTGTCCCTTTGCTAGGGCAATAAAAAWTCCTCTTTTGTAGAAGTCACATAGAAAATAACAAATTCAAGGGGAATGATATGACATTCTATCACAGTCAGTGATTTGTTAGATAGCCGTTCTGTGGACAGTTTTTGGAAGATKGCATTAAATAAATGTTTTTGCAAAAAAAAACTTTACTGTTCCTAAGTGCAAAGAGTACATACGTACTCTTTGGATTTCATCTACAGAATATTTTCKGATAGCATTGGTGTTTTATGTGATTTACAACCATCTTGCAAACCTATTATGGAAATTTTAGTGGCTTAGTTACACAACCTGCTAACTGAACTCTGGATAGTAGTGACAGGTGAATATGCWTTTTGGCCATCACAAATGCACTGTTGAAGGCTGGTATTTGGAATGGCCTGAGGACCTGCAGGAACAATTGAACAACCTCCCCTTTAGTGATAAAAGCAGTGCATGGATGCTGAATATCAGTCTCACACAGGGTGTTAGCCWAAGGGAGCAGAAGAAGTTAGCAGCTTGCCTATAAGGAAAGGTGTCCTCAGGACGAGGAAAACTTGGGTGAGAACACCYGACTTCTGCATGACTGTATAGGACTGCTGCTCTCTGCAGTATAATGCAGTATAAGTTGCTCATTTAGACTTATGTTAGAAGCATTGTCTTGTGACAAGTTACAACATGTCRTTGCAGCAATGTCATTAAATCATAAAAATTGAAAATATTACAATTTTGCCCTTTCTCCTCCCAAAACTTCTCTAGCTTCAAAGGGGATTGTTAGAGGAGGGGCAGAGGAAAGGAAAGGAGAAGCTGATGCTTCAGTACCTTTAAAGCGGTCTCATTTCAGAAATGGGGAGTTCAGCAGTTCCAAAGAAGAAAGGTGTTGAACTGGCAATGAGAAACAAATGTACCTTAAATCACTCATATGAATTTATTATTAGTCTGATCTTCTAGCTTGTTTTAATTAAACTTTAAACTTCTATATTACCACCAAATACTTCTTTGTGTGTGTGTGTGTGTGTGTGTGTGTGTGTGGTTAATTCTTCCATTTTGAGGCAGATTTAATCTTTTCCCATGTCTGAAATGTGTAACTATGTTTTTTATTTTATTATGAATGACAATAAGTGGAGAATTAAAGCTAGATGTGATGGCACAGCTATTTGAAAGAAAATWCTCCTCTTGAATCCCAGAATTATTGATGTCTGAATATGCTCCTCATACGTGTGTTTTAACACATAAAGCATGGTACCAGCTTTTCATAAAATGTAGAAAAAAAAAAATAAAATTTTTATCCAGTGGGAGAAATATTAACTAACAGGCATAGAATTGTTGTGTAATGTAAGAATTTATCCCATCTACTGCTTTCTCAATAATCTATTTGACTGTGTGCGGCTGGGAGAGAGAGGGAGAATAACAGCCTAAGGCTTGTTCCCATGCAATGCTTTCACCTGGTGCCTTGTATGGGAAATTGCACGTTTGTTTGCGTTGGCGGGTTCATGAACGGCGCCGGGGAGAYGACTCCCCTTCAGGAGCCTCTCGCTGTCACCGTGGAAGACGGACGAGTCGCGCTCTGCTGAGTGAGGAGCTAACAAACTGCGGAAGGGTTGGAGCCCACCGCCAGCCCCTGCCCAGGAACGCTGGCGCTGTGGAGAAGGGGGTAAMAGGGCCAGCAGTACCAGCTGGGTGTCTGGGAGAGCTGAAGCTATGCCTAGGGCACTAGGTTCTATTTTCTTTTAGATGCTTTGGTGTTGTTATTTTTAAGGCCAACCTGGTTGCTMTTGTCATTTATCCCAGAGGGAGCAGAATCACGGACACTGAAAAAGTCAGGACTRCTGAAATAATTGCGGCTCTTCTATGGTAAGGGTAGCACACAACCTYGCTGATGGGGTAGAAAAATATTTAATTTAGCTTAAAAATGTTRGGTATATGGTTCAAGACCTGAAAGAGTAAAAAAAAAAAAGAAATATCAGTAACTTATAGATGGGTATTCTGGCGTAGTTTCATTCAATACAAGGGCAAGAACGTGTGCCATTCCTTTACAGCTGTTCTCTTCAGCATCTGCCTGTGCTGAAACATTTCAGACTGCTGGGACAGCCTGTTCAGCTACCTCAGTTGCTGCTGCTTTTTATGATCCATTCCCCTCTGAGTAAAACCACCCTGCCAAAAAAGAAGATGAACCACTGCACATACTGCTACAGCAGAGCAGTGCAGCTTGCTGCACCTTGGGGCGTGCACATGTGAGCCTAGCCCATATTAGAAAGGAAAAACAAAAMCAGGGCTGTGATGGATCAGGATAGCACACAATATTACCTGGCAAAACTAAAAATACTTAACATTTTACATAAGCTGATACCCTGTTCTTATCATGCTTGAATAGCTTTTCTTCTCTGTAAGGTTTCCTTGTGAGTGCAAACAAGTTTGTTCTGCAAATGTATGCACAGAGACAGGCTATACAGATATCTCCAATTTCCCAGTAGGACATCTTCAGAGAAACCTCAGAAAACTGGAACACCTTTCAACRCAGTATTTTTTGTTGCCTCTTTCAGCAGACAATAATAATGATAAAAGTCTATTGTCTTGTAGTATGCGTGTCTTCAGATTTTACAACTCTGCAGGAATATATATTTTAAAATAATAAAGAATCTACCCCTCGTTTTTATTTTCATTCTTTCATGTATGCCTGATGCCCTATTAAGAGAATAGGAAACTAAATGATTAAGATTCTTATGCATCCACATTTTGGAACTATCCTTCACCTTCCCTTTTGGATTAGAAAATTGTTTTCATAATTTTTGATGTGTCACACCATTTTAATATTTGATGCTGATGTCTTAGAGCCAGTCTTGGCTGTATAAAGTATAATTCTTAGTCCATGGTCAGATACATATATTTCCTTGGAACTCTTAAKAGCCTCTAGCTGTACTAGGCTTGCTGGCTGGTTATTGATATTTAATTGATATTAAAGAACATTCCAGTATTGATATTCTTTCTGCACAGAGAGATGCGAGGGYTAAGATTTAATAACACTTTGTGAGAACCTTTCAAGGATATGCAGAATCTTGCAGAGCTACTTCCTACCCTATCTTTTCACAAGATACAAGCCAATAGTGGGATAAATCTGGCCAAATTAAGTATGTGCACATGTAAGCATTGCTTAAGCACAAATACGAAGCKCTTGCCTAATTAGTGACAGCAGAGGATGGCTTATGTAACATTAGAACAGGTTGCTTAGGAAAGAATACTTTGTCTTGCCTCCTCCTACGCTCTCTGGAGACTGCAAGACAAGACGGTTCATTAGCAGGATCGTGACCCGGAATGCTCCCACACGAGTATGCTGCTCCTGCCGAGAGCAACCCATTTCTTGAACACAGTAACCTATAACATAAGCCAAAGGATATAGAATAAGCTTCCACCCTTAAGCAATTGCTAGGATTTTTTTTTAATGTGACATAGCCAAGGTGCATTTTTGCTCAAGAGGAAAATGAAGTCAGAGAAGAATCAGCATTGTACCTGGCCCAAATTTTAAGGTATAACCATCAGGAAYAGGTAACTCTTCTCGACATGTTCTCCATTGGCTGATGCAGCAAAAGGTCCAGACATTTTATTGCAACCTTGTAAATACAGATCTTGTTGTTAACTGGTTCACACCTTCACATTTTGACATTTAAGAACTGACATAATGAGGTTCGGCTGCAGAGCTCRTAAACAAGGGGAAAGAGATTGTAACTCTAAAGAACTTTAAATCATGCTTGTACTTACCAGATGTACCAAAATGCAAAAGTGTGCACTTATAAYAGAGGTGATGCCAGTAGATGGTGCTCAAGAACACGACGACTTTTTTTCTGGTTCAGTAGGTCCGGCTAATCTATCTACAGTATGTGCAGCCTTCTACATACCTGTGGAAAAGGGCTAGAGCKCAAGAAAAATCCTATACTAGTGCATTCTGTTCATCCCTAAATAATGCTTTGAACCCTCTGGGTCATGATCTGCCCGGAACAGGGGTCAGTGCAATTCTTTCTTCTTTTGTCAGGTCTAAGATGAATCAGTAACAAGTCATGATTGGTGTTTCAAGTGATGCTGACAAATCTGACAGCGAGGGCACTGCTGATTGCCCACGAACCATATTTTTATCTGAAAAGTTGTATTGTGTGGCTTATTCAGAGCATTCGTTTCCTGGTGAATTGTCAGTGTTAGAAAGGTGTCCAGGTGCCCGGGAAGCTGCTCAGTGCTGCAATGCCACTGGTCTCTCGCTTTATTTTGGCTGTGGATGTGATACCAACAATCTGCACACTGTTATAGGCAGGGCAAAACATGCATGGAAAAAAAATAGTTAAAGAAATCTTATGCATTTTAAGGYGTTTTCATTGCTTTGCTATAGTTTGCAGAGGAGTATGCGGAGAGGTTTACTCTCCATTAAACAAATGTTTCATTTCATAGGGAGAAGCACTACAAAAAATGAATTTAGAAATGATGAAAAAACATTTTTCTATTTTTTCTTGGAATGTGGGGATTTTCTGCATTGTTTGTGTTTCCCATAAATAGCAGGATGCCACCATTTGCAGAGAACTGCTACTGGGTTTTTCCTTTCGTTGCTGGGATTACCAAAGTGGTTCCAGAACACAGATGAATCTTTAACACAAAGTGAAGAATTCCTGGTGATATGGGTTCTGTTTCACTTATTTCCGAYTGTCTAAACACTTTGGACATTTCTTCCTTCACCAGATCACAAAAAAATATAACCACTCAAATGCAACACCAATGGTTTACTTTGCACACTGCTTCTGTGTTGCCTATCTCGGAGTCTTACCTGTTCAGCATCTTGCAATGTTTGATTTGTAACTTGTCAAACACATTGAGAAAGGGAACGACATCAAATCATCCCATTTTCAAGGACCTCACAGCTGCAAGCCCTGAGACATCTTTTTCTTGATTCAAATTTGAGATGGACTCACAGGAATCAGTGGCCAGGGCAGTGGATTTTAATTCCTTGCTAAAGTGCCTTCCCACCCCAGTGAATAGTGCTCACAAAGCAAGCTYAGCAAACAGTACCATGAAGGACAAGCAAAATCTGGCTATATTCTCCTTTCCTGATGGGGAGTGCTGGGAGAGAACCAAGCMCAAGGAGGGAACCAGGTTCAGTGTCCTGGCTGTAACTGTTCTCCCTGCTCCATGCAGCAGAGCATGTTTTCCCCTGAAAACTTAGCCAAGCAATTCCAGTTCTTCTTTAGCAGACAGAAGTTTTCAGGTTCCTGTTCAGCTTTTGGCTGAAACCTCTATTTTTAGCTTGAGATTTTCAAGYCTGAGATCTGATTTTGTGTCTACATAAGGAAGTGGCAGTTTTACCTTTCAGTTAAAAAACAGATCTAATAATTAGAGCTGCAAGAGGAGGCAGAATAATTATGGGAACTGAGGATGGCAGGTGTTCTCATGAAGACCCACTGAWGAATCTGGTTACCTGAGGCTTCTAAAATCATCTTAGCACTCATTAATCTGCAGAACAGTATTTGCATTCCTTTACATTGGCTAGCATTGACGTAGTGCCAGAGGGGATGGATTTTGCACCCTGGTGATTCTGGCTTATGTATTTCRTATAAAATGGAAGGTGTCACAGATAGATGTGTTTTGGAGGCRTAACTGGGCAGAAAGCATCATGGTATCATACAGAAACTGCAATTTYAGGCGTGCTGAATAAATCCAACTGGCAAGCACGTCTGGCTCTGGAATTTTCTGTGATCACCTTTTCACCATAGTTACTGGTATCGTGCCGAGTTTTATCTGAATTATAATGAATGTGCCCCCTGAAGTCCAATGTTCTACTATAAAAATGTTCAAAGTAATTTAAGAACCTATTGGAGAGACTAATATTTTTAATATCAGGCATTTTATTAAAAGAATCACAGAAACATTTGTGRGTTTTTAGAAGCTTTAATGGCTGCTATTTGAAAATAGGTATTTTCAGGTGTTCTCCATCCAAACATCTAATCTGAAAATGACTGTCCATAATTTGTTCMTAAAGTTTTGTTACGTGAAAATTTATCACAGCATTTACTACTCTGATGTGTGCAATAGCTCGTCTGAAACATTATTGTGAGACCTATTGTGAGACATCATCGAGACCTTTTTTCGTAGTACAATGTAAAGGGACAGTTTCTTTCAATATGTCTGAATATAAAAGTGAGTGATACAAAGATCATGTAATCTGCTATATCTTCTCAAAAATGAAAAAAAAATAAGGTTAAAAAGTAAATCACTCATAGAAATAACTACTAAGAGTGGAAGACTGGGGAAAAAATCAGTTTTCCAGTAGTCCTGTAGAAGACAAATATTAGAGATGGGTCCACAACTTCAGCCGAATGCTCTGCTTCAGATGGAAATTCAATTGTTATCCTTGTATCCTCATCCCCTTTCCCTCCTCCTATTTCCCTTACTCCAAAAAAAGAAAAAAAGTATATATATCTATATATGTGTCTGTCAAGGTAGGAAAGAAGGCAGGACCTCATTAGATTCAACATTTTTGTTTCCAGCTATTTTATTTCATTTGTATCCCTGTCTGTTATACAGAATATTAAATGTTCAAGCTAGTGCACCAGAATCTGAAAGCAATAAATACATAAATAGACATGGAAAATCTAACAAAGATGAAAAACAAGAAGAAGAAATTGAAAATGATTAGTCTCTTTTCCAAAGAGAACCCTGAGTTTGGGATGAAAGCTCTATCTGACTTCTTTTGACTGTAACATCATGTTCTGCTATGATAGGGAGCTTTATTCTCCTTGTTTAAAACGCAAAGTTGAGTCAGACCTCACTCTAAATACTCTAAAATGACTGGTGAGAATTAGGTTGGCTGGTAGATGAGTTTGTGAGARCTGGAAAACTTCACAGACACCTTCCAGGGGAGGGAGGGAAGATTAATCACCTCTCTCTATTGTAAAAGCAATAGTAGTGCTCAGGCATTGGAAGCAAAGGCTGTGATTGCTCATGACAACCTCAAAAGCATCATTTAGAGTGGGGTAGAAGGAAGAAAGAAATCAAATCTAAGAGCTAATGTTCCTTCCCCAGACTGAAACCAGGCGTAACTCAAGTCACTGGAATAAAATACGTTGCACTTGAACCTCCAGAAGCCTGACCTGAGGCACATGTAAGCATGAATCTTTCAGCTGACGTTATTAGATTTTGCACTGGAAGTTTGTGGCTACCTGGTTCATACCGAAGGTAGGAAAGGCCTGCCATACCCAGAAAACTGTGTTAGAGTAACCAGGGACTGAATCTTTTTCTCTTTCCTTCTTCTGAAATAGTAAAATTGCCTAATTCTAACTGTCAGAACCAAAGTGCCTGGAAATCAATGGAATTCRGTGAGAGTTGGTGAATAGCATAATGGTGACAAATAGCAGATGCATTATGTACCTTGCTTTAGGTTCTTGTCTAGCAGATGTGTTACGTACCTTGCTTTAGGTTCCTGTGGATGGAAAGCCACTAAAAATAGAAGCAGCTCCACTGTACAAGTCAGCCCAGGGAGTATAGCCCAGTCTTATCACTGTAAAAGAGTTTTCTTACTGGTTTGGGAATCTCATTCCTTCTCTGTGCCTGATGGATGAAAACAAAAAATCCTTTATAATTTCTGGACTTTCTTCTATATTCAAGCAAAAATAAAGGGAAAAAAAAAGGTTTACAGCAATAACTAACCTTTTTTTTTTCTCCCTCCCCATTTTAAAATCCTAGATATCAGCTGACACCAAGTATCGGTAGATCTCCTAAAGCCTCAATATGATTTATAAAACCTAGATAAAAGATAGGAAAATGCAGGAGAACATAACATTTGATTCAAGTAATAAGCAAAGTTGACAGAAATAAACAAAAAGAAACATTTAAGTATTGCAAAATAAATAGCAGAGACTTTTGGACTGGACTGGAGAGCCTATTGATTTTATTTGGAAAGTGGAGTGGCAGATTGCTACAGGTATCAGTTCAGGAGAGCTGATGCAGCATAAGAAAAGACAGCCTCTCCTACCAAAATTTAATTAYCTGGACACTAAAACTGCATCTTATTTTAAAAATTAATCTCCATTAAAAGAATAGACAATGTCTAAAATTGAAAGGCCTGTCAAGTGTTATTGGCAAATCTGATATGAAACTGCAGAATCTGGAGGGCAGACAAGAAAGATTGATTGCAGCTAGAGCAAGAAGCCATGATGAGATGATAATGGCAGTTTGACAGGAAAATGCATGACTGAGAAAGAAACTTGAGTTGGGACCCTGTAAGTGAGTGTTATCAAACTGCCGGTGTAAATGTGAAGCCCACCTGAAACCTGGAGGTGTTTGGTGTGCTACCTTGTGTCGGATGGTAAAATCCAAGGGCAGCAGCAGAACTGGATCTGTCCCTCTATCCTTAGTGCTTCTGAACCCCTACATGTTTCCAGCACAGGGAGACAGTCGCTCTGTAACTAGTCTCAGATCCTTGCACCCAACAGGGAAGRTGCTTTCAAATTTTCCTCAGGGGTGTTTCTCATTGAGTTGACYTGGATATGATACAATTCTTAGGGGAAATGATATTATTTAGAGAATTAATGACCATATATATTCCCTGGTCTTTTGATTTGATGCTGTGCTCAGTTATTCTACACTTAAAAGGTATTTTAGAAGCATAGTATATYATAGTATACTATAAGTGCATGTATGCATTGCATACATATGTGTATGTCTGTATTATATATGAAAATAGGAATTTTTCACAAGATGTTTTCCCATGAGCTTGAAGAAGGGGAGGCTTTTCCCTGAGACTGGCCAGCTTGAGAGCAGGAACATGAGAGCTGAGGAGGTTACACAGAAACTGAAGCAGACCACGAAAAATTCTGTGGTGTTCCAGGTCTCTTCTGCTTGAGAATGTGGACTAAATGGCTCTCAAGCAAAWATACCTGCTTGTGGAGTACTGTTTAGTGGTATTTAAAAGGCACACTCTCTTTTCTGTTTACGTAAATAAAATGCTTATGAATTAAATTGATTTCTGTGTTGGTTTCCTCAGTGCATCTCCGTAACACAAGAGATGGACTGGCTGGCATTTGTGGTTAATCATATTTATAGACCAAGAGAAAGTAAAAGAAAACAGAGATAACATATCTTGTATAAGAGCAAAGAAAAACTTCCTTAGTATTTGCCAGATGCGCATGAACGGTATGCAATGAAAGGCTCTATAGAAAGTGCATGACAGATCTAGATTGAGAGGAAGTTTGTAGGTCACATTTCCACTCAAGTTCATTCTCATGTATACTTAGAATACAAATGCAGAATTTTCTGGGCTCTATGCAATTAAAGCTGATTTGTGGACAAAGAACCTTCTGCCTGATATTTCAGTGCAACTGGAGAGTCAAAAAGGTCTTGACACCAACAAACAGCCAAATGCTTCTTGTTTATTAATGGCAGAGAAGTGTAAATCAGTGACGAAAAACAGGACTGCAAGTTTCATCATCACGTTTGACAAGATCACGTAGACATCCATCCTCATGCGTAAAAGAAAGCCCTGCAGAAGTCATTAGCGCAGTCAAAATACAAAATATGATATAATTCTTAGGGGAAATGGTCTTTATTAGAGAATCTGTGGTTTAAATTTGTCATAATGTCTGYTGCCTAAAACAGTGCAAGAAGCTTTCCTTTTGACATCAGTCATTCAGCAGAGAAAGTTCCATGTGTTTTTTTTCACATGGGATTAAKTGAGTCTCATAATTCATATACACACACACATATACATCGATTTTTTAGCACTGAGAGTTTAGCACTACAGGCCATACCAAATTAGTACATTCTTTTTGAAAAGAGAGACATTACAAAATAAACAAACACATCTTTAAAAAGCACTTTAGGAGAAACTATCCATCTAAATCTTTATTTCAGGGTGGAAAAAAAGCCTGTTTGGCTCTGATTTGATTTGAGGTTGTTTTTAAATGCATGTCTAATAGCGAAAGTTTCCACTGAGGGTTGTAGACATTCGGCACGTTTTAGAGTTGAGCAAGTATTATTTATATGTCTTTTGAGTTTGAGCATTGCAATGTTTAGATGGTTTTTATAATCTGTGGCTGGGGATTCAGCCTGTGGAAGGGCATTGATTCTTGCTCTTCACACATTTTGCCCCCTTGAATCCACCTCCCTCCTCAGTGTCTGGGGGATGGAGGCCCCTGTGCAGCGATGGGTCCAAGCTCTGCAGCACCTAAGGGAGGGCTGGATTTCTAACAGGGTCTGCACAGAAGTGTCTTCCACTCGTCATTCAAAACCATTTAATGCACAAATTTTGTGCTRTTCTCACAAAACACACTAGCTGGGGTTCCACCTGATCTTTTTACCCAGGGCTTTGGTGGGTTGCACGAACATATCCAAAGATGGGGATATCAAGTCCCTTCTCTAGCCTTTTGCAAAAATGAGCAAAGCAGCAAGCTGTCAGAACTGGAGGTGTCTCAAATCCTCCTCTGAGGCTATTCCAATTGGCAGAGGATGAATTAATATTCCCGGAGGTCTACTATAAAATGATGTAGTGGTTCAGATTTAGCATCTATAGTTTTCAAAGGGAGAGCAAATGGCCACAGAGGCAAAATGTGCCTTTCCCACCCCTCAGTCATCTCCTGCTCAYACTGTGAAGGAACAACACACATTTTTCAAATGTCTGTGCTGATTTTAACTTTCCTTCCACATTAAGTTTTGCATCATCTCTGATATCTGCTTCATTKTGGAGCTTGGTACATCTTCTCTTTGATTTTCAAAACATTTTATATGTAAGTGAACTAGGTGCCTTTTCAGAGACCAGCAAGAGCAWCTTCTTCTCTGGTGCTAATTAAACAGACTGTATCTGATTTCATTGTCTGGGGTTCTTTTTACAGCTGAGGTTTACTGAAAGGGTGAAAGAATTGACTGATTTTCCTGAGAGCTTAGTATAGAAACTCGGTCTATTCAGTGTGATGTGAGGGATTAATATAATTGATTTAGTGTGTTCAGTGTATGTTTGAGAATTACGGAGAGTAAAAGCAGGAAAGCATGGGATGGTTGCTTTTAATAGCAAGACATTGTTGCTTTGATGATAATCTACAGATTTCTGGATGAGCTGTTTGAATTGTATGAATTTGGGATAGATTACTGATAAAATTTTGAGAGTTTCTTGTCTTCTCTCCTTTCTCCCCCAGCCTAAAGAGYAAGGTGTTTGTTTGAGGTGTGTAGTGCTTGAAGCGTGAGCCATTCTGTTTCCATCTGCACCTCACACAGTGTGAGGAACAGAGCAGGACCCCCACGCAGGCTCCCTGGTCTCGCAGTAATCAGCAGCTGCACTCGCACCATCATGTTATGTGAAAATAGGACGATTCCGCAGGCGAAATGCAGCTTCCCAGGMCTCTGCCTGAAGGCAGGGCACAGAGCACAGGCTGCTGGCTGAGAAAAGACCTAATGGTAACTGCCGCCCCTGAATTCACAGTCTCCGCTGTTCAAATAAGAGAGCAGCTATTTTCTCTTGATTATTCTCATCACCTTCCTTTTCAGAGGGTTCACCGCAGAGAGACCACAGCTGCGGTGCCAGGCTGCAAGTTCAGCCCCTTTTCTTCCTTGCCAGACACCAAAGCTTTGCAAAAGTCAGAGGTTCTGTCTGAGATTCAGAAGTTTCAGATTTTTGAAAAGTGTATGTAGATAGGCAGGCAGATAAATAGATAGCTAGGGATATAGTCTTCAGACTGAATGAGAAACTGCAGCAGAAAGTGGTAAGAGATTAAATAAAAGGAGAAATTGGCCAGGGAGAGAAGCAGGGCAGTAGATGGAGAGTGCAAGAGAACGTGCTCCAGCACGGGGGGCTCTGCTTTGAGCAAACCTGGACAGGGGTGTCCTGTCCTGCCCTCTCTGCAATCCGATGCAAAAGTGTCACATAGCGAGGATTGATCTGGGTAAGGGATGAAGGTCTGAGTTCTGGAAGGATTTTAAGGTCTTGTCAATGTGTAGTGTGTGTGTGTGTGTGTGTGTGTCTTTTTTTTTAATCTGAGTTTCAAAATGCTCAGCAGAAGATTGTTTCTGCTCAGTTTACTTTTGTGAAGGCAAGGAGAAAAGCTTAGATTTTATTTGAACGAGTAATTTTTAGGGCTTAGAATCATGACGCAAATAAATATGAGCTCCTTGGTGAGGAGCATTACAAAACATTCCGTACAAAATAAGTGCATATGCATAAATAAATTTGGTTMTCTTTGGATGTACAAGAAGCACTGCTGTGTATAGATTCAAGAGGTTATTTTTACTTGGTCATCAAGCATTGCTAAGACAGGTGGAGGAATGCTGATACATTCTAGTATCAATAATATGTAGAGGCTGCTGAAACATTTATAAAGATACAGAAAGAAGCACAGAAATGCTTTTGAGAGCTGGGAAAAAATATTTCTGTGAAAGACTTAGGAATTCAAATCTGTTTAACATCTTAGAAAGACAGAAGATGATTTGATTGCTGTTTGTAAGTATTTTCATGTGGAGAAAATACGGGATACAAAAAGAATTGTTAATCTTGCCAAGAAAAGTAGGACAAGAGTCATGCCTGGAAGCTGATCTAGAGAAATTCAAAAGACACGTTATGSAAACAGCTTTAACTGGGAACATGATTAATCTTCAGATTATAGAAAAACASTGAGGAAAATGGTAGATTGTCTATCTCCTGATACCTCAAATGAAGACTGGCCCTTTAGAAGGGAGACGGTTATGCTTTATTGAGCTTAATAGAAGAGTAACTGGATGTAATAGCCTGTGGTATACTGGAGATTGAATTTGATGATCTAATGGTTCTCCTGGCCTTAAACTTTATGAATCCCCTGAAAATCCATGCAGTCAGAATCAGGAAAGAGAAGGGTTTACTTCAGACCCTGAATACTACCAATGATAAAATGTGTTCAGCTCTGTTATCAACACAAATTGGATGGCTAAAACCACGTGAAATTGGCTGGATTGCAGCCTGGTCGCCTGTTCCCTGGAAGCTAATTCAAACTGATGAAAGAGCCCATTTCAGGGGCATGAGCAGAGGAGACCCTACTGAGCTCATTTGTTAAAGAACAAAAATACACCGGTAACTAATTGAAGTAAAATGCACTGCCACATCRATTGCCCTACCTGCTGATCACTTTAACGTGGGCAGCAGCCCTAATTCTCTTTAGTTCATCTGACAGCTTTATCCTTATATCAGCAACACACTGGTGGGGTTTATATCTAGCTCAGGGTCAGCATTGCTTCGCTCTTAGTGCTGTTGTTTGGTATGGAGACAAAGTCAAGTCTACTCGTGCCATTCAAATCCTTTCACAGTGGAGATTTCCCATACTGAAACCCAAAAGAGGCAGATAGCTATTTTCTGCTGGTATATTTATTATAAAGCATGTTTTATTACATGCTTTTTGTTAATTAGGTGATCTTTTAAGGTTTCCATAGGTAGTGTATAACTGTGGCCTTCTGAGGTGTAAATAGTTAAACAAGTTTGCCTCTATCAGTGCAGCTTGGGCACCTTATTTAGAGTTATTTTAGGGGAGCAAACAGCAAGACTATGAGAAGAGTATTTCCAGATCCTGGAGTGATCTCACAGATGGAGTAGAAGTTAGAGGCACTTATCCACTAGAATCTTCATTCACCAAATGAACAGCTGTGGATAGCCCATCTAGTCCTGCGTTTGTAGTCCCTTAAACTTTTGTGACGCCTCTAGCATTTTAAGGCTCTGCTGAATTTCTCAAGCTCCAGTGGCAGCTCTTGAACTCCACATTGATTTTTCTTAAGAGTGTCCTCAAATAAAACATATAAAATAGGCCCATGTCTGAAATTCATGTTCCTGCCAGATACAGTTCTTATGATATATTGCAACAATACATCAGAGGAAAGCAGCCTTGGTGATATATGGCTGTGATACTATACATGCTCGCAGAAGAAATGAACAGGAACTCTAAACTGAGAACTTAAACAGCTTTCTGAAGTTATCTGCTGGCAATGGTACTAACACCCATTGGCTTTGTCAAAAGATCAAGTGTAAAATTTAACCCTTCATGTACTACTGATATACTGATTAATAATTTAATGTTCTGCTTTCTTGTAGGAATGAATTTTATATCTTCAGAGTATTTTTGTAGGGATGAAAGGTCCTGATGATCTTCTTGGGAACTGAGAATTTTCTTACCCCAGCTATATCTGTGGCAGTTTATTCTAAGACGTGAAGAAATATAAATCCCATTTCATTTTGCTAGGGAAAGGAGAACCAGCTCTCCGATACAGGTTGTGTGGCTGCATGTGTCAGTGGGGACAAAGTGCAGCAAGAAAACATGTAGGGAACTCACGGGCCTTCGATCTTGGACCAGCCTTTCCTGATTTCATTCCTGGATATGGCCCTGAGCAGTGAGAATGGATAATTATTCTTGTGCCTTTGTTACTTGGCCTCCTCTGAGCTCCTTACTTGGCTCTAGGTAGAGATACCATGGGTGAAAGTACACGACTCTGAAAGGGCGTCATAGGGGAGCTCATTTCAGTGTTAGAGGCTTCAGAACACATGGGGATCAYGTGGTTTCATGTTCTGATGGCCGTCTGGTGAGTAACTGAGTAAATCACAACTTTAAAACAAAATGTTCYCTACTTTCCCTACCAACACAAACAAAATGGGATTTATATTTTCTCAGGTTTTGGAATAAACTGCTGCTTTGTTTTTCTGTTGTAATTCCCACTGAATTATGTTTTTTGTCTTTTTATTCATCTCTTTATTGTTTCGAAGTTCTTCAGAATTAATATATTTAGTAGAAYAAATCAGATCACAAACATTTACATGAAACCCTATGGGCAGAATCATTGCTCATATTTGCTCCAGGCCCTAGGTAAAAACTGAGCATCACCATAATAGCATTTATGAGTGGTTATTACTTTTGATTAAAATTAAATTCAATTGCAGTTGTCAACTAAAGAGATGTAATTATCACATAAAAACTGTTAATCTTTCATTTTAAACAGCTGCTAGATAAGCATGCCAGTCACAGTGATGTGGACTGTATGCCAGACACCTCATCAGCTACCCCCCTGTAGCTTATTGCAACTCTACGACCACCTGAAATGCTTCCCTTTCCAAGTGTGACTGTATCCCCCATGCTACGTAAATCTTAGCAGTCTTTCTTCAGGTCTGATGTAAACAAATCCTGCATTTTAGGATAATCTAATTCTTCAACATCTTATTTGATGAAATTTTCTCTTTTGATACYATAAAAAGCTTGTTGGATCATTTCAGTAACTCATGTATTGATGATTGGGATCTAAGGGACTTATCTAACCACTCTACAGTTTTCCTGGCCCAGGTTTTCGACTTCCRTAAATCTCTGCAATCCTGCTGGCATCAGTTCAGCTGACTGATGTCTCTGGCTGACATTTTCCAKGGTATTTAGGTGTTTACACTTCTCTAAGGGCCAGGGACTAACACAAGCAGCTCTTGAACTTCTGTCTATGTCTCCATGGTGCCACAGAGGAGAGTAATATTCTCCTATCAGCCACCAGGCGTAGGTGGTGTGTGCCCAAACACCCAGCTAGAGGTACTGCTAGATACAGAACCCTTCTGCATGCTCTAATATGCTGTAATAAACTAGTGTTCTGAAATTATGAATATGATCAACGGTTGTCACAGTTGGTGAGAAGAAAAATTCCATTTCTAAGAAGCATTCCAATATTGCTTTTTTTCTGTGTAGTCTACGTGGGGTGAGCCTCAGAACGGCACACCTCTTTGTGAAGTGCAAAATTTAGGCACTTTGTGATGCACGAAATGTGAAATGAAAAAAAAAAAATCCATACTTTTTACTGACATAAACTGTTCCTGTAAACCTGGAATTGGTGCTTTGTGGTGTTACTGCAGAAAATTAAAATGTATTCTGAAGTTTGGAATCTTTGATTTTGAAGRCAATGTAAAAAAACTGTTTCTGTTTAAATTGCGAGTGGTTGGACTAACACATCCTCCTGTCAGGAGGTGCAGGGATGCTCCTTGCTTCGTCTAATGGCACTGCAGCACAGTGTCTGCCTCGATAGGGCCATGTGCATTCAAATGAGGAATTACTCCTTCGAAGTGGTCAGCATCAGTCCTTTCACCGATGCATTTTAAAATTAATTCTTTATTCAGTTATAYTCCTACCCACTACCATCAGGTTTAGGAAATGTGTTAAATTGACAGCTTCATCTGGGGTTTCTGGATAGTAGGTATTTCARTATCCAGACAGTCTCAGTAAGTTGGTACATTTAACAGGAAAACTGGTAATGCTTAAAACTGAGAAGGAAAAGAAACTTAATCAACCTTTCCACAGTATTGTCTTTAAAGGCCAATACAGCATTGACTTCTTTGCTTAGTACTAAAATGCAAAGAAAGCAAAAAGAAAAATAATTAAAGAAGTCATTTAACAGCCATTAGAAGTTTCAGTGAGCTTTTACTTTATAGTAATGAGCTTTTTTGGCAGTGTCCAGCCAGAACTGTCTGTTACCTCGCTTTACAAAGCGGCAGTCAAGTGGAACTGGTGCTGATGCTTTCCTAAAGTTATCTGTGGCTTCTGGTGTATTTCACATTCTGTCCGCTACGATTTCTTAAAGAGACTAAATCTGTAGCATATGATATTTGAATGCCAAAAGTACAGAAGAAATCACTTTAATAATTTTATTTTAAATACATCATAAGAAAATCTTGGTCAATTTGTTGCAGCTCTCCAGCAGGCGCTTTTTCATCTGGGAAATACTAATATCAGGTTCTGCCACAAAAATATTTATTCATGGTGAATTCCGTCAATGACCTAGAATAAATTATTTCTTATTTTAATGCTTGACAGATGAGTTATTGGTTTTGAGCATGAKAGAAATGTTCAGACAGAATGTTTAATGCAATACATAATGCGGTTATTTATTGATGTATACAGTACCTTTTCAAATTTCATGATGTATTATTATTATTATTGTTATCTTTTATTTATTGTTTTGAGTATGCTGGGCATTTAAAGAACTGTAAATTTCTTAACTGAGAAGTACAACCTAAACCAAACACATATGGGAGCAGAATTCCTTTCTACCAGTGGCTGACCACTTCTGGGGAGAGACAAAGCCAGTGCGATTCCAGCAGCCAGGGAACTCGGGTATCTAGATCAGACAGCTAGTAAAAGTGATCCCTGCCTACAGAATAGCATTTTAAAGTCAAGGCAGACATGCATGTTTGCATCTCACTCATACTTTTCCTATCTCACCCCTTTTACATTAGAAAAAAAGTACTTACAGGAACCTATTCTCCTCTTGTGCCTGGGCACTTCTCTGTGGTGCACGTTATGCATGTGCTGTATCTCTTGACCTTATGGAGTAGGTATTTTGCGTGGTCAGGAATGTTCAGCACTCCTGGCTTCATACAGAATTTCATCACTAAGTCAAAGTGGTTTCATGTAAGGAATTCAGAATCGGGCTTTGCAGATTATTTCACAGCTGAAATTCTTCTGTCACTTTCTGACCCAAGGAGACATTGCTTTGTTATTTCTTTTTATAAATAATGTTATGTTTAATAACGCTGACATAATGTTTACACACCTCTCCAAAGAATAAATTTTAAAAACATATGCCTTCCTCTATAAATAAAAATATAAACTCATTCCTACAAAGCACTGCCTTCTCCAATAATAAGAATTTCATACGAACCCACCTGTATTGTCAGTTCTTTCATTTCAGTTCAATTTAAAAGATATTTTTCCTCATCTCTGCTCCAAATGGCTCTGCTAGGCAAACTATTACATTCTCACAGGAAGGAAGGCATTCAGAACTAAGAGAATGAAGTTACTTCCATGTCTCTAAATTCTCGTTTATGGAATGTTTTTATTTGCTCTTATTTACCTGGAAAGGTGTTGTTGTACATTCCCTACCTTTATTGCCAACTCCAAGCGTTCTTGCTAAATGTGTTGCRTGAATTTCACTCTCCAAGAAAAGAATGTTGCTTTCTGAATAYGGTTTGAAACACCGTGACTACTGCCTGTTCTCATTCTAACACTGAATATGCTCCTTATTAAAAGGACTTCTGTGCTTCAACAGCAGAAGGCCAACAAGTCTATTGAACGGAGCCAGAAGTGGGGAAATGAAGTCATTTCACATATAAAATTATGATTACAGTGAGGGTGGAAGTGAAGTGCCCTTTCAAAGCAGGGAGAAAGTGATCAGAAYAGATATAATCTCTCAAACTACCTTAAATTGACATATTATACTAAACCAAAATTGGGCATAATTGTAGCACTCAATATAACCTGTCAAGAAATGCTTTTAATGAGCTTGGTTCAAATATTTCTGCCAAAAACAGTGCAAGAGTTTTTCCCTCTAGTGCAGAAAAAGATATTTTTAAATGCCAAAAKTAGGATATTCAAGACTGATATTTGTACGGACAATATCCTACTTGTTTTGGCTTAATATTATGGCTTCTTCACGTCTTTATTTGTGTGGAGACAGATTTTGACTGAACCAGACAAAAAAATCATGTAGCATTGCAATTTTTTTCTGCTTTTCTTAACTTTTTCTGGGAAAAAAATAAACTGTGCTTAAGATAGCAAAAGGGATGGATTTTGAAACTCTARTTGCTTAATAACTTTACTTTCAATAGGGTGATAGTTGTGTAAATGCCTTCTAAAATCTGGCTGATAGTGACTAGACTGATGCACATTTTTCCTGACGCATATTTAAAACACTAACATTTATGGACCCTGCTCTCTGCGGGATCCATACATACCAATGTATACTTTGTTCCTGTACTGCTCTGTTTGAGGTTCCTTACCAAATGTATTCTTAAAATAGCTGGATGTTTTTCCCTGATCCTTGAATAATTTTTTTGACTTGGAATTAATATTGCACTTTTTCATCATCAGGAGTGTTGAATGAAGCATGATCTTTCACATCCTAAGAAAATATTTATTTTGAAGAATAAGTTGTTTTGGGGACAAGCAAARCTAAAATGAACCACAGTAAAGCCCTTGTGACACATTATATGTCATCTACATMTTTTCTGTAGCAAGTTATATCTGCATCCAAATAAATTTGCAATGCAGAAAAAAGAAATCAGATACGTATGTGCAAATACCACCTTTCCTTTAAAAAGCATGGTAAGAGAATAGAATATGAGCTTCCAATTGAGCAAACCGCTGGAAAACTCCCCTGTGTAAACTAAGTCTATGCAATTGGATAAGGTCAAATAGAAGAATCCAGTTAGCAGGTCATTTAATTAAAGTTTTGTCATTCAGGTCCACAAGTTTTGCTAAAAAATAAGTAAAGTTATGCAGGATCACACGGGTCTCAAGACCACACCGTGCACCTTCAGCAGTCRACTTTATAGTGGAAATAATCCTCACACAAATTACATTCTAGCATTCATTAGTGGAACACTGGGTGGCACATTTATTATTCTCTGCAAGTCTGTCTTCAAGGGTAGGAGTTCCTGCTAAACAGTGGCTATTTAGGTAGAAACAACGCAAATATATGAAATAGGAGATTTTTGCCGGACTTAAGAATAACTTATTTTCCTTAGAGCACAGTCTAATGCACAAACACTGTGGTAGGTGTACTTCTGGATCAAGGTGCATCTCCATGCAAATAAAGGTAAAAAATAGGTAAAAAGAAATGCTAAAGTAAAAAMCACAGGTATTTCCATATTTGTATGTTTATGACTAAGATGAAGTTGAGGAAGTACTGASGAAGTACTTTTGTTTAAAGCTAGAAAGCCTTTAGCTAAGTCTTCTGCCCTGTGCACTATCAAAGGTGTATCAAAGGCTTTTTCAGCATCAAAGAATACAGCTGCAGTATATTTTTTACCCTGTGTTCTTTGATGTCTTTGCTGGGTTTTGATATTGTCAATGGCTGACACTTTCTATCAAAATCCAGCCTGATGGATTTCCAAAGACCTTTTGCTTTTATTATACGTTTGCAGATGGGTAGTCTTGGAGACGTCTACTCAAAATTCACTATCTCCACACTCAGTAGCTTAATGTATGTGTAATTAGGAGTCTTGTGATCTTCAGCTGTTTTGATCATTGTGGTCACTATCATCGAGTCTAGAAAAAAATGTGAGAAAATATTTCTTCTTTTTCATGTAGTTTCTATTATTTAAATATGAAAATCCAGAGATGGCTGTGGAGAAGTTTTGCTTCATATGGTAGTCCTTTATTTTCTGAAGTACATAAAAATTTACAAATTCYTTAGTACCGTATTTCTTATGATTACAGTTATTTAGCATCCAATTATATTTCGTTAGGTATCCAGAACTTTATTCCATGTTGAGCCCAATAACCAGTTCAGAAGAACTGTGCTGAAGTCGGATTGGAYGTGCATCTATTCTAGGCAGAAACGTAGTTGTCCCATCTCATAAGATCAGTGTATATGAGAACCTATGTATGGGCTGTATAGTCTATATACTGTCATATAGTCTATTGTTCATGTGTGGGCTTGTTACATGACCTGATGTGTGCTGTTTTTGTAATAGACATCTGTCCATCGTGGACTAGATAAGGATTTCTGGTAAGCTCTAGTGCCACATGTCAAAGGCTGGACGTATTAAGTGGTGAAATAAATAAGAGATAAAGGAAGACATACTATACCTATTCCCAGAATCTTCTATAATTAACATCCATTTGGGAATTACCTTTCAAAATATGAAAAGTAAGAGTACATTTAGCATTGAGTTATACATCAGCTATCACACAATTTAATATTTCTGAGAAGGAATAAGGGTGAATTTAATGGCGCAAATAAGCATTTAAATTTAGCTGGCAGAAGGGTCAGATTTAGAATTCTCACAAAAGAAAGGGTATGAGATAGACTAAAATATTTTAAAATATTTTCTTAAATATTTTATAGCATTTAATATAACATATAATATGCATACTGACTACTTGGGTCCTTTCCTCCCTCTTTCTATGCCATCATAGGCTGAATAATTTATCCCAGTCAGGGTTTGACAGTGTGAGGTAGCACAAAGAATTACCATAGTTWATGCTATGAGAAAATATTCCTCAGAAAAATTTCTAAATTGTATATTCTTCCAAAGCATGGGAATTATTAAATAGCACTACATGGGTTAGTCTTCTGATTTAAAAGTCTAAACCAGTGGAAAATCATTATATTGCAATACAGCTAATAATAAAATTCCCTTTTTTTCTTTTTTTTTTTCCTTTTGCACTTTGTCAATTCTAGCAGCCTCTTTCAATATCTCAGTTTTACTCAATACAATTATTTTTAAGTGAATCCTACTCAACTACACCTATAGCTACATCTAACAGAGTGATATTGATTCTAGGCATTTCTGAAGATTTTCTTATCACAGGTGATGAGATACCTGAGATACYATATTCAGTTTAATCCTGCTTTAATTATATCTTTATTCAAAATTCCATGGAATTATTTTGATTTCTTTCTGTGATTCATAYTGTTCATTATGTATTTCATACTGAACATTTTCTGATAAATCTAGCACTAACTAAATATTCCTTCTAGCTGTTTCAAATGAGTAGGCACAAGCCACACAATTATACTATGCCTGTATGGATGGAGTATATTTTGAAGGAATTGTTAGTTATTGCATTTACTTTTTATGGTTTTATTTTTTACACTTATGAATATAGTAGTAGGTTGATTTGTGTGTGTGTGTGGTGCAAGGAATATTTTAGCTGGGTTTACATCTGGATTTGCTGAGACCCTTGCACCTGCAGGTTCAGATTGCAGCAGAATTTATATTAAGCAATTATTTTACAGACACAGGTAAACAAACTTGCCTGAATTGTATTATAACAGGTTTTTTTGTTTGTTTTCAGCAAGGTATTATATAGATGCTGTTTCTTCTGTGACCACTTCACTATTTTTATGCAATACAATTTTAAATATTATAATGGTATTTCAGGGAACAGGAGACTATGAAAGTTTCCAAGGGTGCGCTCGTATGTGCCATAAATTAGAATAGCTCTATGACTGCCATGAGTTTAGCCAAGTGCTGCTTTGCTCATGGACTGTGCAAAGATTTTTCTTTCTTGTATTTCACTCTTTACTCAAGCCAACTGAGGACAAAAGGCAGRGAGATTTTTGCTGACAGACTCTACATAAGCCTGAATTCTCTTTTGTACTCCATGCAAGGAATATTTATAGGGAACCTGGCAGTAGCTGGAGGGTACTTTTGTTTACCATTCACACAAAAGTAGGTTCTGGTATTCTGAGCTTGCATATCCAGCTGGCTAGTAACACCAGAACTTCCAGAAATAGGCTCAGAAAAATACACTACAAAAATATGTTACTSTTAGCACAGAAGTGCCACTGAGTAGGCCAAAGGGCTGGGTTGTACTTAATCTATTGTGACAGAAGAGGATGGTAGAATCTAGGAGAAGATCCAAATTCTAGCTGCATACCTGCTCTGTGTGGTGGAAATCTCTGCCAAAGAGCATGTGCAAATGCACATGAGAAATGGTAAATAATTTCTTTTTTTTCAGATCTGCGACGGGGAATTAGATATGAACAAGCTGGAGAAGCATGTTCTTCTCACATTGTGAATTCCAAGGTCAGTATTACACTGACCACATGGGAAAATGTGAGCTTATAAATGCATGGTAAATTGTACAATTTTAAACAGGATAGATTAAATTCTGCCCTGTCTTTTCCAGTAATGATGAAAYCTCATGGCAATGGGAAACAAGACACTAGGAGGATGTGAGCATGTGCCGGTGTTAATAAGACATTATATGCCATCATTTTTCATTGCTTATCCCAGCTAAGAAAGAAAACCAGTGAAAAGCCAATATACTTTCAAATTGATTGAACTGGGTCTTTTGACAAATAACAATCCAAAAGAGGCTGTATTGGATATTTATCAAACCTTACCAATGATGCCATTGGCAAAATATGTTTGGCAGCTCAAATGTTTCATCTTCTGAGATAAGACTTGTGTGCAGTACAAGATAGTAGAAGACTTTTCTAAAGAAAAGTTAGACTCARATATAAATTTAATATACTAACATCATTTTATTTAAGGTTGACTAATACCGAATCATGCTGGGGATATGGACAGCTCTAATTTGAATGATTTAACGTTCTCCTGGTATTTGATAAATGTATTTGTGAAGGCTGAGCCTGCCTGGATTTCCACGTGGTGTCTGGGACTACCTCAGTCATTGTGGGTGCAGCTCTCCAACGTTAGTGCAACAGTTTAAACTGGGGAAGGTTCTAGTGCTAGAAGAGGGTATTCATTAGGCTTCTCCATACATATTGAGACTTGTGGTAAATCTAAGTAGTCAACAGGTGACTGCTTATACAAGAAAGATAACATCGAGGAGGTGCAAATTAAGATATTTAGCTTTTCTCAGGTGCAAATCGCCTTTAAATGTCCCTGCCCTAATGGAACTGAAAGGGAAAGGTTCTTTTGAATTCAGTATCAATAGCATCTAGTTTTTCTTTTTGCTTTCAACTTAGTAAAATATTTCACCTAAAAATGAGTATTGCATAATGTCTTACCCCCAAACGAATAAAGTATTGTAGTACTGTAGTAGTATATGTAGTAAAGTTAATTAGTTCTAAGTCCCAAATATTTATTCACGCTGTAGGCACACTATAKTTAGAGAATATATAATAAAAGAGTTGCTTGGTTTTTTTAAATAAGATTCTAGAAACTTCTGTGTGGTCAATGATTTAAACAAGAAAATCACAATTTTTCATAAATAATGCCTAATATAAATAGTTTTGATTTTCTGGTTTATAAGCCTACCTCATCTCCCTACATCGGCAAAATCTTGACTTAGGGATTTTTCACTTTTTGTCAATTAAAAACAGCTTCTGATAACTCATTTGATTAAAGAGAATAAGTAAACATTAACAATTAAACAAACTCTTGGGGGAAAACTCCCTTCCTCCCCTTTTCCCCAGGCTCAGTCTGTCCCTTTACATGGAGTGGGCAACTCTAATATGAAAATCCAGGGAGTGCAGGTGATAGAAGTTCTTTTGTCAGCTCACGCTGCCCATAAATGGCATTATTAGTGGGAAAGCAATTGCTAGGTGCMGTCTTCTGATGTTTGATATTAGTTTTGTGATAAAGCTGCTGATTAAGATTAGATATCAGCTGCCTGTCATGTGTCAATCAGAATCAGAAGGTACTTAATTTGAACAACAGATCTCTGTGGGCTGCCCCTCCTGATCCTTCCAGATATGAATTTGCAGTATTTCATAGCTCTTAARCAGAACCTTGCAAAAATAGCATTCCTGAAACAAAATTTCTTTTCTCCTTCCTGATGCTCCTGAGATATATCTGAATTTTCTTTCTGAGAGTTCTGTTTGTTTGCTTAAATCTATTTGAAAAGGGAATACAAAAGCAGGGAGCATGCCAGGAAAATAACACAGCAAATAAGAAATCAGTAGTTTTCAACAGGACACATCTTTATATCAGCATTTCCAAAGTATTTTGCATCAGTCTTTTGCGTCAGTGTACATGGGTCAGTTTGTTCAATACTGAGTGCATTTGAAAGCCCCCTCCCACTGATGCCTGTCGGAGACCTTCATTTTCCTTTTCCTCGGATAGTAAATGGCTTTAGAAGTGCCAACTTAAAAAAGGGAGCAAAAACTTAGCAAGGCGTTTGCCTACTTCCACTTGGGGACCCTGAGAAGCAGCAGGCTGGCCACCARCCATCACGACTGACTATATGAAGTTAATTTTAGAAGAAGGAGGAACCTTGATTAAAAGCTGCATTTCAAACTTTATCTCAAGATCTTTGCACCAGGGGATTAATGCACTCACTACCCACACCCATCTAGGACCTGATCTTAATCCCAGTTTGGATAACTAGTAAAATGTATGACGGTTCCAGCTGAGGTCCCACATTTGTACACTTCATAAAACTGCCAATCCGTTAGGTATAGCCACATCTCGCAGTTAAAGCAAAGCCTTTGTCAGGCTGAACTGCACTGGAAAACATATGTGAAATCTCCCTGGTCTTTTCTTGGCATCTTGCCTTATCCAATTCACTTCTTTTTCAGGAGACTTCTCCAGGGCTGTAACACTTCAGTGGACAACCTCCCGAAGCAGTTCCTTCATTTATATGAATACTAAACCCACATGCACAAAGCTGAAGCAAACGTATCAAGAATTTGAAAAGAGGATTTGAGAGGTAGGTTCTGAATTTCCTTATACTTAATGAAAATCTTTCTTTTATCATTATTTTTTCTTTGTTCTTCTGTTTTCTCCACTATATTTTTTTAAGAGCCTGCTTGGGTGATCCAGCAAACAAATGAGGTAAGAGCTGCATTTGGCAGGACATGTCAATGGGGCTCAGGGCACATCTGAGCACATTCCAGAAGGTGCYTTATTGTTGCTATGGAATGAATACCTATCTGAACCTCTGGTATTTATGAATATGGTGATAAATTACCTGATTTATTCCCGTGCTATTATATTTTATTTTATGCAATAATTGTCTTGTTCAATATTTTTAGCTTCAAGTAAGCAGCCATCTTAGCAGTAAAGGAGTATTTCCTTACTTAGTAGTAGTAGTAGTAGTAGTAGTAGTAGTATTACTTAGTAGTAAGAATACAAATTTATACCAGTTTCTTAGCTAAGAATGATGTGCAAGYTGATTTCTTTATGTTCCTTTTCTGTTCTTTAGTCTTCAGAAACGTTTTCCATGCTTCTTTTTGCCACATTTATGAATTTTAATGAGTAATTTCAACTATTTGAATCACTTCTACATAGTAGAGAAGCTGGAAAATAAAAAGGATGATCGGAGTTGGAAACAGTTGTTGTTTTAAGAAAAGTTTCCCAATGTTGTTTGTTATGGTTTGGTATTTTACTAATTTTAGGGTTTTTTAATAAAGCTTTCTTTTTCCATTTCTCTGATACATTCACTCATCAAATTAAAATTATGAATTAATTTCATGAAATCTAGTGTAATTTTAGAACTAAGGATTACYATAGAGGAGTAATCAAATCTCTTTTCACGGCTAAAATAAATGTAGATTATTTTCAAGTAGAGAGGTTCAATCAAAACCTCAAGTAGAGAGGTCAATCAAAGAAAGACTAGGGTTATTGGGACACACAGGATCCATCTGTAGTAGAAATTATTTGGTGCTGGGGCTTCAAGTCAAGTCTGACCTCATGTGGACAGGTAGTTTTCTGTTATATGTGATGTACTATCCAAAAGGATGGAAACTTGGCTGTAATTTTGCAGCTAAAAATTTAATAGAACTTGATTTGTTTCATTTACACGAGGAGAAAAGCTTTGGCATGTGGGATCTGGAACTGTGATTTATATAGGGTTGCTAATTGATTAACTATGATTCCTAGTAGTGGCATCCACTGGTCCCCTGTTCGTTCTTTCCAGTGTTTTCAATGCTTCAAAGTACAAGAAATGATGTTGCTACCAAACTCATGGTCATTGTGTTTTGATGGACATCAAGGATCTCTCCTACCTGGGCCTGTTTCATTTTCCAAGCATATGGCTCAATATGAGACAGCATATGTTAGTCTTCAAAAGGCCTCACTCCTGTTAGTACGAATTCTTTGAGAGATTCAATATGCTGTTCTGTGAGCAGGGGATCAAAACCTGTTTTTCATTATTATGTGCCAAGACCTTCTTCCGACTCTTCTCCTTCACACTTCCATAACCAATTCTTCACTGTGTGGCCTGTGGTCACCTGCATGTGCTCTTGTTGCGCTTCTTCCTTCAGCAAAGCATAGAATTTGAATTGCCTTYGTCAATCTGGTTGCTGTGTATTACAATACTTATGAAAATTTACTTTTCCTCTACTGTAAGGTTAAATTAAAATTCGCTAAAAAGGTGTAAAAAGTGTGTGTCAGATGAGAACGGCCAGACAGAGGATTAAATGACAGACAGTGTCCATAAAGTGAAGCCAAGGGTTTTGCTGGGTGTGGAGGATCAGAACACGTTTCAGATAATGTATACCCTGCCATTCTCTGAGGGAGGAACCTATACAGACGTATAAGGACAAGGACAGCTATAATTCATGTACCAACCTGGCCATTAAAGGCACCAGAAGGCTTCTCCATAGAAGTATTCTAAAGACAAATTAGAGCACAGCCTTCCATGCACTGTTTGGGATCAAAGTCTGGAGTTTGCTCCAGTTATATGGAGCCTGTATAACTAGCATAGTTGCTGGCACAGTACAGAGAGGGTTTCCTGTGCTACAAAGGACTGCTTGGTTTGGGAAATTGCTGTGCAACCTCTCAGACTAAYATTTTCACAGTGTAATACACCACGGTTAGGACTCTGAGCTTGTACTGCCAAGTCCGATCAGACCTTGCTGATAAAAATAGTTCTCTGCACTCTTTCTATCTATGGCAGCTATTGCTGGGAGGGCTCATATCTGTAGTCAGGATTGTATGTCTGATCTGAAAAACATATTGCCTTTTTTTTTTTTTTTTAATAGTACCAAAATAAAAATTGTTCATTCTCCTGAAAAATGAATTCTCCCTTTCCAGTGAAGGTTATACTTGAAAACTAGAACGGCAAAGAGAAAAAGAGATTAAAAACATGGTACAGATCTGATGTGTTGAGAAAGGACAGTGCTGAAACTCCGTGGTGAGGGAGAGATGGAGCTGGGTGAATTTATTCCAGACTCCATATTAGCATAAATACAAACAGGTTCTGCTCCCTGGGGATTTGAAAACTTTACAGATTGTTCTGCCAGTTGCGGTTTATGACACATATGCACTAAAGAAAGTAAAGGCAAGATAAAAGAATAAACCAAGAAAAGAAAGATGATTTCTGTCAAATGCAGACAGTGAGGGGTCTTTTTAATTTATTTAACAGTTCTATCTACATAAATTAGCGAGGATACCTGCTATGCTTGTCTTAAGTGATGCACCATCTTCCTTTTTATCTTGCTCTTTAAATTCCCTCCATGCGCTATCAATTCCTGCCTTTCAATGTAGCTATTTTAATAGAAAAGAGGAATCTAAACCCTTTTCTTAATTTTTTTTCATGATTGCTGTTTCATTTACTGAGGACAGTCCTATAACTTTTCCCTTTTTGACAACAGTCAAGTCCTTTTGAGTTTTCTTTTGTTGGAAATCATTTTCCGTTGAATCCTGAATGTGATTGATAAATGTATTTTTAGCGCTCAAGGGGTTTCTTTTCATTTAAGCAGCAAATTCTTAAAATATTTAGCATTTTTTTCTTTCTCTAGTGAAATATTCTTCTGTTTCTTTGCAGTATGTGTTGGTCCTGATATTATTATATTATATTGTTTTGTTTCATAGGAATAACACTATGAAAAGAGATACTTATTAAAGCTATCTGTTATGGAAGTGTGAAAAGATAGCATAGAGTTAATACACAGTTTGTCCTATAGGCCTTTTATTTACCGAGAAGGCTGTAGAGAACAAAATCAATGATATTTTGAATTACATCAGCTTAGMGTTTGACCCACCCTCTTAAATGAAATTACACAACACTCTCAAAGAGCCTCTCTCTGTGAAGACTTCACTGAAGCCCTCCAGGAGGCCCCACATAGGGAGGCTGCTTAAGCTTTTGTCCTGCAATCCCTAATTTGTGCAAATAACCCTATTGAAGCAGATTCTGTGTATTACTGGGTTTAGACTCAGCTGTTGGTCACCTGGAGAAAGTAGCCAGGATTGTACACTTAAATCTGAAGAGTGCAGAATTATCACAGTATGAAGACCATAAAGAAAGGCTCCTTTTATCTTCCCTCCTCCATTTCCAGCAAAGATTTTCTTTAGTAGGATATGACAGAGTTTATGTCCTTCTGCAGCTGGCTCCTCTTTGTTAATTTGTAGAAAACATCTGAATCCATTCATTGTTAAAGCAGTATATAAGGAACACTGRTTTTCCTCCCCTTTTTCTCTTGCCTTCTGCTTTTTCAGAGTGGCAGCTGAGATTTGTTTATTTACTTAATTAAAAGCTTTGTTAATCATTCATCTGGGATAATCAAAAAGAGGGAGTATAAGACCTGGTAGTGTATTTACAGCTCTTATGTGCAGCAGAACAGTTGCTAACTGCCTAAATTTTTGGAGATCAGCAAGRCTTTTTAGCCAGAAGGTTTACTGAATCCAAGGAGCTGTCTTTTCCTCATGCAAACCTCTGTAGAAGCTTTAAAAAATAAGTATTTCATAAGTCAGAACATATCGACTGCATCCATATAACCTGACCTTCAAAAATTCTTGTTATGCCTAAAATTATGCTTCCAAAACTGTCTCGTTAGGTGTTCCTCTGCAAAAAGCTACAATTCATTTCTTCCACAGCATTATAATAAATGAGCCAACAAGAGACTATAGTGCTCCTGGGACTTGGCCCAGGACCTTATTAACTGAATAGACAATTTTCAGAGGCTGTTAAGGAAGAAAAAAAATCACATTGTCTAAACTTAGTGTATAGACAGRACAAAGGACTTCTTTCTTTTATTCCTGTCCTGAACCCAATAAATTTTGTTTTACTGAAGCATGTTGTTGGTATAGATGCTGTGAGTTGTCTTCCTTCCGTCCTTCCTTGCTTCTCTCTCTTTTCTCCCCTCCTTTTGTAAAGTATTTTTTTACAGGTAGCACTTGTGATGATGTAGAAACCTTCTCTATCAACTCTTAAAGGACAAGTAATCTCTACAGCTGAAATAGCTAAATGAATTTCTACAATATGGAACTATTTCCTCAGAAAGTGAGAGGACATTGCAATTGGGGAATTTTTAAAGTGCATTATTACGTTTAAATTTAAACTATATTCAAAGAAATTAGTATGTTTAGTATTTTGTGGGGTTTTTTTTWTRTTTTATTCTGGGGGTTTTGTTTTGATTTGGTTTTGGGGTGTGAGGAGGTTCTTAGAACTCTCATAACCTGCTCAAATGTCCAAGTCTTTGGGGCATGAGGTACTTGCAYTGCGTGAAGAAAGTGAGTCTTGACTAACAGCTGAGGAACTTCTGTAATATAAATAATAAATGCCAATACCCACTTCAGTTTTGTTAGACAAAGAGTATTGCATTTGAAGGAACATCTCCTCTCTGTGCTTTCAGGTCTCTACCTTGCGTGAAGATTTGATGTCTTTCCTATTTCCTATGGCAAATTACTTCAGAAATAATGACCTATTTGCAACCAAGGCTGGAAGGCCAGATCCTAGCAGGTAGAATGAAAGCCTAAAGTGTTAGTTTTTGCCAATCTAGGTGTTCATTTTACATGCTGGGTGCATGGGAGCTGAATTCCCAAGCTGCTTCAGCAAAAGCTGGTGGCAACAACTGAAAAACAGCCAAGTCTGCAGTCCATGCTGGTTCTCAACAAACCTCATTTGATGGCCCAACATGAGCTGTTTGGAAACGTTCTGGAACYCAGGTCTGCCTCCCGTGAGCCTCTCTGCAGGTGGGTCCCACCCTGTCAAACACCTCACTCTTCCTCCCCATGCTCTTGTTGAGTCTGAAGCCCCAGGCAATTGCCCTAATTGCCCTCTGCTTAAAAGGTGAACAAATTCAGTGATATAATGAGCCTTCCTGAGGACTGGCTTCCCTGACGTACACACCTCTCTCTCCTTCTGATTTACTGCTCATTACCGTGCACCATTTGAAGGACAGATGTGCTACTTAATTACTGGAAATGACACAAGCAGGTCAATTGTTTGTCACTGTTCATAGTGCCAGTCTCTGACAGTGCTTCTTCTCCAGTCTTGGGTCTGGGTTGTGTGTTTTGATGACAAATTGAAAAAWATATATATATACATAGTTTAGTCTGTACAAGGTATTTTAAAATAATCTAATCCTGATYTTGGTGACAGTGAGCAAGTGCTTTATAATTTAATTTAGCATTACTTGAAATCAAGTGCAAACAATTATGCTTTTAAGTGTGATTATCTCACTAAAGAACAATTTCGCAAACCATCTATCTTCAAATATCACACCTTCAAAGTGTCTTTCCCCTCTTCTTCCAGGATATTTATATAGATATATTCTTAAAAATTCTTTTGGAGTGTTTTTTCAAGAGGCTGAACTAGAAAACCTACACACAAACCTTCATTCTGAAGAGTATTTAAAAGGTTTTTCAAGTTCTAATGAACTGAGGTTTGGCGTTAACAGAGAATTATCCATGTAATCCTACAAAGCTCCTACTCTATCTTTCAGTATTTATCTGTGTTGTTGTTTAATATTAATGATGAAGCTTGGTGTATATTGATTGTTTTTGTTTTGGTGCCCAGCTTCAGCACTTTATCCTGTYGTACATCAGTGCAAATGATATTGGAACTGAAGCACTAGGGTTCACTTAAGTGATTTCTATATATACATTGAAGGAATCACTTTGTTTCATGAATATACACATGCGTGTTTTATCTTATAGATGAAGAAATGTAAATCCTTGTCTCCTCAGAGAAGCCCCATGTTGAAAGAAGAAGGAACTARGAATCTGTAGTGCAGCATTTAAATTTGTTGTTGATGTTGAATTATTGACTTTGCAGTTGCTTTCTCACTGGGCGGTGCCATCGGATRTCAATGCCAGCCCCATTGGTGTTCCCTATGCTTAGGCTGCAGAGAGGAAATTGCTTTCCTTTACAAAAACTTGCTCTCAAGCTGCTGCTCTTATATTAAACAATGGGGGTAGGTGAAGCTTTTGAGSCACCACTTTAAAATCTGACTTAGTGCCAAGAATAGTCAGGTRTTTGGGGGGGAAAAACAGTCATAAAAGTAGGAATAATCACCTTAAAGACACACGTAGTATCTTTCTTTTCAGGCATTATTCCTGAGAATAGGGATTCTCAGGGTAAGAGCTTTTTCTTTTTTCAGCTGATCATAAAAAAAATCTTTCAGAAAYAAATGCACTCCTCCCATGTGTGATGGGGAAGGTGCCCTTCACTGTGTGCCKCCAGTGAAATTGGTTCCAGTGCAAAATCTTGTTTCTGTGTCCAACCCGCAGAACTCAAATCCGTGAATTCCTTGAGATCTGTTTCACAAGGAGACAAACCTTAAGAGGCAAATAATCGCGTATTGTGAACATGGATTAATTATTACTTATCCTGTATATGTGAAAATCTTCTTCAATGTTTGGAGGTAGTGCTCATCACAAAAGATTTAAAATCCAAACCTTCTGTTTAAAATCATGCCCGAAATAGTTCATCTTCTGATTTCTTTTGATATCCTCTAAAGCTGCTATTCATTAATGCAACCTCAGCTGCCTACTCGCTGCTGTGAACTAAACAATAAACAGCAGAGCAGAAACAAAATCTTTCTTTTCTATTCTTACAACATTCTTATTAATGTTTCTGTCAGCTGCTSTCTGTTATTCTGAGACTTATCTGATTGGGACTGCAAAATTGTGCATTTATTGCTCTCTCATCTTGCTTCTGTTCTCTTTCCAGTTTCCTATCACAGATACCTGATTTGCTGGAGGCTATTCCTGCTGCTAGGGTTTCTTCTCATGCTGGATACAGTTGGATTTCTACAGCTTCTTCTATATATTCATGTGTTCTTTTGAGTGTAGAAGTTTCCCACTATTTAAAATTCATGAATTCTTTCATCTCAAGCAGTAATTTATTCTTTTAGTTACCTTTTCTCCTTGTTTTCTTCTATGTGATCGTAAGTTTTACTGCTATCATGTCATCCTTGTCATCTTGTAACATCTCTTATTCCCATTTATTAAATGCAGTAAAATAGTTTATGGTAACAGAAGAATGTCAATAAATATTTTCCATCTTTGAGTTTCATTTGAGTTTGAGTCCAAAAAATGTCAGTATTTTTCCAGAATGTTCCTCTGGTTACTGGAGCTTTATGCAGAGCTCTCTCAAAAGGTGAATTGCTTCCTGGATACCAACTGATGGACCYGTATAAAACAAAAACAATCTAGGCGTTTTATATGGTTGGAAAAAAAGGAAAAGAAAAAAAAAAAAAGCCTGTCTTTCTACGAACCTTTATTCATCCTGGTTATTGTAACTGATCTGGCACCAAGATCTTTGGATATGGCACTTTGGAATGGCACTTTTGACTTTCCCATACTCTGACGCTCCAGCCCTCCACTAGAGCCATCCCAGCTGCTCACCCGCACACTGCTGAGCCCCTGCAGTTCACCACGTTGCAGATGAAGGTGGAGTGACATTGTGGTTCCGCAGGAAAAGAACTCCCCGAAGGATCATCTCAGTCAGCTTCAATTTCAGATAGTTTTGGTCCATCAGATACCGGGGTATTAAAAGGGTTTTTCTCTCTCTAAATTGGGTCTGGTATCCAAGGCGGGGGGGAATTCACTTGTTCATACTCTGATTTTCACAATCAATAAACTTTTGTGTGATGTAGTGATAAAACCCACAGAGCAGAGATGCTGTCCCAGTGGAAGTCAGTTGATACTTTCCCACTGTGCTCTATTATACCTTTAAAATTCCGTGTTAGTCGAGCTGTCATCTTGGAATACGGAACCTGTTTTAATAGCTGTCAGTGCATCAAAATGATTTTTCCCTTAGAATATCGGTATTTCATTTCTTCCTTTACAGTTCAGAAACAGGGGGGTTATCGTGGCAAATTGCAATTCCACAATATCTTACTTAGTCTATGATAGTTTGAGGGCAGCACAATAGAAAACACTTGATAAGAAATACCACAGTGCTTCAAAAATAATGTACTGATAGCTTTGGTTTCTTTTGTCAACCCGGATCACATGGCTGTTTAAAAGAACAAAATGTAACCCTGGCATTAGATAATTTTTGATTTGGCAATGCTCACGGCCAAAAAGTTCTCTGTAAAATGATGAAAAGAATAATGAAACTGCAAGTATCATGCTGATATGTTCCCTCTTTAGAAAATCTCAGGTTACTGCTGACACTTTAGGAAATTAAAAGACAGAAGGCAGATACTTTCTTGTGCTATTTCTAATTAGTTCCTATACTGAAGAGTTAGTTTTTGGGCTGTGACAGGTTTACTTGGTCCAAAAGCAGTAAATAACCTGCCTTATTTTTGAAGCACTGTAGACTGAGACCCCCAAATGCCACAAATGTCACACTGCAAAGGGTTATTTTAATGACTCTCACTAGCTTTTTCCATATTCCCCAAAATTTCTGTAATCAGAAGCAGAATTACATTTGACTATGTTATTCAAGAATGTATAGTAATAGCAGGTTGTGATGCTTCACTTTGCTAAATGAATGCAACAAAGCTTCCAATGCTAATTTGTCAGGTTTCCTTAGCCCTTTGGGTGAAGTGGAGCCCTCCCTCAGAGGTGTGCCAAGTCTGATTGCAAAACAATAAAAAATTTGCAGCAGGAGACTGAATAATGCTTCATCAAAGCAGTTTAGATAAGCTGTCCCTACTGCAAGGGTAGCACAGGTCTGCTCTAAGTACCATTTTAACTATTGTAGCCCCTCGGTGGCTTAGCTGCATTAGTATGAGCTGCTTTGCTCAGAGAATATCTAAAATTCAGAAGAGTGGGATTCATTTTGGTAAAGCTGACCTAACTGCAAATTGAGATTCTAAAAGCATATATTTCTACTCATGTTGAAGTTCCTTTTTGCTGAAAGTGCATATTTAAGAAAGTCACCTTAACAATGTGATAATGGCAGATTTTATTATTTATTACTTATTTTTTTAGAGAAAAAATCTAGCCCTTCCTTTTTATTGGTTGTGGATCCATCCATTTTGCCAAATACAATTTGTAGCACAAGTTCAGAAGGGAGCCAGCGCATATCTCACCGTGCCAAAGATCTTTATGTTTGCATGCTGGTGATAAGTAAGTATGGGAGTTTGCATGTAGTAGGACAGTGAGTATTCTAGAAAACATCCAGCAGAGCCATCGGACAGACTGTCAGGCTTGAGTAAAATATGAATTATTGAAATATTTGTTGAAATATGGAAGTGTCTCAGCCCACTAAAGCCATTACTAGACTTATTTCCAAATACAATAGTATTAGCTGTGCAGCTGGGAGACACTAAAATGACGAGGGTTGGGCAGCAAAGGGAAATTTATCTCACGAGAGATTTCTAGCTTTCAAAATGTATCTTATTTGAGGGAAACAGACCTTTAGGGAGCTCAGCCCCAGAGCAGAGAAAGCTGCACACTGAAGGTCTTCCCCGAGATGGTGATAAGTAGTCCTGATACCAGCTGCACATTTGATTTGAGCGTCTGCTGTGCAGCGTAGTCACACAGCAGAGAGAGGACTCTGAGGAGCTGTTATGAGACTCTTTGCTTTGCTCTAAGTGTAACTTRAGAAGTTTCCCCATTGAAAGTTTCCTACAGACAGAGAGCTTAACTGAAGAGTTGTGAGTGACAGGAATTTTCCACTTCAGGCAGTAATTTTTATAAGATATATTAGAAAGTCCTCAATTATCAGTTTTGTTGGGACACTAAGAACTCTGGCTCTATAGCCCACTGAGAGACTGGATCCTATAAAATTGCTCCTTGCATAAGAGGGGAAATATTTCTAACACTGAAAACAGCAAAAGAAAGTGAGCATCTGCTCYTGTGGTTCCTCACACCACACACGGACAAGCCATAGAACTCCTTGCCACAGGAGCTAGGACAYGGTGAAAGTATTTTTGCTCAAAAAAACTGTGGTTAAATCTGTGTGATTTAATCCTACAGAAGAGAAATCCACCCAGTATATTGCCTGTGGCCCAGGAGGTCCCTGAACGGCAATTCTCTGGAGGCTAAACCTATTCTGGAGTTTTGTCACAGCARTCTTGCCGTGGTTTTGTACTTTACTCCAGGCATAAGCTGTTTGCTGTTAGCAGGYGTGCTTGGGGTGGACTTTTGGTGTGATCACTGTACACGTGACACACCAGCTGCCTCGTGTCTGCAAAGAGACAGGCACTTCTTGCGAGGAGCAGAACACACCCAACACCCGTCCTATGCTTGGGCAAGATGAAGACTGTGCATCTCTCCACCTTTGAGCAACGCCACCACACAGTAACCATAGAAACAGAGGCTCAAGAAGCAACACGGAAACTGGCACTGCGAGGAGAATGAGAAGTGGCAACAGACAAAGACGGGCTTTCATTTCTAACGAGAACTGAGGGGGCTTTCATTGCTTCGTTAGCTGCCATCCCTTACCTCCCAGCTGAAGCTCATGCTGCTCCTGCCAGCATGGCTCCACCGCCATGCTCCCTGAGCCTCAGCTGTGACATATTAATGCACTCATCGAGGATCTGGTATTTGAGCAGCTTGGAAGGGTGTTTGAAGCTTTTAGCTTTTCTTTTTCCTGTAGCCTTCTGCTTTCAGGTGAGTTCCCTTGCCCTGCCTGGCCCTGACCGTAGGGCTGCAGTTTGTCTGTGCTGAACTGGGCTGCAGGTTACCCTGGCCCAAGGGCAGTTTGTGCCCATGTCATAACAAAATCTGGAGGCAACTCCATGAGCCTTCTGTGGAGGACTTCATAATGTGCACAGATTTTTATCCTTCTTCATCAGTCCTCCCATCAACACTATGGATGTTGCATCTAGTGCAACATACATTGCAGGTGCTGCCTGAATCCAAAGGGAAGGTGTCTRTGTGTCCACTGTGAGGAGAAGTGGGGTGCTCAGACAGACCCCCTAGGCTCCTCTAGTAGCCTGCAGCTTTCCCCAGCCAGCCTCGCTGGAGCCGGAGGTAGGTCTGCCTCATATTCGCTGACCTTTTCAAAGTGAAATATTGCAAGCCACGTAAGCACAAGGACTTGCCAGAGGTAAGAACCTGAAATATGGGAGCACGGGGAGCTGGGAATGAGTGCTATGATTTGCTGGTATTTTGAAAGTTAAGTATTTTACAGGACAGAGGAGACAAGTAAAGGAGCAGAGTATTAGAGCTTGGTATTGCAATAATACAGGTGGCCTCAGGGACACTGAGGCTTCTGTCACTAGGCTTCATAATCAGGAATGAGAGGATTAAATTAAACCTTTGACRGGTGTGTGGAAGCCCTGAATATTTTTGCTAGTTCCTTAGTCTCTGTTGATATTTAACAATTTTTATCTAATTTTCTGTAAACTGCAGTTGTTATTTGCTGAAATCATGCTCTGTCAATTGCATTTGTACAGAAGCCTCTTAGTAATCACTAGTTATTCTGTTTTAGGGTGGCAGCTCTTCAGCTGCATGTGAAGTGGAAGGACAGTMGTTATGGCTGAGCCATGTAGTCTGTCTTTTTGAGAGGGAGTTCGTGTTTAGTGGTGTATAAGCTTCTGGGTCTGGTTTGATTGGCTGCTRCAGTATTCAGTTGGATAAATATGGCAAAAATAAAATGCAGTATTGAAGTCCATCCAAATCTACTTATGGCAAATATTTTGCTTTTCTAATATATTTATTAATTACGCTGACTCTTGAGAAAATGTATGAGGTTCCCCTCATGATATGAAGAACTTGTGGGATGCTGTTCTCTCCCCAGAAARGAACCTGTTCTGAATTCAACTGCCATTATTATCTATAAAAGTAAAATTATGACAACAGCAATTAATATTTATAGCTTCTAAATGGCAAAGGCAGTTTGATTTCAAATAAAGTACAGCAAAGGTCGTGCCTCTGTGATCATAAAAAATCTTAARTTGTGGCATTCTTTCTTTCATCATCCCTGAGTTCATTCTGAGCAGTGAGTAACAAAGCATGGAAGTGACCTGGGCAATGTGAATAATATCCTGACAGAGCATTTTTTGTCTTAGACAAATTTTGGTAAATACCATTGGAAAAATAAAGTCTGTTGAAAGCTTTCTCACTGGTAATGTTGCATTATGTAGTAGTCTGACCACATGTTTTCTTATATTTAAGTCAAAGTAATGCAATCTTGAGTTTAGAAGATGGTGTTAGTTTTGAAAAATTATTTGAATACCTATTCCACAGAATGCAGCATCTTTCTAAGCCCATCTAAATCCTGAACAGAAACCACTGAAAATGTTCTGTTCATGTAAGYAGGCATTGGACAACTACTGGTCTCTGCCAGTAACATTAAAAAAAGATTCAAAAAGTGCTTTGCAGGGAATTTCCTTAATTCTGGGCAGGGTGTATTAAGAGATCCTGAAGTTGGACTCACTTCTTCAATGTTAACCTGACTTTTTTAGCTTTATCCTCAGATTGTCACAGCAACTTTTAACAGCATTTGGCTTCTAATTATGAGCTGTATGAGGCAAGCTGGTTAGTGGTCAGCTGATAGTAATTGATGGTGGAGGGATTACTCTTTGCTGACCTTGGATTTTCTCAGGGAACACCAGCTCGCTTTGTTGTAAACATAATCCTTTAAATCACTGGTGCTGATTTACATGCCCCTGAAGAGATGCAGTGTTATAGGTGCAGTATTAAAATAGTGTTTTTGAAGGATTTCACATATACTGCAAGCGCTGTTCTCCAAACACAGTTTAGAAGTGTATTTTGTAAACTGTACCTAGAAAACAATCAGCATCGATTTAATTGTTCCAATTCTTGTGACATGGCTCTAAGGAGCCATGAACTGACTCCTGGCTACTGGAGTAGATGAACTCTTGCTCCTCATCAGGATAATTTTTTGACCAGCAATTGAACGTTGTCAAGTTTCAACATAATAGACTTAGGTTCTCATTAGAAAATTATATTTCTCAGCATATCTTTTTATGTTTTATTTCCCGCCCTAGTGTTCCTAATGACCTATTAATAAACTGACAGCTCCCATATTTATGTAAACGAAGGGAYTGCTGAAGCTGCAGTTGGTCTTCAAACAAGTAAGAAATTAGCTCTTTCAGTCTGAAAACTCCTTGCTTTCCTCCTCTGTCCGTAGCTAGAGGATATACAGGTTTGTCTTTAGCTTGCTGTGTGGGCAAAGGCAGTTAAATACCTGCATATTAGAAAATATACTATAGGTGATTTTGAAGGAGGTTAAGATGTAGGACACCAGGAACTGTCATGGAAAATCGTAGCTTTAGTGTCTTTTCAGTGTTTCATGTTTCTCACGTTTATAAAGAATACAATCTGAACAAGAACAGAGTCTGCAAGAAGTGTATTAATCCCTACAGTCGGTCTTGAAGAATCTATTCTTGATTAGAATATACTTTATACTTGCTTAGACTATACAAGCATAATAGTTTTGACTTTGTTTAGGTGTATATTAGATGTGTCATGGTTATGACTTTTCTCACTGTAAGTTTGGAATAGCCTAGGTAAACTTAATTTTTTCTAGGATACTTTATTTTAGCTTAATATAGACTTCTATATCACAGTGATTTGCAAGGTTGGTTAGGAATGGTGGGTGGCAAGCACAGTAAATGGTTGCTGCAACTTCATGCTAGTGCTTGGGCTCTTCAGCCCGAGTCCTGGCTGCGGGCAGAGGCACAACAGTGGAGGGGCTAATTAYAAGATCTAAAGGGACGTGGCAAAAACAATGTTTTTCTCTCCTTTTTACAATGCTGCCTGATAACCTATTAAAATAATGTCTCCAACCTTTTGCAAACCTGGTCTCTTTCCTCTAATAGTGTCTCTAGTAAGGGAATAGGGACAATGACAGTGAATGAGCGATAATAGGACGTTCCTCTGTGTTGCTGGGAACAGAGCCCTTGTCTCTATCTTATCGCTGCCACAAGGGCATGCATTTGTGTATGTGTAACATCTCATCTCCAGACGATTTGACCTATTCATATTCACTCAAGGTGTTTGAGATCTGAATTTGTGTTATTAATCATTTCATTCAACTAGAGTCTGCTGTGATTTGTGTTTGATATATTACAAGATCTGTATTTATTATTCATCACTCAGTTTTCTTTTATCTTGACTTAAATTTAGCCTAGTCTTTTGCCATGTTTTTTTAATTTTCTCTTAATTATTTTTCCTGTCTTTATTTTTATTTCTTTCATTCCCATAAGGAGGTAATAGTTAATTCTTTTTCATTTTAAGCAAGCATGCTGGTGGCATATAAATTAAATTAAAATAGAATCAGTCAAGATGCAGCACTTCTGGTCACTTYTTCCACTCTACTGAGGATTTTATTTGCATTTTAGTTGTATAGTAACTTAATTTTATATATTATATAGCCATTTTATATTAATGCTTAACATAGTTGCATATTGCATATTCATTTTATTTACGATATCTGCAAAACCTAGTGATAGAACTTACAAAGTCTTAATTAAAGCTTGTTGGACTTTTTTCCAATTATTGTCTTATTTGGATTGGGCACATACTGTCTTTCAGGGTAAAGATATAAATGTTCTTTTTTTTTTTTTTTTGTCATCAAACACACACAGTATTACTTTATAACCAAAGCTTTATGCACAGCTGAAAACTTATTAAGGTCTTACCTGGCTACAGGAACTTTGAATTAAAACAGCAACAGAAAGAATTATTTCAAGAACTTTCCATTGCATCTCTCGTCAGCTATACCACTAAACGCTACATTGCAGTTTACAAAGACCAAAGAAATATTATTTTAACCATTTTTGCTCACAGCTATGATTTCAAATTGAATTCTTTGAGCAATATTTATAAACCTTCTTTCTTATAAACAAGAAGTTCTCAATTAAAAATTATAATAGGCACAGCAGAAAAGTACAGTTGTATTCTACAATTGACAGTCCTGAAAAAATTATTTCAAAGCAGATGATGTCTACTTATTAGGCACCCGAAGGCTTTCTGATTTTTTTTTTTTGGTAGGGCTTAAAATTATGATAGTATTTCATTGGCTTTTGGAATATAAGTGTCTTCTGGCTTTTTGGCATATGGTCTTTAGTGTGTACATTTTATCCTATTAAAGTTTGATCAGGTGCAACTGAAATAAGTGTTAYCTATGATGTGGAATTATGTGCTACATACTTTAATCCAGCATAAAGCTTTAAATATTGAAATGATATTTAAAATCTAAAGGTGTAAAAATCTGTAAGGATATCAGTAACACCATATTTTAGATGATTCTTGAGATACTTGCTCTGCCTTCGGTTATCAGAGAATATAGTTTCAGAAGTCATTCACAAGTATTATTTCATCAATATTTAGTAGCTAGCAACTTTTTATCTTTAAATTATGTGCAGTTTATTTTGAGATATTAACTTAAAAGGTTAAAATTCCGGCACTATAAACTGCCTAATTGGCAAAAAATAAATCAACCCAAAATTTCCATATAAGTATTGAATCAAGTTCCTAAAATATTTTATGCTAGTAAACTGTAGTATTTCTATATGGACAGATGTCCATACAGAAAAGATGATGGCTTATGATTTTACAAAAACACTTTAGGCTGCTGAGCTGTGTAGGGCTTTTTATATCATTTACACCGTCATACCTTTCAGATACTATCCGTGAAAAATAATACTAAGATCTTAAAATTCAGGAGAGGAATAGAGATTCCCAAATCTGAATAAAGCAAGCCTTTTCTTTGAAAGGTCTTGATCTAAAGTGATGAGATAAAGGGAGGTAAATGGAAGACATCTGCAAATGTTCCTTTTGTTAAATCCCTAAGAACTTTGAAAGAGTAATGGATGTGTTTTGAAGCCTTGGGTAGCTCACTGTTAACTTTTGCTGTACTGATTCCTATCTCACATTTAGTTTTCATCACCAATGAGAATTAATCTCCTTCCCAAAAACCCCTTTGTTACCAGCTTTTCATTAAAGTCTTTAATACCTGAAACAGCTCCTTCCATCTTTTTCTCTCCTTTTCTGTCTTAAGACCCTCTGTAAATTCCTGTCTGTGTCCCTTTGCCATCGCTTGCAGGTGACTCCACCAGCTTTTCAGGTTTGGTGTACATAAAACTTGTCAGGATATAATAATTTTAAGACTTCAGTCCCTGTCAAATGGGGATAYTCAGCACCTGTATCCAGCAAACAGGATCTGAAGTGCAGGCTGTCTTTGCACAAAGTGTGACAGAGCAGTTTTCACTGAATCTATTATTGTAAATTTAAGAGAATGTTTCAAGATGAAGCTGCAGGATGTGAATCAACTTACTAGCTCAGAGGTTGTAAGCAAGCCCAGGCAGTAAATATGCAAAACTGTCTTATATCTGTGAAAAAGAATGGGGATGGGATAGCGGGAAGGAGGAATGCAGGGRGAAATGGAAGGAAAGTGGATGGAATTGTGTTTTGGCAAATGCAGAAAAGAGATRGCAAACAGTGAGTGGGGGTGGATTGAAAACATAAGAAGGTGAAACCTGCTTGCCTTTGCTTTGGGTGCAATTTATGCAGAGTCACTAATTTAAAGTCTTTACTCAGAGAACGATTTTCAAGAAATCTAAAAGAGATAGTTACCTTTGACTCACTTATTTTGTTCTGCATTTTTATATATTTTTCTGTATATCTGTGATTCTAAAGTTAACAAAGAAATTCAGAATGATTTGGAAGGAGAGGGATTAGTGAACAGGTGGATAGATGAATAGATGTCATAATCAGACATCTGATTATGTCTCTGAGAAACCAAAACCAAGAAGTAAGAACTTTGAGAATTTGATAGATAAATGCATATTACAAAAATGAGCTGCTTTTATGTGAATGCTTTAATGAATATCTTAATGTTTTTAAGGTAGGCCTGTAATTTATTTTTACCCAGTGTATAGCAGCTGTTTGTCTGTATTACCCAGTCACATTTAAAGGTGTAGCTAAACTTCGTGAATGTTAGGTCATAAGAACAAAATAAATCATTGCTAATGTATATCAATGTAAATCACAGGTAATGTATATCAATGTTTGTGTAAAAAGAAATAGGACAAAATCTGTCATGTGGAAAATGCATTGCAAAGTCAAAGACGGAAGAGTCGGGAAGCGTTACAGTGGTGGCACTGTGCAAGTTTAATTTGGCTCCCTTGTGTGCATGCATTGTGATACAGTCTTTAATTACCTGATCACATACGGCTTTCTCCATRAGGCTTCTACCTCATTCAGTGCACTGGATGAGTGGGGCTCCCTAAATGAGCATTCCCTTTTACTAACATTACTCACTGTGTAGCACCTTGACTTGTTTACTGATCTTCTAATTCTCTTTGAAAATTCAAATTTTATTTCCTCCAGTTTATTTCCTCCTTTTCTTTTTCTTTCTTTGGGTGGTACTCTTCATTAAAATACTGAAATACTGATGTGCTTCTCATGTATCAAGACATGAGATGTTTTCTCAAGGCAGCTGGCAGGTGACTTGAAGTTGAGATGTTTGAAGGCTTCCAGTACTACTAACAGTGATTATTTTTGAGTATTTTAGGTAATATTTACAATTTGTATATCCTTGTAAACATTTAAATCAGTGGGATCTCTTCTCTGCTTGAATAATCCTCAGTATTTTATTTTGTATGAGAGCTCATAACAAGGAATAAATCAGCCTTCTGACCCCATTGGCCAGAAAGAGAACTAAGGAAGAACTAAGGTTTTGATCCTCCAAAATTATTTAAGTTCTGAAATCAGTGGAAGTTGTGCACCATAGCAGATTTTGATGTGAGAATTTACTCACATTCTCTTGTCTTTGGTTAACCTCTACAGCAATGGACTATCCTTCAGTCTCAGCTTGGGAAGCTCAGTGCTTCCAGCAGCCAGATACTGCTGGATGCATCAGCAAAGTCTATGCAAATCCCTAGGGCAACCCCAGAACGCCTCCTACCCTGGGAGATCTGCTTGAAACACTAACCAGCATCTCCTGGCAAGGTCTTGATACACTTGCTTGCCTCTAAAGCACATATACCATCTTACCCGAGCGTTTCTGAGATCTCAGCACTCGAGCTAAACGTTGACAGCAGCATTAGTTTGATTATTTTTATATTGCAAATAATATTTTGTGTATGGGTAGTGCTATTCATCTCAATTCTAGCTGGTGTACATTCCTGTTTACTTTATAAGCACCTAGTGGAAGTCTGACTCTAGTGAGTACTTGCTGTAAAAGGATTTACAACCTAGTTAAACCAAAACATATAAACTCTTTTTCACTTGATGAGAGTTTAGAGAGTGGTCACTTAACAAAAAATGTGCACTTTATTTCATATATTTAATATTTATAATATACTGTGCATCTCTGTCTTATAGTGAACTGTACATGATTTAAAATGGCAGAGAATGACAAAATACTGGAACCTTAATCATTCCAGTTGTATGAGATGAAAGTTTTGTTGCTCACAAAATTTCAGCTTCAGAACTATTCAGTGCAGTCTTTTCACCRATGAAACTGATCTCAAACACTGCTTTATTTAAACTGCGTTTATCACTGCCTCCACTTTTGTATAACTGCAAAATYGACTTGTTTTGGTATATCCCATAATAACGTGATTAACCTTCCTAAAGCAATCGTGAATAGAGATACTCAGGGGAAGTCTCCTATGTGATTTCCCAAGCTGCTCTGTTCGCTGTTCTGCTGTGATGGGTTTTGTGCTGCATTTTAAGGACAGCAGCCTTACAAACAGGCAGGGCTTGTTGCTTTTTTCTCCTGTGCTCACTTTATTTGCTGAAACACCTTAGAATACAGGAGAGTCCTAGGGGAGGCAAACCCCTGATTTTAGACCTTTACTCAGAAGCAAAKCTGTGACCCACAAATTCATGAGTTGTTCCTGTTGAATCATTCACACTCTGCTGTCTAAGAATCGTAAGCCTTGAAGAGTCCTTAACTTTGAACTTTACTATGCTATTGAATTTGTGTGACACTCTAAAATCATTTAGATTACATTAGATTGTATTTAAATTAAAGCTGTTAATTCTGTGTGTATACTGTGACATAATTTGTCAGATTTTTATGGGAAATGTTCCCTTTATAAGAAGACCTTTAATATTTTAAAACTATTTCCCAAGCACATCAAACTAAACCCTATATTTCTGTGATTTTTTTTTTTTTTTTCCATGCACTGAGGTCTAGAAAACAATCAGATCTGGAAGAAGGATAAATTCCTTACCTGCTGAGAACTCCTGGTGCATTAAGCCTGAAGGATCAACCTTAAATTTAGCTCCTACATATATGTAATCAGAATTGCCAGGAAATATTGTTACTAGATTATGCTACTGCCATTGTGAGACAAAGAAGAAGCTGAATTCTGYGTTAACTCGTCTTTGAGCTACAATTTCAAGACTGTGTAGAAAGATAAAGATATAAAAAGACAAAGATCTTATGACTGCCCATGCCTCCTCTATTTCACCCAGTAGCTGCAGGATTTGGAGAGTAACAGCGCTGAATGTCATAAGGATTTTTGGAAACAGTTGTATGTAGGTTTACACAGCGGGGGGGTGATGGCAGAATGCAATTACACCCTTAGAGCATGACRGAGTATGATGTGAGTTCACCCACCACTCAAAAGGTCCTGATCCATTATATCTCTAAATGCTCCATATGGTTTGAATAAGCCTGATCTTGCAACCAGCGTCCCATCTAATTCTCATTATTGCAAAGGAATCTCATGATGTTTTTGAACATCTCATGGGAGTATTTCAGAGTATCTTCAGTGCTTTCTGGAAGTCCCCAGAGATGGTTATCACTCAGCAATATCAGGCACTGAAGCAAATGTTGGCAGCTAACTACCAAGAATATTGTGCCGTTGCCTCTCACCCTTTCACGAGGCACCACTGAGAAGAGGCTGGTCCTGTTGTCTTTAGTCTCTCTCTTGAGGCATTTCTACACATTGGTAAGATCTCCCTGATTCTCCAGACTGAACACTCTCAGCCCTTGAGAGCCTCTCTGCCTGTATATCGGGTACTCCAGCCCCTTAATCATTTCTATGGCCCTTTGCTCAACTTGCTTCRGTAGCTCCATGTCTCTCTCCTGCAGGTGAGGTCATGCATRGGCAGAGCACACAGGTGTGGCCTCACCAGTGCTGCGAACACAGGGAATTCTGTATAAGTACTAAAGCTCTTCTATTGTGAGGAYGGTTGACACTTGCACAGATGATCCAGAGAGGTGGTGGAATGTCTATCCTTGAAGTTAACCAAAACCAGGATTAGACAACCCTGGTCAACTTGCTGTGATTGACCCTGCGTTGAACAGGGACTTTTAGGTTATAATGCTTCTTCTTAAAAAACCTCAAACTTCTCCCTAACTCTAAATTCCTTGAGTTCTCCATCCCACTCCTTCATCCCATACTTTATATCCTCCCTAACACCCTCAAAAAACACGTGCCTGTGGTAATTAGTCAGTAGCATAATATAACATCTGGTAGCTGTTGTGTTTTTTTGCTGGTTAAATGATCTGGATCTAATGCTGAAACAGAAAAATGCGTCTCGATAAATAAAGTCGTACAAGCCCCTCGCAGGCACTATTAACTGCACGGTGCTGCTGAACTTCCTGAGCCAAGCCAGGTGGAATGAAGCTGGATAATGGATTGTAGCAGCACAGCAGCCACAGAGGAAGACCAGAGGCAATCACAGGGAAAAGAGACTGAAATTTATTTGCAWCTCTGCTCGTGTGAGGAAGATAGACACAGAGGCTACTGCAAAACTTCTTGAAACAGCCTCTTATGCAATACCCTTGTGAGCATAAAATTTGAATTTTTGTGTCCTWTTGACAGCCTTTACCTACTAATCTCTCCCTGAAGCTGTCCTGTCTTTCCAACTTTGGCTTTTTTCAAAAGGAAGACAGCTTATTATTGCTTGTATTCCACTACGTAAAAGGTTCTTTACAAGAGAAAAGAAACTGGCCACTAAAAGGTCTGACATTTACCTGTAGGTAAATCCCAATTTGATCCCAATATTTAGTTTTGTTGTTTCAAAAGCAATARTTTGACCAGGTAAATATTTCCATAAGGCTTTAATCTACAGCTTTTYGTCTGTTTTTACAGCATACAATTTCTAAGCTGTTAGAAAGCTACCTTTGATTTTTTATATTTATTTTTGTATAAATGTAGCTTAAAATTACCAAAACAAACCTAGAAGTATATGTTCCTGAGAAACCAGTTTCCATGCAAACATTTGCAGGATAAGTAAATCTTAGTGTTTATTATTTAAGTTACTCATAAATTAAACAGAATATCCCCTATCAGTTCAGGTGTGTTATTCTTTTCACATGGTCTATTAAGCATTAGTCCCTGAAGATGTGCTTTCTAGATCGCCTGTTTTATTAAATACAATTTCCTCATGAATCTGTGTTATGTTAAGGGAAGCATGTATATAAACTTGATGTTTGCATACTGCTGTAAACCTTGAGCATAGATCCAATTTTTCAGCATTCTTTCTGCAGTAGGGAAAGCAATGACAGTCCAAAATTCATGTCATTTTCCGTAATTTTCCTATCTGTTATCTATGATGGTTTGAGTTTCCTTTTTAAATGATATCAAGAATTTTTCAATAAGTTTAATGGAAATTTATTAATTAATGCCCTTGGGGAACTTGGAAAATGTTTGTGAGAGAAAATATGTACAAATTATTTTCAAATGGAATAATGACAAATTTTTATTTCCATTTTTCAGACCTATTTCCCGTAACCGGATTTCTGCTTAACACTTTCCATGATGAAACAAAACTATCTTCTTTTTTTTGTTGTTGTTTTCATTTGGATAAATCTTAAAAATGACTATGTTTTGTGTAAATGAGAGCCAAACACATCATGCAGAAAAATCTACTTTGGAAACTCAATGTGTTTCAATTGATTTTTCCTTTCATCTGAACTATACTTGCATGCTTTAAATGATTTATGGTTCATTAGTTCAGGTTAGACAAAACTTTCACTCTGTTCTTGTGAAGTGCAGGATTTAGTAAAAGAAAGGAAAATATTTCTGTTGCAGAGATTTTGAGAAAGAAATACGGTGCTTTGCAGTTTAAATTGGAATTTGGTAGCAAGCTGCTTTCTTTTTTAGACCCTGATAATTTAAGATCATGAGGCCCATAGCAGTACAATGGACCTAGCTGAAATCTTTCTTAACGGGTATTTCAGATGCACCCCTGAGCAGTTTGTATAAGGCAAAATTGTCCTAGTTGTTGTTTGACCAGGGAGGGCAATAAAAGGCAGTAAGCCTGACCATTATATCTGTGCTTGGCTGCTGCTTCCTTTTTGTGAAGGTAGAGAGAGAGTCTGTGTTTCTTTCAGCTAATCCTGGAGTGATCCCTGGCGTTTTAGACAAACATTTGAGTCTGACAACTCAATCCAGTCCTGGAATAAAAGGAATTTATATATATCCTTTCTTGGGCTCCATTTATCAAAGTAGGTATTACTGCTTGTGGCTGCTTTGTGCTAACGTGTTTTTCTCTCTTGGAACTGCAAAAGGGGACACTGAAGTAGTAGGGAGAACAGCAGTGTATTGCATCTGCCACAGAGCATAGGAGATTCACTAGTTTTCAGGTTGCTTTTCCTTTTTTTTTTTTTTTTTTTTT